>JARGCV010000218.1:0-2500 GCA_034064705.1 Bothrops alternatus
GTGAAAAATAGCCATAAGTCATTTTTTTTCAGTCCCTTTGCAACTTTCAATGGAACTGTTGTAAATCAAGGGTTATCTGAATGAGATGTAAACCAGACTATGGTAGGAGATTATTAGGTGGTTTGTTAGATGTCATATGAAGCTAGACAATTTTGGGGGGTTAACTCAAGAGTTCAGGCTTAAGAACATTGCTGTGTTTCTCAGCTGTGGCAATTTTCAAAGTCTGGACTTTGATTCCCAGAATTCCCCAGCCAGCAAGCTGACTGGGGAATTCTGGGAGTCGAAGTCCACACATCGCAAAGTTGCCAAGGGGAGAAGCATTAGTCTCCCGGGTGCATATAACCAACAAGGACATTTTTTTTTTTTTGGGCCAGATTTGTTAAGCGAATTGCTACAATTGTGAAGCAAATCGTGCAGTCCTTAAATCAATCCAGCTTCCCCCATTTGACTTTGCATGTTGGAAGCTGGCTGGGAAGTTTGCAAAATAGCCGTCATTTCTTGTGGTCTCCTTTCCGCAGAACAGGCCAAAGATTCCAAAGCCAGACGTAGTTAGCCCTTTGGTGGTGCATCATATTACATTTTTCTGAAATGGTATAGGGTTTCCTGCCTGAGCAGGGGTTGGACTAGATGACCTCCAAGGTCCCTTCCAACTATTATTATTATTATTATTATTATTATTATTATTATTATTATTATTATTATTATTATTAAAAAATGCAGCCCCATTTTCTATCCCTGCCAACACAACCAGTGATACCGGATTTTGGCAGAGACTGAAAGAAAGGAAATGTTTATGAATAATTCGTCTTTGCTGTAGAAGGCGGCACTCTGCTGAGTTTTGAGCCAAGATCTTTGCAGCCAGCCCAGAGTGGATAAAAACATGCTATCCGCATTTTTGGTTTCTCTGCCCAAGGAACAACTCGAATTATCCTTATATATTTGATTTAAAGATGGAGCAGCAGGGAGCCTGATGCTTCCTTCAGCTAATTTCCAACTTACATTAAAAACATGTTCTATTGCGAAAAAAATATTGGTCTAAGATTCATAGATGGTTAGTAAAGATGATGAAAATTCAGATAGGATTTAAACCAGAACTGTCCTTGTTAGGTATACTAAGACCTAACTATGGTAAAGAAAATGATTATTTAATACTACATGTATTGACAGCTGCAAGAATAGTTTTCGCCCAGTTTTGGAAAAATGAAAACTTACCATCAGATCAGATTATAATTTTGAAAATTCTAGATTGTGCAGAAATGGACAGATTAACGTTAGAGATGAAGGAGAAAGAGGATTCAATCTTCTATAAAACCTGGGGAAAATTTTATCAGTGGGTTGAAACACGTTAGAATAAGAAGAGATATTAGAGACTTATTATATTAAGTATTAAGCTTGATGTTTAGAAATAGTTGCTATGCTATTAATTATGCTAATTATTTAAAGGAATATTATTGCTTTACCAAAAGTTTGTTGTAACTATACCGATCTACTTTTATAAATGTTTAGTATTATATAAATATTATTATTATTATTATTATTATTATTTATTAATTTCTATGCCGCCTATTCCGAGAACTCATATTCAATATGAAGACCCGGACGAGAGCTTGTTCGTTGAATCACATATCTATTATTACTATCCACACCCTGTCCCCTTTATCCTGGTTTCCTGTACCCCTCCCGACCCTACCCATATAAAATCTAATTAAAAAATACAAAAAAAAACTTTTTAATGTAACTAAGGACTATATTATTCAAAGTCAACCTCTATTTATTTAGATTTTTGGCTGCAGTAGCAGCCTAAAAAGCTAATACAATCCTTGGTCGTACAAACAGAGGCATAGAATCAAAGCACGTGGAGTATTAGTACCACTTTATAAAGCCTTAGTACAGGCCACACCTGGATCCAGTTTTGCTCACCACACGACAAAAAGATGTTAGAGACTCTGGAAAAAAAAATGCAGAGAAGAGCAACGAAGAAGATTAAAGGCCTGGAGACTAAAACACGTGAAGAACAGTTGCAGGAATTGGGTATATGTCTAGTTTAATGAAGAGAAGGATGAGGGGGACAAGATAGCAGCCTTCCAATATCTCAGGGCTGCCCCAAAGAAGAGGGAGTCAAGCTATTCTCCAAAATAGCAAACGACAAGATCAGAAACAAGGGATGGAAACTCATCAAGGAGAGAAGCAACCTGGAATGAAGGAGAAATTTCCTGACAGTGAGGACAATTAACCAGTGGAACCTCCTGCTCCAGAAGTTGTGCTCCATCACTGGAGACTTTTAAGAAGAGACTGGACAGCCATTGGTCTGAATGGTCTAGGTCAGGGGTAGGCAACCTCGGCTCTTTTATGACTCCTGGACAGCTGACTTGGGAATTCTGGGAGTTGAAGTCCATGAGTGATCAAAGAGCCGAGGTTGCCTACCCTGGTACAGGTTCTCCTGCTTGAGCAGGGGGGTTGGACTAGATGACCCCAAGGCCCCTCCCAACTCTTGTTATTC
>JARGCV010000218.1:7500-320000 GCA_034064705.1 Bothrops alternatus
CTAGGAGAAGAACAGACGGAAATACAATGCAAAGGCTCCAATCGCGAAGCGTCGGATGGCAAGCTGGCCCTGAGGTTGTGCAACATTTGCACTTTCTTCGCTTCCCACATCTGTGGGCGATCCGTTTCGTTCCAGGCTTCCGATCAAAACGCGCTAGGAAAGAAATGCCCAGAAGGTTCACGGGAAAGAGGAGAAGAAGAGGATGGCGGGAATTTGGAGAGAACGCAGTTAAAATGTACAGGTAGTCCTTGACTTACAACCATCCGTTTAGTGACCGTTCAGCGTTACACAGCAATGAAAACAGAGACTTATTATCCTTTTTCACACTTAATGACCCTTGCAGGTGACCCAAAATTCAGACACCTCGCAACTGGTTCCTATCGATCAAGGCTGTAGCATCCTGGGGGTCACGTGGTCCCCTTTCGCGACCCTTTTATAAGCAAGTCAACGGGGGGGGAAAGCCAGATTTACTTAACAACCGTGTGACTAACTTAACAACGGCAGTGATTCGCTTAAGAACTGTAGCAAGAAAGGTCGTAAAACGAGTCAAAATTCACTTAACAAATGTTTTATTTAGCTGCAGAAATTTGGGGCTTGAACTCTCTGCCGTGCCCTTGACTACTGCAATTCCCATGTAAAATCCTCTCACTTCAAAGAGAAAAAAACCCGAATCCTTAGCACCCAAATTCATTCAGAGATGCGAAATACGAATAAGTATATAAATATAGGTAGTCCTCGACTTGCGACCACAATTTGAGCCCCAATTTTCTGTTGTTAAGCGATGTAGCAATTGAGTGATCAATTGCAACCAAGTCTACATGGGACAAACGTCATGTCAATTAAAAAAAACAGGATCCACGAACTCTGGCTGGCAGTCGAACGCCCCGATCCCAAATCCTTAACCTCCACCCACACTGACACCACACAGCACTAGTTCGATTGGAACAACACAAAAACCATCGGCCACACTTCCAGATGCCACGCTTGTGAGTCCCTCGAAGCCTGGCCCTCCACATGCACTTCCATACACAGATACATCGACCTACAATCAGCCCACGAACCCCTCAGGATCCAAATCAACTGACCAGAGACAGCACCGAACTTCAACCATCCCGCGCAATCCCCCATTTTCCACCAGCAGTTTACCTCCCAATCACCCTGAGCTGATGTGACCTCCCTATCACAAGACCCATCCCAAGACCCTCACTGATGACTCACACCTGACCCATCACGAGACCCTCACTCGACACACCCATACCCGAAGCCCTTATAAGCAGAGGGACACTAAATTCTAAACTTCCCTAAACTCCGCTGAAGATGTTATCTAGCCTGGTAACAAAGCATTCAGAAATCAACCCACAAGCTCAGAGAATGAGTCTCTATCCGCATAAGTGATTAATTTCCAGAGTCATTTACTACCAGCTGGTTCATCTGTGCTACTCAACGTTCATGCACTTCTGTTAGTTTCTTTAGCTAGTGTGATCACGTCCATCGGCTCTCCATTTCAAAAAGTTCTCGATCCACTGGTAGATGTAGGCTGCTGACCGGTTCGTCTAGGGCAGGGGTAGGCAAACTTGGCTCTTTTATGACTCATGGATTTCAACACCCAGAATTCCTGAGCCAGCATGGGGGAACTATGGCCCCTTCATGACTTGGGGACTTCAACTCCCAGAATTCCTCAGCCAGCGTGGGGGAACTATGGCCCCTTCATGACTTGGGGACTTCAACTCCCAGAATTCCTCAGCCAGCATGGGGGAATGATGCCCCTTCATGACTTGGGGACTTCAACTCCCAGAATTCCTCAGCCAGCATGGGGGAACTATGGCCCCTTCATGACTTGGGGACTTCAACTCCCAGAATTCCTCAGCCAGCATGGGGGAACTATGGCCTCTTCATGACTGGTGGACTTCAACTCCCAGAATTCCTGAGCCAGCATGGGGGAACTATGTCCCCTTCATGACTTGGGGACTTCAACTCCCAGAATTCCTCAGCCAGCATGGCTCAGCTTGGAAACCTCTCCCTTTCCCCTCAGCATGGCTGGCTCAGGAATTCTGGGAGTTGAAGTCCACGAGTCATGAAGGGGCCATAATTCCCCCATGCTGGCTGAGGAATTCTGGGAGGTGAAGTCCACGAGTCATAAAAGAGCCAAGGTTGCCTACCCCTGCTCTAGGGAGGTTGCAGAGATCTGTTCTCCGATCCTGCCGCCACCTTGCAGTCTTTTCCCCCCCCTCCATATGTTCTTCCAGTAATCTTCCGTTTCAGCAGCTGGCGGCTATGCTGCAAGCCCTCAACTTACAACCACAACTCAGCTCAAAATTTCCAAGTTGTTAAGTGACTTTGGCCCTGTTTTATGAGCTTTCTGGCCACAAGTAAGGGAATTCCTGCAGTTAAGTTAGTAACTCAGTTGTTCAGTGAATCTGGCTTCCTCATTGTCAGATGGTCGCAAAAACAGATCACGTAACCCCCAGGAAACCACAACCATCATAAATATGAGTCAGTTGTCACGCGTTTGGACTCTGATCACATGACCACGGGGATGCTGTGACGGTCACAAGCGTGGAAATCGGTCCTAAGCAGTGGGTGCGATTCAGCCGGTTCGCACCACTTTGGCAGAACCGGTAGCTAATTTTTTGTTGCACGGGCCCAGAATGGACTTCCGGAAGCGGCATCCACACACAGAACCGGTTGTTCACATGGTTGAATCCCAGCACTGGTCCTAAGTCATTTTTTGGGTGCCGTTGTAGGTTCAAGTGCTCACTAAACAAATGGTTGTTAAGTCGAGGATCACCTGTATGTGGACTGGCATTTCTGATGGTGCCACCTTGGCTGGCACATTTAGTTCACTTGTTTTGGATTGTTTTATGATCCTTTTAATTTGTTTTCTTATTTTTGTTGTTGTCTGGGAGCTTTCTCGAGTTCTGTCGCCCGTGGGTGGCTTTCCTAACTCCAAAGAGGAAATGACAAGAATAGAAGAATGACAAATTGTACCAAAGTAAAATAATTAAGCTGCTTTGGAATCGGGTCTGTGCGATTACTCAGCCTATCCAAGCTTTTAAAGTGCTTAAAGCATTGAAGGATAATAACATATATGCTGAAGAGTTGATTCACAAGGATGTAGATGTAATCCTCGACTTACGACCACAACTGAGCTCAAAATTTCTGTTGCTAAGCGAGGCCTTGTTTAAATGAGTTTTGCCCCATTTCGTTTGACTTTTCTTGCCGTCGTCGTTAAATGAATCATTGTTAAGATACCAACACGGTTGTTAAGTGAATCCGGATTCCACGTTGCCTTTGGTTGTTGGAAGGTCGCAGAAGGGGAATCACATGACCCCAGGACACTGCAACCGTTGTAAATACAGGTGGTCCTTGACTTATGACCACAATTGAGCCCAACGTTTCTGTGACTAAGCGAGACATTTGTTAAGTGAGGTTTGTGCCATTTTACAACTTTCTTTGCCACGGTTCTTCAGCGACTCTGGCTTCTTCCGTTGACCTTGCTTGTCAGAATGTCGCAAAAGCGGATCACATCATCCCGGGACCCTGCAGCCCGTGATAAATACGAGTCGGTTTCCAAGCATCTGAATTTTGATCACGTGACTGCAATGGTCATAAGTGTGGAAAACGGTCCTAAGTCGCTTTTTTCAGTGCCGTGGTATCTTTGGTCATTAAATGAACGGTTATAAGTCGAGGACTACCTGTAGTATTTTCCCATTTTTCTTAATTCTTTCTCCCCCCCACCCACCCCCCCGCCCTGTGCAGGTTCTATTCTGCGACGCTGGAAAAGGAACTGGTTCGTGCTGTGGGCGGATGGCAGCCTCGTCTACTACCAAGATGATACCGGCCGCGAAATGGACGGAAGAATTAACATCAGATCCAACTGTCGAGACGTCAGGACAGGCCGTGAATGCCGGGGTGCGTAGGTTTGGGGTTGCCAACTGGATCTTTCTGACAAACACCGGAATGAAAGCCCCTTGTTTTATTCTTAAACTAAGTTTCTAGTCCTCAAGGCTGTGGGGAGACCGCCACAGAAGCAAACATGTTAAGATATTTAAATTTAGTAGCTGGAGCGGGCTGTGTGTGTGTGTGTGTGTCTGTGTGTGTCTGTGTCTCTGTGTCTGTGCATGCAGTCAGTCAGAACAGCCAGTTGTGGTCGATTGATTGGAGAGGATTGGCTCCTGCGTGAGGCAATCTGTGCTGTGATTGGTTGTTGTGGAGGGGGAGGGGGAGGTTCCCTTTTTTCCCGCCTTTTTCTCCTGTGTGCTCTGTAATTTACCTCACGAAGCTCCTGCTGGGTTGGTTTACCTCATGATGCTCTTGTTAGCCCGACTTGTCCAGTTTGCTGTAAATACAGACGTTAAATATATTTATGTCAGTGGTCTCTGACTTCATTTGGACACCGGCTGCGCAGTGCTCTGACAAAACAGTTCTTCCGTTTTCTTTTCTTTAAAACCCCTGCAGTTGGTTTTCTAAGTCACAGATACAGGGAGCCATCGACCCTGTCTTCTTTCTGACAGCCCCTCAAAGAGAACAAGAGAAAGAGAAGAGAAGAAGAGAATAAATGGAATGGAGTGGAGTGGAGTGGAGTGGAAGGGAAGGGAAGAGAGAAGAGAAGAGAAGAGAAGAGAAGAGAAGAGAAGAGAAGAGAAGAGAAGAGAAGAGAAGAGAAGAGAAGAGAAGAGAAGAGAAGAGAAGAGAAGAGAAGAGAATAAATGGAAGGGAAGGGAAGAGAAGAGGAAGAGAAGAGAAGAATAAATAGAATAGAATGGAGTGGAGTGGAGTGGAGTGGAGTGGAGTGGAGTGGAGTGGAGTGGAGTAGAGTAGAGTAGAGTAGAGTAGAGTAGAGTAGAGTAGAGTAGAGTAGAGTAGAGTAGAGTAGAGTAGAGTAGAGTAGAATAGAATAGAAATAGGAATGAAGAGAAGAGAAGAGAACAGAAGAGAAAACAGAACAGAACAGAACAGAATATGAATGGAATAGAATAGAATAGAATAGAATAGAATAGAATAGAATAGAATAGAATAGAATAGAATAGAATAGAATAGAATAGAATAGAATAGAATAGAATAGAAAATATGGAATAGAATGGAATGGAATGGAATGGAATGGAATAGAATAGAAAATATGGAATGGAATGGAATAGAATAGAACAGAATAGAACAGAACAGAGCTGGAAGGGATCTTGGAGGTCATCTAGTGCAACCCCTTGCTCAAGCAGGAAATCCTATGCCATTCCAGACAAATGGCTATCCAATCTTTTCTTGAAAACTTTGCATTCCTTTCTCCTGTAGTCCTGGCAGTGCTGGGCTGAATCACCCCAAATGTCCTCTTCCTACACAATGGAGGGACACAGCGAGTTGAAACAGAGGACTCTTTCATTTGACACCAACACAACTGCCAGCAGTGCTAAAGGAACAGTGGCCAGCTTTCTGCCAGCCTTCCAGCTAATTCTTGCTTCCTTCGTTGTGTGTGTGTGTGTGTGTGTGTGTGTGTGTGTGTGTGTGTGTGTGTGTGTAAGAATTACAGGGTATTGATGGACACCATCCAATAACCTCATAGCCGTTTGTTCATCCTGTTTTGCTGCCTGGTAGAAATAGAATACAGCTGGAAGGGACCTTGGAGGTCATCTAGTCCAGGGCTTTTCAACCTTTTCACCCATTGTGCCACTTTTAGGATAGGGCAACATCCGAGGACCACCCATCGCCTAGCAAGGGGTCAAAAACTTGATGACTCCCCCCCCAAAAGGAAAAAAGTGATAAAGTACAGGTAGTCCTCGACTTACAACAGTTTGCTTAGTGACTGTTCGAAGTTACAATGGCACTGAAAAAAGTGCCCCCCAAGCCACAGCCGAGCAAGACCCCTGCCTGCCCGCCCGGCTGCGCTCTTCCTCCTGTCCGAGGTTTTCATTGTTGTGAACATTTCTGTTGAGGATTGGCAGTGGGGGTGGGGTGGGGGTTGTTTGGTTTTTATTTCCCCCCCCCCCCGTCTGCTGGGTGGTTGCAGCAGGTTTTGGTCCCTTCACATGACCCTGGGACACTGTGACCGTCATAAATATGAATCAGTGGCCAAGCATCTGAATGTAAATCACAAGACCCTGGAGAGGCTGCAACATTCCAGCTGATTGGCGCTTCTTCAGGGATCAGCAGAAATGCCAGGATCAGTGCCGCTTTCCAGCTGATCGGCGCTTCTTCTGGGCTATGAACTTTTCCTCCTCTCGGTGACCTAGCTGGGAGCTCTCCTAGACAGAGGGAGATTATCTTAATCCTGGCTCCTTCATGACCTCAAGGTCACCCACGGCTGTCAAACCATCTTGAGTCATAGGTCTAAACAGGATTAGCCGGGATGTCAGCCTGCCATCTCCGGTTAGTCCTGGAGGGTGGTCAGCAGGCCAAGATCCCTTTAGCTGCAGAGACGAATGCGCTGAGGAAGCTCAGAAGGGACATTTAGAATGGAGAACAGAATAGAGCTGGAAGGGACCTCGGAGGTCTTCTAGTCCAGCCCCCTGTTCAAGCAGAAGAACCTATATACCATCTCAGACAGGTGACTGTCCAGCCTCTTCTTAAAAACCTCCAGTGATGGAGGGCCCACGATTTCTGGTGGCAAGCTGTTCCACTGGTTAATTGTCCTCACTGTCAGGAAGTTTCTCCTCAATTATTCCAGGTTGCTTCTCTCCTTGATGAGTTTCCATCCGTTGCTTCTTGTCCTTCCTTCTGGTGCTTTGGAGAATAGCTTGACTCCCTCTTCTTTGGGGCAGCCCCTCAGATACTGGACTGCTGCTATCCTGTCCCCCTTCATTCTTCTCTTCATTAAACTAGACATCCCCAATTCCAGCAACCGTTCTTCGTATGTTTTAGCCTCCAGGCCTTGGATCATCTTCGTTGCTCTTCTCTGGATTTTTTTCCAAACTCTCAACATCTTTTTTGTGATATGGTGACCAACACTGGCTGCAGTATTCCAGGCGTGGCCTCCCTAGGATTTTATAAAGCGATACTAATACTTCGTGTGATCTCGGTTCTATGCCTGTTTATACAACCCAGGATTGGAGGGTATATTTGAAAATACATTTCACCCCCCTCTCCCCTTCGCAGCTCGAGACACTAGGGAGGGTCCCTTTTTTGTCACACCTCCATTTCTGCTGCACGCTCAGCTGCTGCCTCTTCTCCGCTGCCTCCTGTCTCCCAAGCTCCTTCCTGCAAACAGTCCTTGCAAACAATTAGAACAATTAACCAGTGGAACCACCTGCCTCCAGAAGCGGTGAATGCTCCAACACTGGAAGTTTTCAAGAAGAGACTGGATAGCTATTGGTCTGAAATGGTATAGGGTTTCCTGCCTGAGCAGGGGGTTGGACTAGATGACCTCCAAGGTCCCTTCCAACTTGATGATGATGATGGTGGTGATGATGATGATGATGATTAGGGGACTGGAGGCTAAAACGTATAAGAAACAGTTTCTGGAATTGGGGATGTCCAGTTTAACGAAGAGAAGGACGAGGGGGGACATGATAGCAGTCTTCCAGTATCTCAGGGGCTGCCCCAAAGAAGAGGGAGTCAAGCTATTCTCCAAAGCCCCAGAAGGCAGGAGAAGAAGCAACGGATGGAAACTGATCAAGGAGAGAAGCAACCTGGAACTCAGGAGAAACTTCCTGACCGTTAGAACAATTAACCAGTGGAACTACCTGCCTCCAGAAGCGGTGAATGCTCCAACACTGGAAGTTATTAAGAAGAGACTAGACAGCCATTTCTCCAAAATGGTATAGGGTCTCCTGCCTTGGGCTAGGGGTTTGACTAGAAGACCTCCAAGGCCCCTTCCAACTATGTTATTCTATTAATCAAGGAGAGAAGCAACCTAGAACTAAGGAGAAACTTCCTGACAGTGAGGACAATTGACCAGTGGAACTCCTTGCCTCCAGAAGCGGTGAATGCTCCAACACTGGAAGTTTTTAAGAAGAGACTGGACAGCCATTTGTCTGAAATGGTATATAGGGTTTCCTGCATGAGCAGACTAGGTGACTTCCAAGATCCTTTCCAACTTTATTACTATTGTTGTTATTACTATTACTATTACTATTACTATTATTATTATTATTATTATTATTATTATCATTATCTGCTCTCCTGCCACATCTTCAGGCATCTGGATTTTGGAAAGAGCTCACCTCTTGTTTTTTCATCCTCTCTGAAGGAACATCCATGAATCTTTTCCTGGAAGGCAACAAGCCTCTGTGTTGTTGTGTAGCACACAGACGAAGCTTTTGGCCCTCCCGGGGTCAGTATGGCAGCTTTTGTTTGAGTTTTGCTGTGTCCCCTGGGACATCCGCCACGGGGGCCTAATCTCCTGCTGCTTGTTTCACTGTGACTCGACAACTCAAGAGTTACTTTGACAACTCTTCCCCGAGGTCCTAATTTGTGCGGTGACTCTCTTGGGTTGCAACACACAACAAGGATGGCTTCAGAGATATTTAGCCGGGAAGACGTTCTTTGCTTTAAAAAAAAACACACACCCACCTTAGGACAACGGCAACTTTTATTTTTAAAACTGCAGGGAGTCCTCGACTTACAACAGTTCATTTAGCGACCATTCAAAGTCACGACGGCACTGGAAAAGCGGGACATGAACGTCATTCACACTTACGACCGTCGCAGCATCCCCAGGGTCACCGGATCAAAATGGATGCTCGGCCACCGACTCACGTTTATGACGGCTGCAGTGTTCCAGGGTCGTGGCAATTGGCTCGTAATAATAATAATAATAATAATAATAATAATAATAATAATAATAATAATAATAATAATAATAATAATAATAATAATAGTAGTAGTAGTAGTAGCAGCAGTAGTAGTAATAGTAATAATAATGATAAAGTTGTAAGGGACCTTGGAGGTCATCCAGTCCAACCCCCTGTCGCCCTGGGGGGGTGTTTCCTGCAGTTTTTAAAGCAGGGACCTGCGTGAAAATTATCCCTAATTAATTCTGAGACTGTTGGGAGTCCGATGTTGATCACAGACACAGAAATGAAAATGAAATATTATTCGTAATATTATGACATGTTTTGATCAGCATTTCCCACCCGGCTTTAATGAGGAGCAGGTAGGATTAAGAGGGTAGTCGTGTGGAGTGTCTCGCTTCACCGCGATCCCCTTGAGGTCTAGAAACCTGTTGTTGAGATAGAAAGAAAACCGCCGGCCGGCTCTCTGCTTATGTCTCCTCTCCTGTCTTTACAGATATCCAGCCTCCGGAAGGGAAAACCAGGGAGTGCCTGATGTGCGTTGTGCAAAGGGCTGGGCCCAAGACCATGCTGTGCGCGGAGAGCGAAGACGATGCGCTGTAAGTTGTGGGAAGCGTCGTCTTCAAGAAGGGACAGAAAAATCAAGGTGGCTGAAGCCCTCACCCCTTTTGTGACGGGCAGGGTTTCAGTCATATAATCCTGACATTTCTGAAGCCACTCGTGGTCCATCTGCAACGCAGTGGCCACACCCAAGGAAACGGTTGTGGGAAACGGTGTTTTTTTAGTTTTTATTTATTTATTATTAGATTTTATGTAGAACAGCGGTTCTCAACCTGTGGGTCGCGACCCCATTTGGGGTCGAACGGCCATTTCCCGGGGGTCGCCAAACAACGCAGTCCGCCATTTCCCCCCCCCTTTTCCTTAGCTGTGCTACTCCCTCTTATTCCATTGGCTCTTGAAAGCCAATAGAATAGACTCTCTTGAATACAGTCTAATTCTATTGGCTTTCAAAAGCCAATAGGAATTGTCCAGGCTGTCTCCGCCCTGCTGAGCCCGCCAAAGGTCCCAGTCTGCAAACGGTGCACAAGTTGTCTGCAGCGAAGGCGAGCTCTCCGGAAGTTTCCACCCCTCCCTGCTGAGCAACTACTAAAAGTGTAAGTAAAAGAGGGCCAAGGGTGGGAGGTGGGAGGCCAGCGGGCGCAGGGAGGGTTTTTGGTCTGCGTGGGGCCCGGCGGGTGCCTCACCTCCCTTGAGCTGGGCCCGCTGGTGGCTCAGCCCGTGGTCGCCCTGCGCCGTCGCTGCCGCGGCTGCCCAGAAGCACCTGGGCCTGCCTGCCGCCGCCCCGAACAGGCGGCAGCCTACGCCTCGGCCGGCGCAGGGGGCACCACCGCGCATGTACGGGGCAGTACCGCGCATGCGCGATGCAGGTCGTCGCACCGCCCATGCGCGGTGCAGGTTGGGGTCGCGGCCTGAAAAAGGTTGAGAACCGCTGATATAGAACTTAAGGTGCCAGACATAACTAATATGCTTCTTCCTATTTATTTAATTTTTTTTACCACATCTACCCTTTGAGGTAGGTTGGGTTGAGAGAGGATGACTGACTCAAAGCCACTCAGCTGGCTTTCCTGCCTAAGGCAGAACTAGAACTCACCGTCTCCTGGTGATGGGCCCAAAGTCATCTAGCTGGGTTTCATGCCTAAAGCAGGATTCAAACTCATCATCTCCTGGTGATTGGCCCAAAGTCACCCAGCCACTTTCATTCCTAAGGTGGGACTAGACTAGAACTTTCTGTCTCCTGGTGATTGGTCCAACATCACCCAGACGACTTGCATGGCTAGTGAGGAACTAGAACTCACAGTCTCCTGGTGATTGGCCCAAAGTCACCCAGCCGGCTTTCATGCCTAAGGCGATACTAGAACTCACCGTCTCCTGGTGATTGGCCCAATGTCACCCAGCCACTTTCATTCCTAAGGTGGGACTAGACTAGAACTTTCTGTCTCCTGGTGATTGGTCCAACATCACCCAGACAACTTGCATGGCTAGTGAGGAACTAGAACTCACAGTCTCCTGGTGATTGGCCCAAAGTCACCCAGCCGGCTTTCATACCTAAGGCGATACTAGAACTCACCGTCTCCTGGTGATTGGCCCAATATCACCCAGCCAGTTTCATTCCTAAGGTGGGACTAGAAGTTACTGTCTCCTGGTGACTGGCCCAAAGTCACCCAGCCGGCTTTCTTGCCTAAGGCGATACTAGAACTTACGGTCTCCTAGTGATTGCCCCAAAGTCACCCAGCCGACTTGCATGGCTAGTGAGGAACTATAGCTCACTGTCTCCTGGTGATTGGCCCAATGTCACCCAGCCACTTTCATTCCTAAGGTGGGACTAGAACTCCCAGTCTCCTGGTGATTGGCCCAAAGTCACCCAGAAGCTTTTTATGTTTAAAGCGGGGCTAGCACTCACAGCCCCTGGCTTTTTAGTCTGGCGCCTTAACCACCAAACCAGTCTAGTTCTCCACATAGCCCCAACATAGCCCTCCTCTCTTCCGAGTTTGTTTGTTCTGGTTCTTAAGCAAAACAGTTCCTCAGTTTCCCACCTGCAAAATGAGAAGGGAAAAATGATTGCCTCTCTAGGATTCAATATCCGGTCTCTTATGCCCTCAAAAGGAAATGTTTATGATTAAAAAGCTCAATGCAGGAGAACAACAACAACAACAACAACAACAATAATAATAATAATAATAATAAAATTGGAAGGGAACTTGGAGGTCATCTAGTCCAACCCCCTGCTCAGGCAGGAAACCCCACACCATTTCGGACAAATGGCAGTCCAGTCTCTTAGAATAGAATAGAACTGGAAGGGACCTTGGAGGTCATCTAGTCCAACCCCCTGCTCAGGCAGGAAACCCTATACCATTTCGGACAAATGGCTGTCCAGTCTCTTCTTAAAAACTTCCAGTGTTGGAGCATCCACCGCTTCTGGAGGCAGGTAGTTCCACTGGTTAATTGTTCTCACTGTCTGGAAGTTTCTCCTTAGTTCCAGGTTGCTTCTCTCCTTGATGAGTTTCCATCCGTTGCTTCTTGTCCTGCTTTCAAGGGGCCTTGGAGAAGATCTTGACTCCCTCTTCTTTGGGGAAGCCCCTGAGATACTGGAAGACTGCTATCCTGTCGCCCCTGGTCCTTCTCTTCGTTAAACTAGACATACCCAATTCCAGCAACCGTTCCTGATATGTTTTAGCCTCCAGTCCCCTAATCATCTTTGTTGCTCTTCTCTGCCCTCTTTCTAGAGTCTGAACATCTTTTTTACATCATGGTAACCAAAACTGGATACCATATTCCAAGTGTGGCCTTACCAAGGCCTTGTAAAGTGATATTAACACTTCACCTGATCATGATTCTCTCCCTCTGTTAATTCTGTCCTTTCACTCCTAGATTGCCTTGTCTCAGATCCAAATCAAGAAAGGTAGTTTATGATTACCGTTATTCCTATTATCAAATTTATTTGCTGCCCATCTCACAGTTCAAGGCACCTCTGTTCGGGTCCCTCCTTTTCATTTTGATTATCTGTTTGGTGGTTTACGCCGATCGCACCTTTGGGGCAGCTTCTGTTGGGAATGCAAAGCTCTCCGCAGGGAAGACACTCTTGCAAAATGAACCTTGTTCTGCCCCCGGGCCGAGGAATCTTCTTCCATTGTTGAGTGTTTACTTGATTTTGTTTGCTTGTTGTATGTGTGTCGATTTTTTTAATTGGATGTAATTATTGTTATTGTTTTTTTTAATCTATGTTCATATGCTTGTTGTGAGCAGCCCCGAGTCTTGGGAGAGGGGCAGCATGCAAATTTAATTAAATAAATAAAATAAAATAAAATAATAAATAAGAAGCTTCTTTAGCTCTGATTGAACCTGGGAAAGCTGACAACTAGCCCAGGAGGGGATGACTTCAGATGAGTTCAGAAAAAAGACGTTGAGAGTTTGGAAAAAGTTCAGAGGAGAGCAACCAAGATGATCCAAGGCCTGGAGGCTAAAACGTACGAAGAACGGCTGGGGGAATTGGGTTTGGCCAGACTAAAGAAAGAAGAAACAGGGGGAGACATGATAGCAGTCTTCCAGTATTTGGGGGGCTGCCCCAAAGAACAGGGGGGTCAGGTTGTTCACCAAAGCATCAGATGGAAGGATGAGAAATGCTGCATTAACAGAGGGATAGAATCAAGATCACGTGAAGGGTTAATACCACTTTACAAGGCCTTGGTAAGGCCACACTTGGAATAACTGCATCCAGTTTTGGTCACCGTGATGTAAAAAAGATGTTGAGACTCTAGAAAGAGGGCAGAGAAGAGCAACCAAGATGATCAGAGGACTGGAGGCTAAAATATACAAGGAACGGTTGCTGGAATTGAGGATGTCCAGTTTAATGAAGAGAAGGACGAAGGGGGGACATGATAGCAGTCTTCCAGTATCTGAGGGGCTGCCCCAAAGAAGAGGGAGTCAAGCTGTCTTCCAAAGCACCAGAAGGCAGGACGAGAAACAATGGCTGGAAACCGATCAAAGAGAGAAGCAACCTGGAATTGAGGAGAAACTTCCTGACAGTGAGGACAATTAACCAGTGGAACAGCTTGCCACCAGAAATCGTGGGCCCTCCATCACTGGAGGTTTTTAAGAAGAGGCTGGACAGTCACCTGTCTGAGATGGTATATAGGTTCTTCTGCTTGAACAGGGGGCTGGACTAGAAGACCTCCGAGGTCCCTTCCAGCTCTATTCTATTCTCAGCTCTAAATGTCCCTTCTGAGCTTCCTCAGCGCATTCGTCTCTGCAGCTAAAGGGATCTTGGCCTGCTGATCACCCTCCAGGACTAACCGGAGATGGCAGGCTGACATCCCGGCTAATCCTGTTTAGACCTATGACTCAAGATGGTTTGACAGCCATGGGTGACCTTGAGGTCATGAAGGAGCCAGGATTAAGATAATCTCCCTCTGTCTAGGAGAGCTCCCAGCTAGGTCACCGAGAGGAGCAAAAGTTGATAGAAAGATTCTTATGTTCCCACCTCCCCTTTGGCGAAGGGGAAGACTTTGGTTTGAGGAAGACTTTCCACCCTAATGGAAACCGTCACGAGCCCAGGAGTTTTCCAGCTCAGATTCTTGCTTGCTCCCTCCATCAAGGCCGGCAGAGGAATTCTGGGAGTTGATATTCACAAAGAAGAGGAAGGGGTCAACCTGTTTTCCAAAGGGCCTGAAGGCCGGACAAGAAGCAACGGATGGAAACTCATCAAGGAGAGAAGCAACCTGGAACTCAGGAGGCATTTCCTGAAAGAGAAAACAGTTAACCAATGGAACTCCTTGCCACCAGAAGGTGTGAATGCTCTAACAGTGGAGGTTTTTAAGAAAAGACCAGACAGTCTGAAATAGTACAGGGGGCTGGACTAGAAGACCTCCAAGGTCCCTTCCATCTGTTATTCTGTTATCCTTCCTTCCTTCCTTCCTTCCTTCCTCCCTCCCTCCCTCCCTTCTCCAACACTGGAAGTTTTAAAGAAGAGATTGTTCAGAGTTTGTCTGAAATGGTACAGGGTTTCCTGCCTGAGCAGGGGGTTGGACTAGATGACCTCCAAGGTCCCTTCTGACTTTTATTATGATAATTAATAATTATTTATTATTATTATTAATTCAAGTTCCAGAGTCCTCGGCTTAGAAAACACGCTTGAGCCCCAAATTCCTGTCGCTAGGTGAGACCGTCATTAAGTGAGTTTTGCCCCCATGTTACAGCCTTTCCTTGCCCCCATTGCTAAGTGAATCACTGGAGTTGGTTACCTTAGTCACACGGTTCTTCAGTGAAACTGCCTTCCCCCCACTGACTTGGCTTGTTAGAACAGGGGTCCACAAGCCCCAGTACGTGGACCGCTACCGGGGCCGTGGCACAACCAGCAACCGGTCCGCGGAAACAAGCCGAGCCCCATCCGCGGGATGCAGGCAGCACACGAAACCACGTACCCTCCGGTCCATGGAAAAACTGCTCTCCACGGAACCGGGTGGGGGGCCTCTATGTCAGAAGGTCGCAAAAGAGGGTCACGTTGACCCCGGGCACAGTGCAACCGTCCTAAATGTCAAGTCAGTTGCCGACCTTGGAACTTGCAGGAATCCCCTTGCAAGATTTCCAGAGTTTACTCTTGCAGGGAATGGTAGGGAAGCCACTGAGAGGAGAGGACTCTTAAAATCCCTTCTTTCCCTTCGGGCGAGCTGATCTTCCTGTTTTGGTCCACAGAGCCTGGAAGATGGCCATTTTGGAAGCGAAAGCCACCCAGGTGAGTCTCCTTTACGGCCTTGTCTTCAAGGGGGTGGGTGGGGGGCGGCAGCTGAACATAACTGAATGCTCTGACAGTAGCTCGGGGTTGAACTGTGGGGTCCTGGGTGCTCTCCGAGCTGGATTGCTTTCTTGCAGACGTTTCATGACCCAACTAGGTAACGTCATCAGGGCTAGAATGGAGGAGAGTTTGGAGAGAGGAGGAGGAGGAGGATGAGGAAGAAGAAGACGAGGAGGAGGAGGACTGTGGGGTTCTTGGTGCTCTCTGAGTTGGGTTGTTTCCTTGCAGACATTTCCTTGCCTGACTAGATTATATCATGAGTGCTAGAAAAAAGTAGGGTTTGCAGAGAGGAGGAGGAGGAGGAGGAGGACAATGACAACGACTGTGGGGTCCTTGGTGCTTTCTGAATTTGTTTTCTTGCAAACATTTCATGACCCAACTAGGTAGTTTCATCAGTGCTAGAAGGGAGTGGGAATTGTGGAGGAGGAGGAGGAGGAGGAGGAGGAGGAAGACGACGACTGTGGGGTCCTTGGTGCTCTCTGAATTTGGTGATTTCTTTGCAGACGTTTCCTGACCCAACTAGGGAACAGCATCACTGCTAGAAGGGAGGTGGGGTGGGAGGAGGAGGAGGAGGAGGATGACGACGACTGTGGGGTCCTTGGTGCTTTCTGAATTTGTTTTCTTGCAAACATTTCATGACCCAACTAGGTAGTTTCATCAGTGCTAGAAGGGAGTGGGAATTGTGGAGGAGGAGGAGGAGGAGGAGGAGGAGGAGGAGGACGACGACTGTGGGGTTCTTGGTGCTCTCTGAATTTGGTGATTTCTTTGCAGACGTTTCCTGACCCAACTAGGGAACATCATCACTGCTAGAAGGGAGGTGGGGTGGGAGGAGGAGGAGGAGGAGAAGGTGGGGTGGGAGGAGGAGGAGGAGGAGGAGGAGGAGGAGGATGACGACGACTGTGGGGTCCTTGGTGCTGTCTGAGTTTGTTTTCTTGCAGATGTTTCATGACCCCACTAGGGAACATCTTCAGGGCTAGAAGGGATTTTATTGAATGCCATTTGCAGAGGGACTGAATTAATTGGCTAGTCCTAGTGGCTGACTAGGCATGTGTGGACCTGGTTAAGGCCTCTGTGGGAGCCGGGAGGAGGTCCCCAAGAGGCACCCCAGATTGAGAAAGTAGAAGAGCACCCAGGGCAAGATAGATGGGGAAACGCTGGCACCGTCAGCCAGAAAACCTCACGCTTGAGCCATTCAGCCTTCCTCCATCGGACCAACGTTTAAGACGTGGGGAGCCAGCGTGTGAATTTTGCCAAGTCACTTTCTGATTTTCAGCCCCGTCTGGTTACCGATCGATAAAGGCAGTTCTTGTAGTGTTGCAGAAACGTCTCGAAGGCTGGATCAATTTTATGAAGAGATGTTGGAAAGGAAAGAAAAACAAATATTGGGTAGCCAGCCAGGAGTCCCAGTGGGATTAGGGCAGGGGTAGGCAACCTTGGCCCCTTCATGACTCCTGGACTTCAACTCCCAGAACTCCTCAGCCAGCACAGGGGAAACTATGAGTCGTGGATTTCAATTCCCAGAATTCCTGAGCCAACATGGGGGAAACTATGGCCCCTTCATGACTGGTGGACTTCAACTCCCAGAATTCCTCAGCCAGCATGGGGGAACTATGGCCCCTTCATGACTCGTGGACTTCAACTCCCAGAATTCCTGAGCCAGCATGGGGGAACTATGGCCCCTTCATGACTCGTGGACTTCAACTCCCAGAATTCCTGAGCCAGCATGGGGGAACTATGGCCCCTTCATGACTCCTGGACTTCAACTCCCAGAATTCCTCAGCCAGCATGGGGGAACTATGGCCCCTTCATGACTGGTGGACTTCAACTCCCAGAATTCCTCAGCCAGCATGGGGGAACTATGGCCCCTTCATGACTCGTGGACTTCAACTCCCAGAATTCCTGAGCCAGCATGGGGGAACTATGGCCCCTTCATGACTCCTGGACTTCAACTCCCAGAATTCCTCAGCCAGCATGGGGGAACTATGGCCCCTTCATGACTCGTGGACTTCAACTCCCAGAATTCCTGAGCCAGCATGGGGGGACTATGGCCCCTTCATGACTTGGGGACTTCAACTCCCAGAATTCCTCAGCCAGCATGGGGGGACTATGGCCCCTTCATGACTCCTGGACTTCAACTCCCAGAATTCCTCAACCAGCATGGCTCAGCTTGGAAACTTCCCCTCAGCATGGCTGGCTCAGGAATTCTGGGAGTTGAAGTCCACCAGTCCTAAAAGAGCCAAGGTTGCCTACCCCTGATCTAGTCCAACCCCCTGCTCAGGCAGGAAACCCTACCATTTCAGACAAATGGTTGTCTAATCTCATCTTAAAAACCTCCAGTGATGGAGCAGCCACAACCTCTGGTGGCAAGCTGTTCCACTGGTTAATCAAGAAATTTCTCCTTAGTTCTAGGTTGCTTCTCTCTTTGTTCAGTTTCCATCCGTCGCTTCTTCAGGTGCTGTTAGCCAGTCTGTCTTTGGTTTGCAAGTTTGGTTTATCTTGTGAAGGGCTGACAGGAATGGTGTAGTAGGGAAACCTGCCCGGGAAGAGGGCTGGACTCAATGACCTCTACCATCCCTCCCAATTCTGTGTCCGCAGCCCAAGGGGGGCCTGAGTCGCTTTGGGTTCTCAGGTGTTGACCTTGGGGTGTCCTTTTGTCTTCCAGGTTCACCTCTACGACCCTTACGACGACTACTACCAAACGGTACCCCTGGACTCATACCAGGCGATGTACGTCAGCTCGGATTATCACGGCAGCTCGTATATCGGTAGGTCTGCCAGCGCCGTCTCCCAGTTGACGTTTAAAGAAGGAATCCGATTGCAGGTAGTCCTTGACTTAACGGCCATAACTGAGCCCAAGATTTCCGTTGCTAAGCGAGACAGGCGTTCAGCAGGTTTTGCCCTATTCTACGAGCGTTCTTGTCCCCGTTGCTAGAGCTCACAGCGCTAGAACTCACCGTCTCCTGGATTCTAGCCTGGAGCCCTTATCAGCCCTTTTTCATTGGCACTGCCGGCCCTTCAAACACGGCTGTTTAACAGAATCGCAGAACTGGAAAGGGACCCGAGAGGTCATCTAGCCCAACCTCCCGCTCAGGCAGGAAACCCTATACCATTTCAGACAAATGGCTGTCCAGTCTCTTCTTCGAAACCACCAGGGTTGGAGCATTCACCGTCCACACAAGGCAACTCGTTCCACTGATGGATGGTTCTCGCTGTCAGGAAATTTCTCCTTAAGTTTCCTTATCGTCTTTGTGAGAATACAAACATTGCAGAAATCACAAGAGTCGGAAGGGAACTTGGAGGTCTTCTAGTCCAACCCCCTGCCTCAGGCAGGAAACCCATGATGGTAGGGCCAGAGAAACTGTGTTTTGCCCAGCTGTCTGGACCAACGTCACCTTCTTCAGCTGATGCACAAGGGTCAAGGGTCTCCAAACCTGGCAAGTTTAAGACTTGTGGACTTCAACTCCCAGAATTCCCCAGCCTGAGAAATACACAGGATTCTGGGAGTTGAAGCCCATCCTTAAATTCACTGAGGAGTGGTGGCCTGGAGGCCAAGGGTCTCCAAACCTGGCAACTTTTAAGACAGTGTTTCTCAACCTTGACAATTTTAAGGCATGTGGACTTCAACTCCCAGAATTCCACAGCCAGCATTGCTGGCTGTGGAATTCTGGGAGTTGAAGTCCACATGCCTTAAAATTGTCAAGGTTGAGAAACACTGTTTTAAGACTCGTGGACTTCAACTCCCAGAATTCCCTAGCGTAGGACTAAGAAATGCACAGAATTCTGGGAGTTGAAGTCCATCCGCCTTAAATCCACTGAGTTGCTGGCCTGGATTAAATTCCAATTTCTCCCAAATCAGCCATTCCTTCCGGCTGAACCCATCTTGAGGGCTGGAGGGACATCTGGTGGCCGAATCAGGTATTGACATAGATGCCACAAAAGATTTAAAAAAATCTATTACAGGCCGTCCTCCATTTACAACGGTTCACTTAGCGACTGCTCAAAGTTACGACAGCCCTGAAAAAAGTGACTTACGACCGTTTTTCGCAGTAACGACCGTCGCAGCCTCCCTGCGGTCACGCAGTCAAAATTCAGAGGCTGGCAACTAGCTCCTATTTACGACGGTCGCCATGTCCCGGGGGTCCGCAATCCGCTTTGGCGACCTTCCGACGAGCAGTAGGGGAGCCCGACTCGCATCACAACCACACTTCTAACTTAACAACTGCAGAGGGGTTCCCTTCGCAGCCATGGCAAGGAAAGTCATAAAACGGGGCAAATTTTGAGCTCAATTGTGGTCGTTAAGTGGATAACCTATTCCAATTTTTTGGACCATTCGCCAATTTCCAGTCAAAACCTCTCCAGGCGCGCTTCGCCTTTGCCGCTGACGGGTGTCTCCTCCCTCCCTTCCTTCCTTGCAGCCCCTGGAATGACACACGTCATCATCCGCGAAGACCCCCACCGCGTTTCCGGAGATCAGATGGCCCTGGGCCTCCTCGCCGGAGCGGCCACGGGCGCCGCTCTGGGCTCGTTCATGTGGATGCCTTGTTGGTTCTGACCCTCTGCTTCGTGGTAGTACCGGCCAGCCCAGCCTGGCTGACCCCCTCCCCCTCTTTTTTCCAGGCAAGACCCCCCCCCATTTGGAAAGCGAAGAGGGAGAAACCGACAGGTCTCTTGGCACATAAGACTCCCGGGAGTTCTGCAAGATCCTTGGGAAGGTTTTTAAGCACCTGCTGTGTTTAGTTCCCATGTTGCACTGCTAGGCCCTCCCTGGTGCATTGTTAAGACACCCCGGGGCAGATCTAGGGCTGGTTAGGAGGCCGCTGACCCGGCCCCAAATCTATAGGTCAGCATTTGGTTTGAGAAAGGTGTAGTAGGGTTATGTAGGAAGAACCACCAGCTTTGGAAATCCGTTCTTGACACTCTCATAAAATCCCTTTCTGCACTAGCCATGTTCCCGTAACCTTCTTAGCCAAGGTGGAATCCCAGTTAAGTCTTTTTTTTTTTTTTTTTGCAGCTCAGGGCTGAGTCCTAATGGGTTTTCCGTAACCGGGTTCAGCGTGTTGTGTGTGTGTGAACCGAGGCGGCTTCCCTTTGGGATGTCCGGCTTGTTGGATTCGCAAGCGAAACGGTGCCTCGCACAACGTCCTTACAGTGGCGCGTTCTCGGCGTCTTCCTGCCCACATCATGTGGCTTGTCTGTTCTTCTCCAGGGTAGTGCCCCCCCCTTTCCACCAGGGTGTGGTCAGAAAAGTCCAGATGGGGCCACAACGGTGCAACAGAAACTGCGTTTTTGTGGCTGCACATTACAAACCCCCCCCAGATTTAACTGCATCGCTGAGCGGAATATTGGATCATTATTTTTTTTACACCATAGGAAACTGTTTTTTTGTGGCTGCACGTTACAAAAAAACCCCCCCAGATTTAATTGCATCGCTGAGCGGAATATTGGATTATTATTTTTTTGTACACCATACCCTGTGGGTACAATTCCTTTGCCCGCCTTTTGGTCACCTTCCTATTTCCTCCCCTTCTTATGTCAGAAGATCTCCAGGTTATGTGAAGGTACTGCATCCTGGCTGAGTTAAGCTCACTCCATTTATCCCTGCCGCCTCCCTAGCATCCTGGGCCCCGAGGTAGCCCCTGCAGCTCCTGTCCTGCCTTCTTGGCCCCGTTGGCTGGGGATAATGGGCGCACACTACCGTAGGAAGGCTTGGAGAAATATGGTGCAAGAATGGGAGTCATCTCCAATTGGTTTCCGAGCAGACGGGGATCCCGCAGACCTGTTTGTGGATGCATAAAGTCATCCTTTTTCTAGAACAGGTTTGTCTCTGTGTGCGAGCAAAGTAGATCCTTCCCAGAGCGCTTTTGAGAAAGAATTGTGGGCGAACATGGGGGAAAATTTTCATTTCTAACACACCAAAATTTTATTTAGGGTTATTCCTGTGTCTGCCACAAAAGATCTCTGCCCTCTGCCCCAGGTGCTGGTGCATCCTATTCGCACAGACCCTTTTGTGGGGTTGGCGCAGCTAAATGACTCAAACACTGCCAGGTCAGCACAAGAGAGATTTCTGGGCCAAAAAACCCCCGCACAAGTCACAATTGCTAGTAGTAACACGGCTGTTGAGTCACACCCCAGTAAATACTTATAATAAAAATAATAAAGTTGGAAGGGACCCTGGAGGTCATCTAGTCCAACCCCCTGCTCAGGCAGGAAACCCTATGCCATTTCGGACAAATAGCTGTCCGGTCTCTTCTTAAAAACTTCCAGTGTTGGAGCATTCGCCGCTTCTGGAGGCAGGTAGTTCCACTGGTTAATTGTTCTTGCCAGACCGCTCCTGGTTGTAAGGGTTACTTATCCTCGTTTCCAGATGAACTGATTGCTTTCTTTATTAGCAGTGACCAGTTTGTTTTTTTAGGGGAAAAAAAGAAAAAAATCTTACCAAAGGCGGCAAAATTGAATCCTGCAAATATACATACATACATATATTCCCTAGTTGTTCAGAGGGAGCATTTCCTGCACATATCCAGGCACGCCGCGGAATGAGAGTTGCACATGAAATTTAGTCGTTTCGCATTGGAAGAGAACAGCTCACGTTTTAAAAGAAGTCACCGGCAAGCAGTTCTCGGTGGATGAGGTGTTTTTTTTAGCCAGCAGTGGCTCTCCTGGGGGTATCCCATCCCTGCGGCAGGGTCTGCTCCAGATAGTGGGTTGGGGGCTTCCCAAGCCAAGAAGCGGGCCAGCTGGGCCTCCCCCTGTACTCGTGTCACAAACACACCTCGCTTTGCTTCTCTCTGTGCACCACGCAGCCATCACATCCCAGTTGTGTCAGTTTGCGGTTTGATTCCATCAAACGCTTGAAGCACTAATAACAATGATGTATATTTTGGAAGAAAAGCTATTTAAGGATTAAAAACAAAATGCTCTTCAATGCAGTGGCCGTTTTTTTTTTCTGTTCTTCCGCAACATCAGATTGCAATCTAGTAAGTTTTTTCCCCCCTTCTGGCTTGGCTGGGATGCCAGTCAGCTGCTAAGCAATATCTGTTGAATATCCACTTTTTCTCAAGTAGGCGCCTCAGTTCAAAGAGCTGTTTTAGCCTCGTGGCTCAAATTGTATTTAAAGTTCATCTGCACTTAACTTAATTAGGGGGCGTGAGAGCCTAGTGGTGAAAAAAAAAAAAGGCACCAGGATTGTCATTTATACGTGTGTTTAAGAGAAGAAAGGAATTGTCTTTATTTTCCAATTACTTCTTTCCAGTATGTAAAGAGCACACTAAATAATAGCATTTGGCCTTCTGACAAGTCCATAAAGCTGCTGCATTCAGTCAACAGGTCTGCTACTCAAGTAATGCGAAAAAGCCACCCTTGAAACTGTAATTTACAAATGGTGGATAATGCACACACACACACAAATTCCTGGTCGCAAAAAATATCAGTGCAAAATGCAGAAAAGGAACATTCAGTCAACAGGCCTGCTACTCAAGTAATGCGAAAAAGCCACCCTTGAAACTGTAATTTACAAATGGTGGATAATGCACACACACACACAAATTCCTGGTCGCAAAAAATATCAGTGCAAAATGCAGAAAAGGAATAAAAAAAAGCAAAACAAAAGATGGCACGAGAAAAAAAAAAAAGGAACTAGCTGAAATCTGGTTCACAACTGAAGGCGAAATCTACGTTGCAGGATCCAATCTGGGTGGGTCACCGGGACCAAAGATTTCATTTTCCAAGCTGCGTGCTTTGGGCTGTTGTGTGCGTATTTATACGGGTGCCAGGTTGCATGTGGCTTTTTAGATGTTGATTGGGGTGTTGGCTAAGTGGTTGTCTTGTTGCTTCCTTCTGCTGCCCAGCCCTCGCCTCCTAAGTAATCGATAGGCTGGTGGTAAAGGGACCCATTTCCCAGGCTTCAATCATTTCCCTGGCTGTTTTTGTACCTGCTCGTCCGACAATCTGAATAGCTGCAAATCTAGTTCGCTTCACTGGGCCCGTTTTTTGTGAAGCAGCTTTACAAGTAGTCCTCAACAACCACAATTAGGACCTGGATTTCCGCTGTTGCGGTCGTAAGCAGAATCAAGACCCCATTTTTTTATGTTGGTTAAGCGAATCACTTAACAACTATGCTGGCTGGGGAATTGTGCGAATTGAAGTTTGCCCACCTTAAAGTTGGCCAAGGTTGGGACACTCCCGTCCTACTTGGGAGTTGCACACTCGCTTCCTGTTTGGAGGCCAAAGAACGAGTGTGAGGTTCAGCTCCGGCGCTGAGTTCGAAACAAGCCAGAACTACCGAGGCCGGCGATTGGGGAAGGGAGCAGGAGAAGCAAAAGGAACAAAAGGGAGAAACCTTTTTTTTTTCTCCTAGTGTTTTGATTAGATACTTTATTGGAAGCAAAAAATTCTGTGCATGTTTTAAAAATCTAACCCGTGTACACATTTAGTTGCTCGAAGAACCCAAACCACAGAAAACTCAAAAGAAGTTATTCAAAAGCAGCGAGATGGGATTCTTTCCTTTAAATTTCTGCACACGTAGAGTTAACGACGATACAAGGAAGAGAAAAGAAAAAGAAAAGTAGCCCCGTCCCGAGTTTCTTTTCAGGATTAAAGTTCATCGTCGGTTGCCGTAGTTTAAACATTTATTTCTAGACATGCTACTTTGAAGAAGAAAAAAAAAAGGGAAAGGGAAAACAAAAAAAATCACCTCTTCAATATTGCATTAAAAAGCATCTGTAGGTCAATCTGCCCTTTTAAACATGAGATTATGGAAAACTCAAGTCAAAGTGATGAATTTGCCATTTTTTGACTCCCAACAATGCAAAGGGAGGGGGGGGGGAAAGATTTTGCGTGGAGGCCTTTTCCAAAACCAGCCCTTGCAAGGAAAACAGGCAGCGTTTCCCACATCGCCCCTCCCTTCCACAAACTCTCCTGGCAAACAAATGTGTATTTACAATTGTGTTAAACTTCTGTAGCAACTTCACAATGACTAGTACAGGTTAAGAGTGCACTTCTGCAGTGAGTGTGTGTGTGTGTGTGTGCGCACAAGTGCGTGCGTGAGACAGAATATGCATGTCTGTGTTTCCTAAATCGTGGAATCTTGCAACATTGCCAAAGCTTTAAATGGAAAAGAAAGAGAGAGGGAGGGAGGGAGGAAAGAAAGAAAAAAGGAGGGAGGAAAGAAAAAGGGAAGGAAAGGAAAGGAGGAAGGGACGGAGAGAAGGAACAAAAGAATGGAGAGAGGGAGGAAAAAGTAGGAAAAGGATGGAAGCAAGGGAGGGAGGAAAAAGGAAGGAAAGAAAGGAGGAAGGGAAAGGAAGGAAAGGGAGGGACGGAGAGAAGGAACGAAAGAATGGAGGGAGGAAAAAGTAGGAAAAGGATGGAAGTGAGGGAGGGAGGAAAAAGGAGAAGGAAAGAGAAAGAAAAAGGGAAGGAAAGGAGGAAGGGAAAGGGGGGGACGGAGGGAGGGAGAGAAGGAACGAAAGAATGGAGAGAGGGAGGAAAAAGTAAAAGGATGGAAAGTAGGGAGGGAGGAAAAAGGAGAAGGAAAGAAAGGAAAGAAAGGGAGAGAAGGAAGGAACGAAAGACTGGAGGGAGGAAAAAGTAGGAAAAGGAAGGATGGAAGTGAGGGAGGAAAAAGGAGAAGGAAAGAAAAAGGGAGGGAGGAAAGAAAGAAAAAGAGAAGAAAAGGAAGGAAAGAAAGAAAAAGCATGGACTTTCTTGAAGGTGAACCAATTTAAAGCAGAGAAAATAAATAGTGAAGGGAATCACCGTTAATGATAGTTAAGTTAAACATAATGCTAAACAAACGGTTACTTAACCAAATTATGTAGTACATAACGTAGATTCGAGACCGAATGTAAAAAAAAAATACATGCTGAAAGTAAAGTCTGCATAATTGAAAGCTTTGTTTCCATCTTATTCCACCCACCACCCATTCATCCTTTTAATAAATGGACTTTTTATAACTGTCCCTGTGTCTCCAGTTGCGTCTTTTGAGCCTGCCAAACGGCCTCCTTTGTCCCGTTCCTCCTTCCTCGCTTTACGGGAAACCTACAAGTAGTAGTGTACCCTGCCTCTGTTTCAGAAACCGACTTCACCTGCGGGTGCCCGTTCTGAAAATATGGCCAGAAATGCCAATAAACAAAGAGACTGTGCACTGCCAGCCAGTTTTAACCGCACTTTTTAAGGGAACCACAAGGTGGTTGGCTTTTTTTTTTTTAAACCCCCGGTGGGCGTCGCGAAAGATCCTGGAATCCCTGCATCTTTAGCCGATGCCGGTTGTGTTCGCGCTACGGAAGAACGGAAGCCGACGACGCAGCGGAGAGCACGATTTAAGACGCCAGCGTTGAACTTTTGCTTTTCCCAAAAGCAAAACGTTGGACCGAAAAGGCAGCGCAGTCTTAAGGTTGTTTGCCCTTCCGTTCACGCTCTTACTACGGCCTGCAACGGCGTCTTCCTACCCTGCACAACCCAACGCCCTCCTTAGCCCCCCCCCTGCTTCCATCCATTTGACAAGTGCAATGTTTTACATTTAAAACAAAAAAACAAAACAAACAAAAAAAAAACGACGGGACCTTAACAAAGTTGTCCCCAACTTTTCTAGAACTACTGGGAGAGGCGTAGGGCTGGTCTGGGCTTTTTTTTTTTTAAGCCCCTTTTTCCTTCTAATGTGATGAAGACACCGACTTTTGTGCTTGTGAAGCTCAACGGATCATCTTCACGAGACAGGCAGCGATGAGGGTCCGTGCTGGGGTTAGTGGGGAGGAGGAGGAGGAGGAGGCAAGGCAATTCGTCCACACGGCTGTCGAGGGGGGGGGGTCCCGGGAGGAAGGAAAGAAAGGGGGGGGGGCAGGAGAAGCCAGTGATGGTTTGAGGAGGAAGGAAGAAAAAATGAAATAGAGCAACAAAACAAAAAACCCCAACACACTATTAGCAGGAACAGCCTCCTTCGCTGACTGGTTGCTCTTGAGGCTTTTCGAGTTTGATGTCGATCACTGGAGGGGGAGGAGAGGTTAAGGGAAACGGAGAGGCAAAAATGGCGTCTCAGCTCCGGTTTCATGGAAAGGGCCTGGCATATTGGGGGGAGGGGGGTCCTTGGTGATCTCTCGGAGCTGAGTTGCTATCCTGCAGATGTTTCAGGACCCATCTAGGGCAGGGCTTTTCAACCAGGGCTACAGGGACCAGCTGTGGCCCATGGGCACCTGGCAGGGGGTACGCGACCATCCTAGAAAAGGGGTAGCGGGGGAGGGGAATGAGCTGAACCGGGGGCAGCACCACACAAGCCTGAGCGAGAGACGGCTGGAACTGCAGGGCTGTCAGGGCTCAGTGGAAGCGCCAGGATCAGCGCCAGGCTCCAGCTGGAGCTCAGCACTGATCCTGGGGCTTCTGCTGAGCCCTGAAGAAGCACCAATCAGCTGGAAAGCCGCACTGATCCTGGCGCTTCTGCTGAGCCCAGAAGAAGAGCCGATCAGCTGGAATGTTGCAGCCTCTCCAGGGTCTTGTGATTTACATTCAGATGCTTGGCAACCGATTCGTATTTATGACGGTCACAGTGTCCCAGGGTCATGTGAAGGGACCAAAACCTGCTGCAACCACCCAGCAGACGGAGGGGGGAATAAAAACCAAACACCCCCCACCCCACCCCCACTGCCAATCCTCAACAGAAATGCTCACAACAATGGAAACCTCGGACAGGAGGAAGAGCCAGGCGGGCAGGCAGGTGTCTTGCTCGGCTCTGCCTTGGGGGGCACTTTTTTCAGTGCCATTGTAACTTCAAACAGTCACTAAGCGAACTGTTGTAAGTCGAGGACTACCTGTACTTTATCACTTTTTTCCTTTTTGGGGGGGGAGTCATCAAGTTTTTGACCCCTTGCTAGGCGACGGGTGGTCCTCGGATGTCGCCCTATCCTCAAAGTGGCACAATGGGTGAAAAGGTTGAAAAGCCCTAGACTAGGGAACATCATCAGTGCTAGAAGGGAGGAGGAGGAGGAGGAGGGGGGGCTCGAGTGGCCAAAGCATTCTGCAAATTTATTTTTTACAATATGCCGTTCAGCTGTCATCCTACCCCCCCCCGCCTACTGCACTCACACACACACACACACACACACACACACACACACACACACACACCGCCACTGCAAGCCTCAACCCCAATGACTAGATTGCTCCTCTCTACCAAGGATGGTGGACCAAAGGATACTGTCTTCCCTGCTTTTGTCCTGTGTGCTCTCCATGCCGGGCAAAGCAGCAGCCACACGTCGGAAAAGCTGTGGGAGAAAAAAATCAAGAAAGAAAGAAGGGGAAAAAAAAATCAAGAGGGATCGATAGAAGAGCAGCAGGACAACCTATTGCATTTTAAGGCTCCCCGTTTTTACGTTCCGAGGGAGCAGAGCTGCGGCCGAGGCTTTTCCGAAACATCTGCGCCCAGTAAAAAGCATTGGCTGTAATGGGAGGCCGAGGCCAGGGGTCTTCAGACGTGGCCCTTTGGTGACTTGTGGACTTCCACTCCCAGAATCCCTCAGCCAGCCCTGGAGACCCCTGCGGTTTAAAACATTCAGGGCCTGCAGCTCCAGATGACTCACTTGCTTGACGTTGTAGCCGGCCTTTGCGCTGGTCTCAATGAACATCACATTCAGCTCTTTGGCTTTCCTTTCCCCTTCCTCAATCGATACTTGCCTGGAAAAAGGAAGGAGGAGAATCGTAGTGAGAGAGAAAAGGGCAGTCTTGGCTTATGTACCGACAAGAAAAAACACAGGTTCAGAACGGTTACGGTGGCTAACAGCTTAGATCAGGGGTCTTCAAACGGCCTGCCCAGCTGGGGAATCCTGGGCGTTGAAGTCCACAAGTCATCAAAGGGCCAAGTTGGAAGACCCCGGTCTTAAGAGCAGTGTTTCTCAACCTGGACCATTTTTAAGGCAGGTGGACTTCAACTCCCAGAATTCCACAGCCAGCCACTTTTATTTACCTAGTAATTTACAAAGGAAAATCCAAGGGCTAATTGCTAGGGAGGGGGGAGGGGAGAAGAGAAGCGCATGAAAATGGTGTTTAAATGGTGAGGAATAAAAATTAAGCAGTTTAAGCAGGGAAGATTGCAGACTGGGCATCCCAACACTCAATGGATGCTCAGGTGTTTAAAACAACAACAACAACAACAACAAAAACCGGAGCACCCTCTAAATCAGCGGTTCTCAACCTTCTTAATGCCGCGACCCTTTAATACAGTTCCTCATGTGGTGATGGGAGGGGGGGGGCAGGAAGGCCGCTCTGCTGGCTTCGCCCAGCCTGGTTGGAGAAGCGCCATTCCTCTCTTTCTTTCCTCTCTTCCTGTTTCTTAACTCTCCTTCCTTTCCTTTCCTCCCTTTCCTCTCTATCTTTCTCTTTCCTCTCTCCCTTTCCTTTCTTTCTTTCCTCTCCTCTTTCCTCCCTTTCCTCTTTTCCTGTTTCTTTCCTTTCCTCCCTTCTTTCCTCTCCTTTCCTTTCTCTTTCCTCCCTTTCTCTCTTTCCTCCCTTTCTTTCCTCTCTCTCTTATCTTTCTCTTTCCTCTCTCTCCCTCTTTCCGCGCTTCTCCCAGGGGGTGGGGCACCCAGGTGCAGGGCCAATCAGGAGCCCTGCAGGAGGTAAGTCCGCCGGAGAGAGAACGGAAGCGAAAGTTCCTCTCTCTCTCTCTCTCTCTTTGCAAATGGCAGAGGAGGCTGTGCGGAGACGGATAGAGGAGCGGTGCCTCGGTTCCTAAGACCATCAGAAATATGTGTTTTCTTTTTTTTTTTTTTTTTTTTAAATTCTTTTATTAAAACAATCAGCATTGGACATAAAAACATATTATGCAGCAATCAACATGATACCTGGTATACAATACTAAGTATTCGTCTTTGAAAAAGTCTGAATTAGTAAGCCTTTTCCCCCCCCCACCCCTCGCGTCTAGTCTCAACTATACTCCTGTTACATTTTATTTGATTGGCGTTTCTTCTATCTGTTTCGAAATTAATGTGGTCAACATGAAACATAAGATCTTATTGCTAAACAACCCTCCTAGAACATAGCATACAACATTAGGTATTAATCTTTGTAAACATCTGTTTTAGTAAACGTTCTACCCTCCTCCCTTGCATCTTCAAGTATAATCCGAATACATTTTGTTGGATTGGTGTTTCTCTTATATATGGTCTATCTACTGTTTCTAGTCTATCGATGGTCTTAGGCGACCCCTGTGAAAGGGTCGTCCGACCCCCAAAAGGGTCGCAACCCACAGGTTTTGAGAACCGCTGCTCTAAATAAAATAAACGGAGCCCTATTGCCACATTGACACGTTCTTAGAGTCCATACTTTAATAGCACTTTACAAGGCCTTGGTAAGGCCACACTGGGAATGCTGCATCCGGTTTTGGTCGCCAGGCTGTAGGAAAGATGTTGAGACTCTAGAAAGAGGGCAGAGATCCTCTCCTTACCTCTTGTCTGCTAGATCTGTTTTGTTTCCTACAAGCATGATGATGACATCACTCCCCCTTTCCGTTCTGACATCATCGATCCATTTTGTGGTTTGCTGGAATGAGTTTACATCTGGAAAGGAAAAACACACAAAATAAAACCTATAGCGTGTTGTTGACAAAGCACATGGGCTACCAAACATCCGTTAAGTCAGGGGTAGGCAACCCGGGCTCTTTTATGACTCGTGGACTTCAACTCCCAGAATGCCTTGAGCTCTTCTGACACATCCTGGCATCTTCTTCCTGGCTGCGCTGCTGGAGTGTTAATTTGCAGGACATTTTTTCTTTGAGTGCTTGTTCCTTTACTGTTGATGGTTGGTGCTAAAGGCAGAAGCAGTCCCCCACTTTTGATATCTCCATTAGAATAGAATAGAATAGAATAGAAATACAGAATAGAATAGAATAAAAATACAGAATAGAGCAGAATAGAATACAAATACAGAATAGAATAGAAATACAGAATAGAATAGAACAGAGCAGAATAGAATAGAAATACAGAATAGAATAGAAATACAGAATAGAATAGAAATATAGAATAGAAATACAGAATAGAATAGAAATACAGAATAGAATAGAGCAGAATAGAATTACAGAATAGAATAGAAATACAGAATAGAGCAGAATAGAATAGAATACAAATACAAAATAGAAATACAGAATAGAAATACAGAATAGAATAGAAATACAGAATAGAATAGAAATACAGAATAGAATATAGAATAGAAATACAGAATAGAATAGAATAAAGCAGAATAGAATAGAAATACAGAATAGAATAGAAATATAGAATAGAGCAGAATAGAATAGAAATACAGAATAGAATAGAAATACAGAATAGAAATATAGAATAGAATAGAAATACAGAATAGAATAGAGCAGAATAGAATCGAAATATAGAATAGAGCAGAATAGAATCGAAATACAGAATCGAAATATAGAATAGAAATACAGAATAGAATAGAAATACAGAATAGATATACAGAATAGAATAGAAATATAGAATAGAGCAGAATAGAATAGAAATACAGAATAGAATAGAATAAAGCAGAATAGAATAGAAATACAGAATAGAATAGAAATATAGAATAGAGCAGAATAGAATAGAAATACAGAATAGAATAGAAATACAGAATAGAAATATAGAATAGAATAGAAATACAGAATAGAATAGAACAGAATAGAATAGAAATATAGAATAGAGCAGAATAGAATCGAAATACAGAATAGAAATATAGAATAGAGCAGAATAGAATAGAAATACAGAATAGAATACAATAGAATAGAATAGAAATACAGAATAGAATAGAGCAGAATAGAATAGAATAGAGCTGGAAGGGACCTTGGAGGTCTTCTAGTCCAGCCCCCCCCCTCAAGCAGGAGGACCTATACCACCTCAGACAGGTGATTGTCCAGTCTCTTTTTAAAAATGTCCAGCGATGGAGCGCCCACGATTTCTGGTGGCAAGCTGTTCCACTGGTTGATTGTCCTCACTCTCAGGAAGTTTCAAATTTCAAGTTGCTTCTCTCTTTGATCAGTTTCTAACCCTTGTTTCTCGTCCTTCCCTCTGGTCCCTTGGAGAATAGTTTGACCCCCTCTTCTTTGGGGCAGCCCCCCAAATACTGGAAAACTCTGCTATTATGTCTCCCCTATTTCTTCTCTTTTAGACTAGCCAGATCCAAGTCCCGCAGCCGTTCTTTATACGTTTTAGTCTCCAGGCCTTGGATCATCTTAGTTGCTCTTCTCTGAATTTTTTTCCAATCTCTCAACCTCTTTTTTTGTGATATGGTGACCAAAATTGGCTGCAGTATTCCAGGTGTGGCCTCACTAGGGCTTTCTAAAGTGGCTTTCTAAAATTATCAATTCTCCGCCTGCCTTTTCTACCTACCACCTGTCTGTCTGTCTTTACCTATTTACTAGATTTATCCGGCCGTCCACTCACTCTCGGTGACTCTGGGCGGCTTATAGATATTAGCTCGATCTTATTTTAATTTCATTTTACTCCCATTTTTTTTCCCCCAGTGTTCCTGGACTTTTTATTACTAGAGCTGGTAGATCTTCCGCAATGATCCGCTCTTAGGGTAGTGTCACCAGCGTAACACCATCCACAACATGATCCCAGTGTTCCAAAGGCGCTCATCGGTCTAAAAATATCAGCTACACACAGTACATCTATTACAAAATTCCCCAAAGGTATCGCAAGCAACTTGTTAAGAGCCAAGCAAAGGTGTTGGATTCGATGAGTATGAAGCGACAGGCCTTAATAAACACTGATAGCGACACAAAAAGCAACATGTTCCTTCTTGGCATCGCAACCAGGTTATTAGTGCTGCTATCCGGTCTCAATTCATGCTTCCATATTGTAGCTTTAGGCTCAGAACATAAAAACATTCCACAGGAACCGGCTTTTCAAAGCAGCAAATTATACTCTCAGAGGTTGTGTTGTTTCTTTTTAATAGTAATTAAATTACTATAAATAATATAATAATAATAATAAGAAGAAGAGGAGGAAGAAGAAGAAGGAAGAGGAGGAAGAGGAAGAAGTTGGAAGGGACCTTGGAGATCATCTAGTCCAACCCCCTGCTCAGGCAGGAGACCCTATACCATTTCGGACAAATGGCTGTCCAGTCTCTTCTTAAAAACTTCCAGTGATGGAGCACCCACATCTGGTGGCAGGTTGTTCCACTGGTTAATTGTTCTACCGTAACTGTCAGGAAGTTTCTCTCCTTACTTCTAGGTTGAAAAAAGAACTTCTGATGTGTGCTACGATAGCATTCTAACCCTTAGGTGGACCAGGGATATTTATTTACAGGCAGTCCTCGCCTTACGGCCACAATTGAGCCCCCAAGATTTTCGTGGCTAAGCGAGACATCTGTTAAGTGCATTTTGCCCCGTTTTACGACCGTTGTTACAGGGTTGTTAAGTGAATCGCTGCAGTTGTTAAGTTAGTAACGTGATTGTTAAGTAAATCGGGCCTCCCCCATTGACTTGGCTTTTCAAGCAGGTGATCTCATGACCCCAGGGGGGACACTGCAACCGTCGTTAAGTGTTGAGTCAGTTGCCAAGCTTCTGACATTCGATCACGTGGCCGTGAGGATGCTGTAACGGCGCAAGTGTGAAAAACGGTCCTAAGTCACATTTTTGAGCTGTTGTAAGCCGAGAACTGCCTGTATTTGCACCTTCTCGACCCCTGAAGTACTGGTAAGTCCTCGACTTACGACGATTTGTTTAGCGACCGTTCGGTTTTAATGGCACTGGGGAAAAAAAGCCTTGCTCCTGGCACTCATGGCTGTTGCAGCATCCCTGTTGAGGATGTGACTCGGGCACTTGGCAACTGGCGTGTGCTTACACAACGGTTGCAGCATCCCCCCCCAAAAAAGTCATAAAACTGAACATACTTAAGAACCGACCTTGCTTAACCGCTGAAATTCTGATCCCGGTTGTGATTGTTAGTCAAGGACCACTTTTAATTTTGAGTAATTTCTCAAGAACTTGGATGATCTTCGACCCATTAGATCCTGTCTTACTCGCAGGAGGTTTGGAGAATCAGCCAACCCCCCCCCCTAATCTTTCTCTGTGACAGCCCCTCAACTAAGATGATCCAAGGCCTGGAGACCAAAACATACGAAGAACGGCTGCGGGACGTGGGCTTGGCTTGTCGAAAGGAAGGAAGAAACAGGGGAGACATGATAGCCGTGGTCCAGTATTTGAGGGGCTGCCCCAAAGAAGAGGGAGTCAAGCTATTCTCCAAAGCACCAGAGGGCAGGACGAGAAGCAATGGTTAGAAACTGATCAAGGAGAGAAGCAACCTGGAATTAAGGAGAAACTTCCTGACAGTGAGGACAATCAACCAGTGGAACCACCTGCCTCCAGAAATTGTGGGCGCTCCATCACTGGAGATTTTTAAAGAACAAACTAGAGATTCACCTGTCTGAGATGGTATACTATAGGTCAGTGATGGCAAACCTTTTAGAGACCGAGTAGCCAAACCCCAACCCAAAACCTACTTATGCATCGTTGGGTGCCTTGCGGGTGTGGCCCATTGGGTGGGCGTGGCTGCAGTGGTAATGGCAGACTAGGTGGGACTAAAAAGTTCAATCCATCAATTCCAACTTTGCAAGATCTTTTTTTTTCCCCGAGAAGCTGAAATTGACTGATTTGATTGAACCTTTTTTTTTTTTTTGCACATGGCAACGGACGCTTAAAGTGAAAAGGTTTTATAAAACCCAGCTGAAGGCCCAGGACTGGGGCGAGGGCGCGCGTGCCCACAGAGAGGGCTCTGAGTGCCGCCTCTGACACCCCTGCCATAGGTCCCCCACCACTGGTGTAGGGTTTCCTGCCTGAGCAGGGGGGTTGACTAGATGACCTCCAAGATCCTGTCCTGTCCTACCCTATTCTATATTTCTTTTCTATTCTATTCTATTTTTCCTATTCTATTCTATATTTCTATTCTATATTTCCTATTCTATTCTATATTTCTACTCTATATTTCTATTCTATTCTATTCTAGTCTATTTTTCTATTCTATTCTATATTTCCTATTCTATTCTATTCTATATTTTCTATTCTATTCTATTCCATTCTATTTCTTTTCTTTTCTATTCTGTTCTGTTCTACTCTACTCAGTAGAAGAGTTATCATGTCACTCCAGGTCCTTCTCTTTCAGTTCCTTCAATTGTTCATTACATGATTTAGCCTCCAGACCCCAAACCCTCTTCATTTATATGGGCACATAGCGCTAGCAATTGCAAGCAAGCAAGTCATCTAATAGGTACTTATGGAGAAACTGCCTGTTCAAAAAGTGTGCTTTTGAAATCTGGGTGCTTCTGGCGTTACATCAGTGTTACCGGAGAGCAAGTGACCAGCCCAGTCAGAACCATCGCCTAGATTGTGATAGGATCAAACTATAAAAGCAGTAAGAAAAGAACAAACACTTCTACCTTGAAATGGTTATCATCTGCAGTCCATTAACAGTATTTTTCCCCCCAATGCTTGGAAATAAGTGGAGTCATTAAAACCCCCAAAACTTTCCATTCCAGCTAAGCCTAGATTTTATTTTAAAAAAAAAAAAGATCTCAATTTCCCCCCTTCGTCTTTCAACATCAATTCCTCTTCGTTCGGTTTGTCTATTTCAAAGGCAGATTTGAAACGGAACGAAAACAGGAGTTGCTTAATGTACTTGTGATAAAGGTTTTTAAAATGGTTTAGTAGTGTGTGTTGTGTTGTGTTGTGTGTGTGTTTCAAAAGGAGATGGAAGACTCTAAATGCAGTTCTTTGGGAAGCACATACCTTTACAGGAAATTTAACAGTGAAATTAATTAGAAAGAATTAAAAGAGAAAAAAAAAGGTTTTTGTCTACACGAGAACAGGATGGTACAATCCCTGGGAGCTTTTGGGAGCGATGCAAAAAAACAACAAGAAAGGATTTCAATAGAGAGGAACATAAAAAGGCAACACAGGACACTAACACCCCACAGAACAGCCGATGAATTGAGAGACCGTGATGAGACAGACCGGCCTGCTTTCAGGCAATCCGAGCACGCACACAGGGAGAGAAGGAATGCAGAAGAGAGAAAGAGGGAGAGAAGCAGAACCAACAAAAACGGAGAGGATTTGCCTCCAGAGTCAGCAACCTTCGGGCAAAAACTCCCCGGTTTGCTCAGGAGATGGGACAGAAATGTTTAAAATTTAAAGAGCTGGAGAAAGCAAGGAGTCGTCTTCCCGAAAAAAAGCCCAGCGTTCAAGCCGGAATCTGCTTTCGAATCCTTACCGTGCAAATTAATTTGGCCTAGCCTCCTGCACAGATTCAAAGCCATCCTTGTGGTCTTGTGAAGGTTACGGGTGCGGGACCTGGCCGCCTCTAGGGTTGAGCCCTGGTGGGGAAGCCCCAAGAACCGGGTCCCATCCATTTGAAACACGGTAGAGAGTCTCCTGCTTGAAGTCTCCAGGCAACAAAAACCATTTTCATGCCACAGTGAGGGACAAGCACAACTGTGGTATAGCATGCACAGCTTGCCTTGAGGGAAGGGGAGAGAGGAAAGGAAAGGGGAAAGGGAAGGATGGGAAAGGGAAGGGAAAGGGAAGGGAAAGGAAAGGCAAGGAAAGGGGAAAGGAAAGGATGGGAAAGGGAAGGGAAAGGGAAGGGAAAGGCAAGGAAAGGAAAGGATGGGAAAGGGAAGGAAAGGAAAGGGAAGGGAAAGGAAAGGCAAGGAAAGGGGAAAGGAAAGGATGGGAAAGGGAAGGGAAAGGCAAGGAAAGGAAAGGATGGGAAAGGGAAGGAAAGGAAAGGGGAAGGGAAAGGAAAGGCAAGGAAAGGGGAAAGGGAAGGATGGGAAAGGGAAGGGAAAGGAAAGGCAAGGAAAGGGGAAAGGAAAGGATGGGAAAGGGAAGGGAAAGGGAAGGGAAGGGAAAGGCAAGGAAAGGGGAAAGGAAAGGATGGGAAAGGAAGGCAAGGAAAGGGGAAAGGAAAGGATGGGAAAGAAAGGATGGGAAAGGGAAGGGAAGGGAAAGGCAAGGAAAGGAAAGGATGGGAAAGGGAAGGAAAGGAAAGGGGAAGGGAAAGGAAAGGCAAGGAAAGGGGAAAGGGAAGGAAAGGAAAGGGGAAGGGAAAGGAAAGGCAAGGAAAGGGGAAAGGGAAGGATGGGAAAGGGAAGGGAAAGGGAAGGGAAAGGAAAGGCAAGGAAAGGGGAAAGGAAAGGATGGGAAAGGGAAGGGAAAGGGAAGGGAAAGGCAAGGAAAGGGGAAAGGAAAGGATGGGAAAGGGAAGGGAAAGGGAAGGGAAAGGCAAGGAAAGGGGAAAGGAAAGGATGGGAAAGGGAAGGGAAGGGAAAGGAAAGGCAAGGAAAGAAAAGGGGAAAGGAAAAGATGGGAAAGGAAAGGCAAGGAAAGGGGAAAGGAAAGGATGGGAAAGGGAAGGGAAGGGAAGGGAAAGGAAAGGCAAGGAAAGGGGAAAGGATGGGAAAGGGAAGGAAAGGAAAGGGAAAGGGAAAGGAAAGGCAAGGAAAGGGGAAAGGGAAGGATGGGAAAGGGAAGGGAAAGGGAAGGGAAAGGCAAGGAAAGGGGAAAGGAAAGGATGGGAAAGGGAAGGGAAGGGAAGGGAAAGGAAAGGCAAGGAAAGGGGAAAGGAAAGGATGGGAAAGGGAAGGAAAGGAAAGGGGAAGGGAAAGGAAAGGCAAGGAAAGGGGAAAGGGAAGGATGGGAAAGGGAAGGGAAAGGGAAAGGAAAGGCAAGGAAAGGAAAGGGGAAAGGAAAGGATGGGAAAGGGAAGGGAAGGATGGGAAAGGAAGGGAAAGGAAAGGAAAGGAAAGGAAAGGAAAGGAGGCAAGGGGGAAAGAAAGGAAAATGAAACGGGAGGGGAGGGAGAAATGAAGGAAGGAAGGAAGACAAAAGGAGGGAGGGAGGGAAAGGAAGGAAGGGAAAAGAGGGAGGGAGGGAGCACATACGCCAAGAATACTGGAAAAGCCCCCCCCCACTCACTTGTGATATCATACACAACAACGGCAACAGTGGAGTCACGAATGTAGCTAGGAATCAAGCTCCTGAACCGCTCTTGGCCTGCCGTGTCCCACAATTGCAACCGTACCTAACGGGAATCAATCAAAACAAGCAAGAAAGGGGAAAAAAAAAAAACACAAGTCAAAAGCCAGAGCTAAAAAAAAAAAAATGTACCTACTTGTAATATCGTATACTACTACAGCGGCGGCAGAGTCGCGGATGTAACTGGGAATGAGGCTACGGAAACGTTCCTGGCCCGCAGTGTCCCAGAGCTGCAACCTGATCTGTGGGGACGGGAGGAAAATTTACAAAGAAAAAAAAGAAAAAAGAAAAAAAGGAAAAAAAGGAAAAAAAAAAGCCGAACCGCCACTCCAGTGAACAAAATTGTCAGCTGCAAAGCTTTTTTAAATAATAATAATAATAATATAATAATAATATAATAAAATAAAAATAAAAATAAAATAATAATAATAAAATAAAATAAAAATAATATAATAATAATATAAAAAAAACCATCATGCACAGAAGGTATTAACTTTGAGGGAGCAAGCAGAAGCAGGCCGTTGAGAATTACTCAGGGGACCTGGGTGAGTCCAGGAGCCCATTTTTTGGGGGGAGGGGGGAGATCTTTCCAGATCTGGCCGGCGGCCTCGGGCGTCTCTTGGGGCAGCCTGCAAGCAAAGGGAGAAACCCGAGCAGGGAGGGGGCCACCTTGGCAACGATGACTTGTGGACTTCAACTCCCAGAATTCCCCCGCAGAGTGACAAGAAGAACAGAGGTCTAACAACAATCAAGTTGGAAGGGACCTCGGGAGGTCATCGAGTCCGACCCCCTGCTTAGGCAGGAAACCCTAGACCAGGGATGTTGAACCTTTTAGAGACCGGGTGCCCAAACGGCAACCCCCAAAACCCACTCCTGTATCATCAGGGGCCGGGTGGGCGGGGCTCATTGGGTGGGCGGGGCCGCGGTGATAACAGCAGACTGGGCGGAACTACAACGTTCAATCAATTAATTCCAACTTTGCGAGATCTTTTTTTTTTTCCCCCGGTGAGAAGTTGAAATTGTTTGATTGATTGATTGAACCACCCCCCCCTTTTTTTTTTGCACACGGCAGCGGAGGCCTAAAGCGAAAAGGTTTTATAAAACTCAGCTGAGGGCCTGGGACTGAGGTGATGGCGCGGGTGCCCACAGAGAGGACTCAGTGCCACGCGTGCCGTAAGTTTGCCACCATGGCCCTCTACCATTTCAGACAAATGGCTGTCCAGTCTCTTCTTAAAAACTTCCAGGGTTGGAGCATTCACCGCTTCTGGTGGCTGGTGGTTCCACTGGTTAATTGTTCTAACTATCAGGAAGTTTCTCCTTAGTTCTAGGTTGCTTCTCTCCTTGATGAGTTTCCATCCATTGCTTCTTGTCCGGCCTTCAGGGGCTTTGGAGAACAGCTTGACTGCCTCTTCTTTGGGGCAGCCCCTGAGATACTGGAAGACTGCTATCCTGTCCCCCCTTCTGTTCCTTAAACTAGACAGACCCAATTCCAGCAACCGTTCCTTGCATGTTGGAATAGGTTGTGTCTAGTTTAATGAGTTGGAAGGCACTGCTCAGGCAGGAGATACTATACACCATTCTGGACAAATGGCTGTCTGGTGTGTCTTCTTTGAAAAACCTCCTGGTGGGGGAATCTGGGAGTTGAAGTCCACAAGTCTTAAAGTCGCCCAGGTGTGCACACACACACACACACACCCGGGCTTGAGTTAAAAGATTTTGCAAGAAACTCGGGATAACTAAAAAGCAGCTGTTTGGAATCGGCGGGCCTTATGAACAAAGCCAGTCGCCAGCCGTATGCTGGGTAGCTTGATCCCGCGTTGATTTTTAAAGCAAGGTGAACATGAAACAAGCATTGATGGTAATAAGAGGGCTGGAAATGTTTCCTAACGGTGTGATTTTAAAAAAATTAACCAATCCGGCAAAGGGTTATCGTTTTGAGAGCTTTGGGCCAGAGCATTCTCTTCAAAATGATTTGCTGGATTGGGACGGTAAGAAAAATTCGATAGCTTGATTGACATTCAAACTGGAGATGGTCAGAAGGAATACAGGGCCCTTGCAGCTAGAGAGGGCCTGAATCTCCACATTGCCTAGGCCAAGATTGAAAACCTGAGCCAGCATGGGGGAACTTTGGCCCCTTCATGACTCGTGGACTTCAACTCCCAGAATTCCTCAGCCAGCATGGGGGAACTTTGGCCCCTTCATGACTCGTGGACTTCAACTCCCAGAATTCCTGAGCCAGCATGGGGCAACTATGGCCCCTTCATGACTCCTGGACTTCAACTCCCAGAATTCCTGAGCCAGCATGGGGGAACTTTGGCCCCTTCATGACTCATGGACTTCAACTCCCAGAATTCCCCAACCAGCCAGCCAGGGAGTTGAAGTCCATGCATCTTGGCAATGTTAAGGCATGTGGACTTCAACTCCCAGAATTCCCTAGCCAACCATGCTGGCTGGGGAATTCTGGGAATTGAAGTCCACGCATCTTAAAAACTTTACAAGGTTGGGAAACCCCGGTTTAGGCAACGCAATGCACCATCAATGTTAAAACAGGCTAGTTACTGCAAAACTCTTACTCACTGTGCGATCTTCCAGGTACATAGTTTTCGATAAGAAGTCAATGCCGATTGTCGCCTGCAAAAAAGCAATTCAATAGTGAGTACATAAATACACGCGCGTGCACGCACACAGACTCCTTTTGCTAAAATATGCGCAACCCACTCAATGAGCGGTGAAGAATAGTGAAAATCTGAAATATTAGCCATTGTGCTGGATCCATTTAATCAAAGCAATTGGCCTTTTCAAATTGTAGATGAACAGCTGGCAATTAATCTAGAATCTAATCTAAGGCAAAGATCAAATTTTTACTTCCATTACAGGTTGTCCTCAACTTAACAGCTAATACAATCCTGGGTTGTATGAACAGAGGCATAGAATCAAGATCGCGCGGGTATTAGCACCGCTTTATAAAGCACTAGTAGTGAGGCCACACCTGGAATACTGCAGCCAATTTTGGTCACCACATCACAAAAAAGATGTTGAGAGTTTGGCAAAAATTCAAAGAGCAACTAAGATGACCCAAGGTCTGGAGAGTAAAACATACGAAGAACGTCTGCAGGACTTGGGTCTGGCTAGTCTCAAGAAAAGAAGAAACAGGGGAGACATGCTAGCAGCGGTCCAGTATTTGAGGGGCTGCCACAAAGAAGAGGGGGTCACCTTATTTACCAAAGCACCAGAGGGAAGGATGAGAAACAACAGTTGGTAACTCATCAAGGAGAGAAGCAACCTGGAATTAAGGAGAAACTTCCTAACAGTGAAGACAATTAACCAGTGGAACTGCTGGCCACCAGTAATCGTGGGCGCTCCGTCACTGGAGATTTTTAAGAAGAGACTGGACAGTCACCTGTCTGAGATGGTATAGGTCCTCCTGCTTGATCAGGGGGCTGGACTAGAAGACCTCCAAGGTCCCTTCCAGCTCTATTCTATTCTATTCTATTCTATTCTATTCCATTCCATCTATTCTATTCTATTCCATTCCATCTATTCTATTCTACTATTCTATAGTTCTATTCTATTCTGTTCTATTTTACTCTATTCTATTCTGTAATTCTATTCTTTTCTATTCCATTCCATTTAAGAGGCCTTGAATCCGAGGCTCTTTGGAGTTGGGGAGAACGTTTCTCTTGATGAAAATTCCCTTTTAAATCTTTCAGACGGCTGTTCTGTCCACAAGGAGCTTCTGCTGCCAACTGAGAAAGGAACAGATTCTGCCCAGTCGGCTCCGAAACGGTCTCCCCTTGTTGCTACTCTCCGCCCTCCCTTTGAGCAACTTCATCCCTTGTGCTTACTAAGTGAATCCAGAAGCCCGACATTAGGAAGCAGCGAACGTTTCTCCTGTTGTGCAAATTGTATCTGTGCACACAACTGGAAATTCGTCTTGGTGCGGGCAGAGGTGGTCTCCCTCCCTCCCCGTCCAGACGTCTCGTTGTGCGCAAAGCCCCTGAAGCCATGTGCTGTGCAGGCATGAGAGAAGGCTCAGGGGTGAACAGACTGACAGAGGACTTGAAAGAAGCTTTGCACATCACTATTCAGCCGACTTTTTTTCTTCTTCCACACCACACAGCTGCTCTCGGCCTTCCTCGTGCCTCGCAGAGCAGGAAGCAGGGTTTCTAGCTTGGAAAAGGCCATGGAGGGGGGGGGCTCTTTCGAACTTTGCCCTCTCCCCCCACTATCTGTTTCCAACCAGAGGAGGGGCTGGCTCAGTCACCAACAGAGAAAGCGAGAGAGGAAGGAGCAGTGTGCTTAGCAGAAGTACAGAATAACACAGTTGGAAGGGACCTTGGAGGCCATCTAAATTGCTTAAAACACACTTTTGCCGGCAGGCCTGGGGCAGCTAACATCTTGCCCCTAGCCAGTGTATGTTCGTGGAATGATTGGTTTCTTTTTTTTTTTTTAACTTAAGGGTTTTTTTTTTTAACTTAAGGGTTTTTTATATGTATATAATGTAATTTCTATCATGCTGTGAGCCGCCCTGAGTTCTCCGGAATAGGGCGGCATAGAAATTAAAATAAATAAATAAATAAATAAAATCTAGTCCAACCCCCTGCTCAGGCAGGAAACCCTATACCATTTCGGACAAATGGCTGTCCAGTCTCTTCTTAAAAATCTCCAGTGTTGGAGCATTCACCGCTTCTGGAGGCAGGTGGTTCCACTGGTTAATTGTTCTCACTGTCAGGAAGTTTCTCCTTAGTTCTAGGTTGCTTCTCTCCTTGGTGAGTTTCCATCCGTTGCTTCTTGTCCTGCCTTCAGCTGCTTTGGAGGACAGCTTGACTCCCTCTTCTTTGGGGCAGCCCCTGAGATACTGGAAGGCTACTATCCTGTCCCCCCTCGTCCTTCTCTTCATTAAACTGGACATACCCAATTCCAGCAACTGTTCCTCGTATGTTTTAGCCTCCAGTCCCCTGATCATCTTTGCTGCTCTTCTGTGCCCTCTTTCTAGAGTCTCAACATCTTTTTTTTACATTGTGGTGACTAAAACTGGAAGCCCTATTCCAAGTCCACGCTCTGGGTTCTCAAAATTGCCCTCCACTTAAGTCTCCAGGTCCACATTCCATCACAAAGTTATTGGGAATAGTGGATGATCCGTTCTCTATCCAACCTCTGGCCACAGCCTTCTACCCTTTCTTTCCAAAAGACTTCATCTTTTCTACATTGGGCAAAGAATTGAGTTGAGAAGGACAAGAAGCAACAGATGGAAACTGGTCAAGGAGAAGGATCTAGGAGAGCTAGAACTAAGGAGAAATTTCCTGATTAATCAGTGGAGCAGAAGTCGCGGGTGTTCCATCACAGGCGGCCTTTAAGAAAAGACTGGACAGCCACCTGTCTGAAATGGTGTAGGGTCTTCCCTTGAGCAGGGGGCTGGACTAGAAGACCTTCAAGGTCCCTTCTAGCCCATTTATTCTATGCTCTATCTCAGAATGTACGTGCCAGAGCACCCTCCTGTAATTCTGGCTGAATGTTTGAGTGTGGGACTGGTATCTGACAAGTGGGTTACATTCACTACATATGCAAAAGATCTGTACCTTTTAGTCTGCATAAACCTTTTTCCTTACTTATTAAAGTATCTAGTTACTTCTGCAGAACCAATATTAGCCAGAAATACAGAAACACATAAGGGATGGTTGTGAAACACGAAAAGAGAAAAAACAGTTTCCAATATTTTCTACAGGGTGCATAACTAGTACAGTCTTTCCTTGAAAGCAGACATATTGACGATAAAGCCAGCAGCATTTCTGATTCCTATCTGTTAGTAACAGAGGCCTGACCTTCTACTATTTCTATTCTATTCTATTCTATTCTTTTTTTAAAAAAATATTTTATTAATTTTGTAATTTTAAACAACGAAAAATCCACATTAAATAAAACTCAACTTAATACATTCTTTTTCAACTTTCTCCCACACTAACCAAAAATCTTTTAGATGCATACGGTATATACAATACTTTAAATAACTATGGGCATTGCTCGGCCGGCACCCCCCCCTACCACATCCCCCTCTTTCTTCCTCCCTATCTCCTACTTCCCTCCTCCTCACACCTCTCTCCTTCCCTCTCCACCCTCCTCTCCTCCAACCATCCTACTTCCTCCCCCTTTCACTCCTCCCACACAACCCCCTCCAGATGTAGTACAGAGGTACCCTCCGAGCAATCCCTCTTCTATCAGTAAGTATTTCTTTCTTATATATTACGAGTATTACAGTTGAGTACATTATTACACCCCCCCAACCTACCCCCCCACTTCCCAGAGTGAATACAGGGTAAAGAAAAAAAGAAAAAAGCCCCACTATATTAAACAAAATTATTATATAAATGCTAATAAAAATTTAACTTTATGCTAAATACAATTTCTTAGATTGGTATTTTCCCTTGAATATACTCTATCCATTTTTTCCATTCCAACGTATATTTTTCATTCAAATAATCTTTCAAATATGCAGATACTTTGGCCATTTCCGCCAAATTTATAACTTTCAAAGTCCATTCTTCGATAGATGGTAATTCTGCCTTCTTCCAATATTGTCCCACCAACAGTCTCGCTGCTGTAATCAAGTTCGAAATCATGTTCTATTCTATTCTTGAACAATCTCAAGACACATCTTTATCCATCACTTCCCTGCTGCACGAGATTTAAAAAGAGACGGAAATCTCTATTAACCTGGAACGTTTCAGAAAGGTTCTGAAACACGTTTGGAAGTATCTAATATTTATTTGCTACGTATTATGTAGGGGATGTGGGTCTACACGTATGTTGTTCACGGTATGTTTAGGTGTGCGTCATGTATGTGTTTCACTTTGAGAGCGGGCCACTCAATTTCATTTTGGACGTGTGCCGTTGTGCCCACAGTGAAAAAAAAATGACAATAAAGGTTATCTTATACCTTAAGTCAGAAAACCAAAACGTTCTTACCTGGTAGGTATTGTCAAAGCTGTCATACATGAATCTGGTGATCAAGGAAGTCTTCCCAACTGGAAAAACAAACAAAACACATTGGCAACATCCAACTAAATCCTAAGCCATCAACCTAGAGCAGTTAAGGAAAAGGCAATCTGACGTCAATCACATTTTGACAAGGATTGTGATTTAGTGACAACAGTGAAATGAGCCATATGGCCCCAAACTGTTCACTTTGAAAGATTTTTAGCTAACAGCATGCGAGCGAACATTTATTGTTAACAACGGTCCCCATTACAGTAAGATTCAGTTGTCAAAAAGCTTTCACACTTTGCAACCGTAGCTCCGTGCTGTTCAGCTGAACTTTGGGAAAAAGAGTCTACTAATCCAGGATTGGCCAAACACAATGATCAAGGACAGAGGTCTCCAAACTTGGCATCTTTAGGACACGTGAACTTCAACTCCCAGAATTCCCCAGCCAGCCAGAGAAGACGAAGCTTCTTGGATGAGAAGCAAAACAGTTTTAAGGAAAACAAAAGGAGAAAATCCGGTTGCTTTCGGCGTCTCCCCCAACATTAGCTAAGCTCCATCCCCCCTCCTGATGTTCCAGAAATCCTTAGCTAGGTCACCAATCCCGGGAGTCCCGGGGAAAACCGGAAATATGTGTAGATATCCAGTACAGAAGTGGATGTACTTATTCTCTCTCTGCCTAGGGTTTGTATAATTTATATTTAGCAGTATTTTAATTTTAATTTTATTTATTATTACTAAATTTCTATACCGCCCCTCTCCCGAAGGACTCGGGGCGGTGTACAGCCTTAAAATTTAAAAAAAACAACATATAAATGTACAAAATTAAAATATTTAAAAATAAATTAAACAAATTAGGCCATAAAATCCCATATAAAACCCAATATGTGCGAATCCTAAAATCCTAAAAATTAGACAATCCCCCTAAAACATTTTCACCCGGTTGGAGCCGGAGCTTCTATGCCAGGCCGGCCTGTTGAAAAAGTTTTCAGTTCCCGACGGAAGGTGCGTAAGTCCGTCATCATACGGAGTTCGGGGGGGGGGGAGCTCGTTCCATAGCGTTGGAGCTCCCACAGAAAAGGCTCTCCCCCTGGGGGTCGCCAGTCGACATTGTCTGGCCGACGACACCCTGAGGAGGCCCTCTCTGTGGGAGCGTACCGGACGGCGGGAGGTATTTTTAATACTGATTTTACATTTTATCATGATAGTTTATATTTGCATTATGCTTTACCGGCAGTCATTTTCCTTCTGATGGCAGCCATGATAGATAGATAGATAGATAGATAGATAGATAGATAGATAGATAGATAGATAGATAGATAGATAGATAGATAGATAGATAGATAGATAGATAGAAAGATATAGATAGATAGATAGATAGATAGATAGATAGATAGATAGATAGATAGATAGATATAGATAGATGGATAGATAGATAGAAAGATATAGATAGAAAGATAGATAGAAAGATAGATAGATAGATAGAAAGATATAGATAGATAGATAGAAAGATAGATAGACAGACAGACAGACAGGAGAGTGAGTGAGTCACAAGGAGAAAAAGTAATTCAATTGAAATGGAAAATTATGAACAACAAAATTCCATTGGGTTGTCAATCATAAGTCACCTGTTGCAAAGAACGAATAAGGAAGCTACTGCCAGTAACTCTTTTATGAAAACTTGAAATCACACCCCCCCACCTCACCTTGAACTCCATAATTAGAACAGGAGAATGGGAACCTCGTCAAAGAACCAACTGTTCTGTGTTATGAAAAAAATAAATAAATAGGCACTTAAGATTCCTTTAATTCCTTAAGTAAGTTTAGTACTAGAAATTGCAGCTGACTCCCAATTGGTAGAGAATATATGAATATCCTAAAATTCGTGCAAAGGAAGGAGGCAATAGGCAGGATTACAGCGCTCCCCCTCTGCAGCCGGATACCGCACCGTGGCAGAAGTAATGGGAATTACAATCAACACAAAGCTTTCGTAGAGAAGGGGTGTTGTCTTACCTGAACGCATGACGATGGAGAATCCACGCATGGAGTTGATTTAGTCTTTCTGCCCTAGAGACTAAGTCAATCAACCTTGGCCACGCTTGTCTTCTTCCAGCTAGGAATCCCCAGTCACGACGAAGGCACAGCGGTGGATGATTTTACGAAGTGGTGTTGGCTCAAAAAAAACAACAACTCTGACACAGGACCGGATGGATCCAAGGTGGGGGGGGGAGTGGATTCTCCATCGTCATGCTGAGAAAAGGCGTTCAGGTAAGAGAACGCCCCTTCTCCAGCATGACTAGTGGAGAATCCACGCATGGGACATACCAAAGCCTCCACTGTCCCTACGGGTGGGAAGAAGTCTGTCACTACCCTTTGGGAGCGCCCTGGCAAACTTATCTAATTTATAGCACATCACAAATGGGGAAGGAGACGACCAAGTCTCTGCCTCGCATATCTCTTTGATGGACTCCTGCGTCGCCCATGCTGCAGAAGTAGCGACAACTGCGAGTGGAGTGGAGTGTGCGGTGATTCATCTGGGAACTGGCAAGGAGTGTGTTTGGTACACTCCTGCTATGCAAGCCTTAGTCCATCGGCCGACAGTCGAGGCAGTCACCTTCTGACCCAGCGGAGAGGGGTGGAATGAGATGATCAGATTTGCGAAAAGAGGCAGTTTGCTTAATATAGTGAACGTCCAAGGGGTGCCGTTTACGTTCTGGGTCGTGGGACAGCTTCGGGCAAAAATCCGGCAGCACAAGCTCCTGTGTCCTGTGAAACAATGAGTTGATTTGGTGGAAGGAGGGGTCTAAGCGTAGGACCACCCTGTTGCTATGGAAAATGCATTAAATCATTTCTAACCGAGAGAGTAGCCAGTTCCGATATGCACCTAGCCCAGAGGTAGGCAACCTTGGCTCTTTTATGACTCGTGGACTTCAACTCCCAGAATTCCTCAGCCAGCATGGCTCAGCTTGGAAACCTCTCCCTTTCCCTTCAGTATGGCTAGCTCAGGAATCCTGGGAGTTGAAGTCCACGAGTCATAAAAGAGCCAAGGTTGCCGACCCCTGACCTAGCCGATGTGACGGCTACTAAAGGCAACCTTGAGTGTCAAGAACCGTAGAGTGGAGGTTCTGATGGGCTCAACTGGAGGTGAAGTGAGAGCCTGCAAGACCTTGGACAGGTCCCCAAGCGGGATATCTGTGAACCACGGGCGGTTTGCTGTCGATTGCCTCCCTGACAAAGGAACGTACCTTGGGGTGTACAGCCAAGGGCTCTGAGTTGCCATATCTGAGCACTGTGGATAGAGCAACTATCTGCCTGCGGATTGTGTTGGGCGCTAAGCCCTTCTTAAGTCTCTCCCGTAAATAATCCAAAGTTTTTGGAATAGTAATTGTAGCTGGGTCTAACTGTTGCCTTCTACACCAGTTGCAGAAATTCTTCCAAGTGGACTCATAAATTAGATTCATTGCCGGACTCCTTGAAGCCTGAATTATGGTAATCACAGCTGGTGAGTAGGATTCCTTCGTTAAGAGTCTCCTTTCAAATTCCAGGCGGTTAACTGGAGCCACTGGGGCTCTGGGTGTTGTAGAGTCCCCTGGCTGAGGGAGATTCGATCCTGAGGACGTATGAGGTTGGCAAACCACGGCCGTCTTGGCCAGCAGGGAGCAACAAGTATCACCTCTGCCCGTTCCGGTAGCACCTTCCGGATGACTGCTTGCATCAGAGGCAGAGGAGGGAACGCATACAGGAGCTCTCTGGGCCACGGGCTGCGTAGGGCATCTATCCTTTCCGCCACTGGAGATGGAAACCGGGAGAATCTCAGGAGCTGGGAATTCGCCGGGGTAGCCAACAAGCCCAGCGCTGGATGACCGAACCTCTCCGATATCTCCTTGAAGAGACCTGGATGCAGGCGCCGCTCGGAGTGCTCCACTGTTGTCCTCAAGAAGTCCGCTTGCCGGTTCGTCTCTCCCGAGAGGTCGGTCTCTGCCCAGGTTCCCAATAATTGAGCCTCGGCCATGAGAGACCTGGAGTTGGTACCCCCTTGCCTGTTGACATGGGCTTTTGCCGCCCCATTGCCCGTGAGGACTAGAACGTGTTGCCTTGCCACTGTGTTGCGAAAGTGGCGTAGAGCCAGATGGATAGCCCTGAGCTCCAACCAGTTTCTATTGTGCTTGAACTCTGATTGGGACCACCGGCCCTGGGCCAACTGGGACTGTAGGTGCGCTTCCCAGCCGAACAAGCTGGAATCCGATGTGAGGATGAGTCGGTTGGGCTCCTTGAATAAGGTCCCCTTGGCCATGGCTGGTGAGACCCACCACTGGAGGGATTTCAGGGTCTATGACAGAACCTGTACCCTGCGACTGGAGGAAGTGGTGCCTAGTCTCTGGAACGGTAGTAAGAACCATTGTAGGGTTCTGGAGTGGAGTCGGGCCCAAGGAACTACCGCTATGCAAGACATCATCTTTCCTAGCAGTTGAGAAAGAACTGCTAAGGTGACTAGAGATTGGATGCTGTCCCGACGTTCCTGAGAGGGGTAAACCTTGCACTGTGCCCAGGTGAAGGATGTGGGTACAGGGAATTATCTGGCTTTTTTGAAAATTTACTGAACACTCGTGATCCTGGAGGGTCTTGACGGACAATGCCAAGTCTGACTGAGCCAACTGGACTGATGAGGATTGAATGAGGATGTCCTCCAGATAACACTGGACACGCACCGGAATGGTGCTTAGATGTGCTGCCTGCGCCGCCAGAACCTGAGGAATTTCCGTTGTCCTGGAAGGATGGGAATGTGAAGGTAGGCCTTTGTCACGTTGATGGGCGTTAGGAAGTCCCCCTTTCTGACGCTTGCCAATATGGATGGGAGCGTTTGCATCTTGAGCTTTCTGTATGTCAAACGTGTATTTGATTTTTTTAAATCTAGGATTGCTCTCCACCCTCCCGAGGCCTTTGGAACGATGAACAGGATGGGATAAAAACCTTGCCCCTTTTACTCTGCCGGTACCGGTTCTATGGGCTGGATCTCCAGATGTCGAATGGCCTCTTTCATGAGGCCTTTTTTGACCGGATTTTTGGATAATGGGCAAGGGACGAAATGCCTCAGGGGGGTGGAGTGGAACTCTAGAGCCAGTCCAAATCCGATGGGGTTGAGAACCCAAAAAGCTGTAGTGGTGGCCTCCCATTTGTGTACAAAGAGAGCCAACCTGCCCCCTATGGGAGGGACACCTGTGCAGTCACTTGGACCGTTTAAAGGGACTGCGTCCCGCGCCTCGAAAGGGCCGCTTGGCCTGAGATTGCTGTCTGGACCTGTCCCTATTATCCGGTCTGTTGAATTGAGGTTCTGGTCCGGGAGAAGAAGGCCTGGAGTAATGGGTGAATTCCGACCCCGTGTCGGTTGAGTGAAAGGACTGCTTGCGGGGGTAAGGGGTAACTCTCCTGTCTGCTCTCTTAGTAAGATGGGACATGATCTTACACTTACCCTTGTTCTCAGTCAGATAAGGGTTTAGTGCCTCTCCAAACAACTGGCCTCCCCTGTAAGGGGCTCTTGCCAACTGCAATTTGGACTTAGCATTTGCTTGCCACTGTCTGAGCCAGAAAAGTCTCCGAGAGACAACATTGGACGCCAATGCCTGAGAGGAAAATCTGGCCGCGTGCAAGGACGAGTCCACCATGTATTCTGAGGCAGCCACTAATTTATTCAAGTCTTGATGCATCCGTACTTCTTCCGGCGGGAACCTAGCTTTTAACTGGTGGAGCCAGAGAAGGGAAGTTCTGGCGAAAAAGGAGGTAGACAGCGCTGCCTTTATCGCCCATGCTAAGGCTTGATGAGTCCTGCAGAAAGTAAGCTCTGCCTTCTTATCCTCGGCTTTCAAAACAACCAAAGCCGCCAATGGCTCATCCACCTCGGGGACGGCTAGCAACTCTGACAGTGCTGGTGCCACATTAAACAACTTTTTAGCAGTCTCCCCTGGGGGTGGAAAAGTACCAGGCTTCTCCCATTGTCCTTGGATCACGTTGAGAAAAAGCGGAGGGCAGGGAATGTGCTCGGCGAAAGCAGGCTGTGAAAAAACCCCACTGTTCGGTTCCTGGTTGGTGGGAGGCTCAGCCGGAGGAATCCCATCAGACTCAACTGGAGCAGCGCTCTTGGCCTTGTGGAGCAGGGACCTAAAGAGGGCCGGATTAAACAGGGCCACGAAGGCACGAGGATCGTGGGAGGAGTCCTTAACTTCTGACATCGCCTTGGCCCGCCTGTCTGGTTTGTTCCTCGTCCCCCCGGAGCGGTCAGACCGAATTACAATGGGGGGGAGGCTATAAGAATAGCCCGATTGCACCAAAAAGAAAAAGAAAAAAAAAAGCTTTGGGATGAAATAGCCAGCGGACTTTTTTTTGCAACTTTGCAAGCTGCTGAACCAGGCCAGCCAAGCCTTGGTTTGAACTTGGGGTGGGTCTCCTGTCGTTGGATTTCGTCAAGCGGAGCTTCTGGGTCGGGTAGCGAAGTGGCTGGGCTGGATTCCTCTCGAAATGACCGTTATTGAAATGCAAATAGGCCGGCTGGAAGGGAGAGATTCCCTCCCTCCCTCGCCCCCCCCCACCCCGGCCTAGGAAGCGGCACGTGGGGCGCTCAAAATGGCGATGGCGACCGATCCTCCGGCCCGGCCTGAAATCACACAAGGAGCTCGGCAAGCGGGAGGCGTCGGCCGAAGCCTGCCAAAAAAGGAAGGAAGAAAAAAAAAAGCAACCGTTCTGAAATAACAAGAGCGGTTTGAAGGCAGCGCTGCTCTCCGCGCTGGGAAGGGAAGGGAAGGGAAGGGGAGGGAAAGGTACAACCTGAGCGTTCAGGCAGGCTGGCTGGCTGGCTACAGACGAAGAGCCGAGCTACCCCCGCGTCTCTCCCGGGCTAAGCCTGACGCCGAACGGGCGAGTCCTAGCCGGAAGAAGAGGGGCGTGGCCAAGGTGGATTGGCTTCGCCTCCAAGGGCAGGAAGGCGCCAGCAAGCCCAGGCGCGGATTCGGCAGGCTGGAGCAAGCCGGAAGTACGTGGAGATGATCCGGGCACGGAGGTGGAGGTGCTTATTCTCTCGCTCTCGCTCGGCTTTGCGGACTTTATATTTAGCAGCGTTTCATTTTTTTCATACCGGTTTTACATTTGAGCACGATCGTTTTATAGTTGCAGCATTGTGCTTTACCGGCAGCCCAGAGTCATTTTTCTTGTGATGGCAGCCATGATAGAGAGAGAGGGAGGGAGGGAGAGGGAGAGAAGTAGGTAGGTAGGTAGGTAGGTAGGTAGAAGATGGATGGATGGATGGATAGATAGATAGATAGATGGTAGGTAGAAGATGGACAGATGGATAGGGGGATGGATGGATGGATAGATACACAGTAGGTAGGTAGATAGTAGGTAGGTAGATAGAAGATGGATAGGTGGATAGATAGGTGGATGGATGGATAGATAGATGGTAGGTAGGTAGGTAGATAGAAGATGGATAGGTGGATGGATGGATAGATAGACAGTAGGTAGGTAGATAGCAGGTAGGTAGATAGAAGATAGATAGGTGGATGGATAGATAGATAGGTAGATAGTAGTAGGTAGATTGTAGGTAGGTAGATAGAAGATGGACAGATGGATAGGTGGATGGATAGATAGACAGTAGGTAGGTAGATAGCAGGTAGGTAGATAGAAGATAGATAGGTGGATGGATAGATAGATAGATAGCAGGTAGATAGTAGGTAGGTAGATAGATGGACAAATGGATAGGTGGATGGATGGATAGATAGACAGTAGGTAGGTAGGTAGATAGCAGGTAGGTAGATAGAAGATAGATAGGTGGATGGATGGATAGATAGTAGGTAGGTAGATAGATAGAAGATGGATAGGTGGATGGATAGATAGATAGATAGATAAGTAGGTAGGTAGATAGGTGGATAGATATAGATAGATAGGTAGAAGGTAGATAGAAGATGGATGGATAGATAAATAGATATGGGTGGAAGGATGGATGGATGGATGGATGCAACTAGAAAGGGGGATAGATAGATGATGGATAGATAGATGGAACAAGAGGGGATGGATGGACAGATATGGATGGATGGAGGTAAAAAGGGGGATAGATGATAGAGTGAGTGAATCACAAGGAGAAAAAGTAATTCAATTCAAATGGAAAATTTTGAACAAAAAAATTCCATTGAGTTGTCAATCATAAGTCACCTGCTGCAAAGAACGAATAAGGAAGCTACTGCCAGTAACTCTTATGAAAACTTGAAATCACACCCCCCCACCTCACCTTGAACTCAATAATTAGAACAGGAGAATGGGAACCACGTCAAAGAACCAACTGTTCTGTGTTATGAAAAATAAATAAATAGGCACTTAAGATTCCTTTAATTCCTTAAGTAAGTTTAGTACTAGAAATTGCAGCTGACTCCCAATTGGTAGAGAATATATGAATATCCTAAACTTCGTGCAAAGGAAGGAGGCAATAGGCAGGATTACAGCACTCCTCCTCTGCAGCCGGATACCGCACCGTGGCAGAATTAATGGGAATTACAATCAACACAAGGCTTTTGTAGAGAAAATACCAGGGGATTCCTGTACAGTATATATAATGTTAAACTCACAGAGTGGCTTAATATTAAAGAAGGCTGGTGGCTGGCTTAACCGGCCTTTCCTTTCCTATTTGATAACAAAACAAAACACAAAACTAACACAAAGAAATTTACAACCGTGATCTGGACCCTAACCCAGGGTCTTCCAAGCAAAAATCAAAGAGAAGATAGCTTTGCACGCTGTGTAAACTCAGATGCAATTGCAACGGGTCAGTTAGACGGCACTGTCATCACTCTGATGAAGCAGCCTTTTGTGTCATGGCTGCTGCAAGCGAGGCTGTATTTCAGCCAAAATGTATTTAGTGAGAAAACAAGAGGTTTATATAGTCCGTAATTGGCGGCAACTACGGTATTATATATTTCACCCTTCAAACTAATACGCGTGGTACACATGATTTAACTCTGAAAGTCTCGAGTTCCGGGCTAAATCACTAAATTTAGTTGTGCATTTATGAAAGCAAGGACAGGAAGCTAAAAAAAGCTATTTCCGGTACACCAGGCTTCTGCCCACGTAGATTTCAGCCGTCAGGAACATCATGTCCTGCTAGCAAAGCAAGAGGATCCTGCTCAATAGCACGATCTTTTTTCACACATCTGCTGTTGGAGAATTTCTCACACAGTCTGAGTGAGGATGTAAATTGACAAAGCTGTTAACCAGGGTTTGGGAGCAAATTAGGAATCCGTTTTGGACACATTAGAGGGTTTAGATACAATTAACCAGTGGAACAACCTTCCTCCAGAAGCGGTGAATGCTCCAATACTGGAAGTTTTTAAGAAGAGACTGGACAGCCATCTGTCCGAAATGGTCTGGGGTTTCCTGCCTCAGCAGGGGGTTGGACTAGATGACCTCCAAGGTCCCTTCCAACTTTTATTATTATTATTATTATTATTATTAAAATAATATTATATGCTGGGAAAGAAAAAATAAGCTGGCTTATATTCCAACAGCAGGTTAAAATAGAAATCAATCAATCAGAATAGAGCTGGAAGTGACCTTGGAGGACATCTAGTCCAACCCCCTGCTCAGGCAGGAAACTCTACACCATTTCAGACCAATGGCTGTCCGGTCTCTTCTTAAAAATGTCCAGTGTTGGAGCATTCACCGCTTCTGGAGGCAGGTGGTTCCACTGGTTCATTGTTCTCACTGTCAGGAAATTTCTCCTTAGTTTCTCCTTGATGAGTTCCCATCCGTCATTTCTGGTCTTGCCTTCTGATGCTTTACTTAATGAAAAAGATGTATCTTTTACCATACAAGTCCTAATAAGCCATTTAGAAGTTTTAAAGGAGAGTGGATCAACACCTTAACTTGTCCCAAAGGTGTGTTTTTTCCAAAGAAGCTTCTTGGATGAGAAGCAAAATGTTTTCAAAGGAAAAAGAAAAAAAAAAAAAAAGCAAACCCCAAGAACGTCCATTTGCCTTTTGAGAAAACAACACCCTTGGGACAACCAGGACCTGGATGATTGAGAAGGGGCGTTGTCTTACCTGAACGCCTTTTCTCAGCACGGAGATGGAGAATCCGCCAATGGGTTATGACTGTATTCCTGCCCAATCAGATCAACTCAGCCAAAGCTGCCACGCCCCTTCCTGGACCCTAGATCCCAGGTTTGACGCGAGCGTAGCCGTTGACTGACAGTGCGACATCGTGGCTCCTTCCACTAATGCTAATCCTAGGCCTAAATGACCTACCAGGGTGGGAGTGGATTCTCCATCTCCGTGCTGAGAAAAGGCGGTCAGGTAAGACAACGCCCCTTCTCCAGCACTAGGAGATGGAGAATCCACCAATGGGACATACCAAAGCCTACTGTCCCTGAGGGTGGGCAGCAGACTGGTCCGGTGTGGCACTTTGGCAAATAAGGCTGCCCTGCATACCTCCTCGATGGATGCCTGTGTGGACCAGAGGTAGCTGCACTTCGTGTGGAGTGTGCCGTCATCCCTCTTGGGACTGGCAAGGCCTCCACCTGATACGCCCCGGCGATACACGCTCTGATCCACCTGCCAATTGTGGAGGAGGATGCCTTCTGACCCTTGTAGGAAGGGTGGAACGATATAAACAGGGCTTCGGACCTACAGAATTCCGCTGTACGTGCAATGTAGCACTTCAGCGCCCTACGTACGTCCAGGCTCTGCCATTGTCGCTCCCTATCGTGTGACGGATTGGGGCAAAATTCTGGTAGCACTATGTCCTGCGACCTATGGAATAGAGAATTCACCTTCGGGGTGAAGGTGGGATCAAGGCGCAGGGTCACCCTATCTTGATGGAAGACGCAAGTCCTCCCTGACTGAGAGCGCTGCCAATTCGGAGATGCGCCGTGCGGACGTGATTGCCACTAGGAACGCCACCTTGTGTGTTTGGGGCCAGGCCCCTGTCGAGTCCGGCTAGCAAGTAGTCCAGAATATGGGCAATTGTGAGGTCCGTAAGCGGCAGCCGCCGCCTGGAGCACCACAATTGGAAGTTTTTCCACGAGGCATCAGAGATGCGGTTGGTGGAGGGGCGACGGGAGGCCTGGATTATGGTGATGACCCCCGGGGAGCAGAGTTCCCCTGCCAGGATCCAGCGCTCAAGTACCAGGCGGCTAACTGGAGCCACTGAGGATCTGGGTGGTGAATGTCTCCCTGACTGAGCGTTCCGCCAGGGAGAAACTCATCAGGTCGGCGAACCATGGTCTCCTTGGCCAGTGGGGGGCCACTAGGAGTACCACTGCTCGTTCCCTGATGAGCTTGCGTATCACTGCTGGGAGGAGGGGCGGGGGGGAAGGCGTAAAGGAGGCCCCCAGAGGTGACAAAATCTTAAAGTCTTTCTCTCAGAAGCCCTATGAACAGACATGTCAAACACAAGGCGGGGGGGGGGGGGAGATGCGGCCCGCGAAGTGGTTTCATGTGGCCCGCGAAGCCATCCTGGAAACAGGGAGGGAACGGCCCCCAATGCCTTGGCCCAGACCGGCCAGCCGGCCGGCCGCGAGCCAGTGTACAATTTTGTGGTGGCCATCTATGCTGAAATGCATTTAGTCGTAGCTCCATAAGCTCCATATTATGTTTTCACTTGTATTCTCGTTGTGAGCCGCCCTGGGTCTTGGGAGAAGGACGGCATATAAGTCTAAATAAATAAATAAATAAGCCCCCCCCCATATGGCCTGAGAGGAACAGTGAGGCTCCTCCAGTGGAGCATGCCTTGGCACTTGCCCTGGTCCCACCCCCTTCTGCCAGAGACCCTCAGATCTGTCCCACTCCTGTCCAGGCCCCCACGGGCATCCTTGACGTGAACGATGTAGAGCTGGCCACGCCCACCCAGTAGGCCACACCCACTCCATCCACACCCACCCAGTAGGCCACACCCATCCTGGCCATACCCCCCCCCAGGGCAACCGCAATGCTGATGCGGCCCTCAATGAAATTGAGTTTGACACCCCTGCCCTATGAACCTTTGTCTATCTTAGTCCTGCCTCTTTTCTGCAGTCAGGACTTGGTACTTTCAAGGGGTGCTCTCTCCTCTCCTGATCCCAACCTGTGAGATAAGGTTCTCGCTCGCTGCCCTGACAATGTGCAGGTAGTCCTCAACTTACGACCACAATTATAATAGTAATAATAATGAAGTTGGAAGGGACCTTGGAGGTCATCCAGTCTGACCCCCTGCTCAGGCAGGAAACCCTAGACCATTTCGGACAAGTGGCTGTCCAGTCTCTTCTTAAAAACCTCCAGTGTTGGAGCATTCACCGCTTTTGGAGGCAGGTGGTTCCACTGGTTAATTGTTCTGACGGTCAGGAAGTTTCTCCTTAGTTCCAGGTTGCTTTTCTCTCTGGTTAGTTTCCATCTGTTGCTTCTTATCCTGTCCTCTGGGGCTTTGGAAAATAGCTTGACTCCCTCTTCTTTGGGGCAGCCCCTGAGATACTGGAATGCTGCTATCATGTCCTCCCTCGTCCTTCTCTTAATAATAATAATAATAATAATAATAATAATAATAATAATAATAATAATAGTAAAGTTGGAAGGGACCTTGGAGGTCATCTAGTCCAACCCCCTGCTCAGGCAGGAAACCCTATACCATTTCGGACAAATGGCTGTCCAGTCTCTTCTTAAAAACCTCCAGTGTTGGAGCATTCACCGCCATTTGACTAGACATCCCCAATTCCAGCAGCCATTCCTGATATGTTTTAGCCTCCAGTCCCCTAACCATCTTTGTCGCTCTTCTCTGGACTCTTTCCAGAGTCTCAACATATTTTTTCCTTCGTGGGGACCAAAACTGGATGCAGCATTCCAAGTTACCAGGGCCTCGTAAAGCAGCATTAACATTTCATGTGATCTTGATGCTATCAATTGAGTCCAAACGTTCTGTTGCTAAGTAAGACCGTTAAGTGAGTTTTGCTCCCTTTCTCGCCATCCTTTCAAAAGCCACTAGAATAAGAGGGAGTAGCACAGCTAAGGAAAAGGGGGGGAAAATGGCAGACAGAGTTGTTTGGCGACCTCCGTGAAATGGTTGTTCGACCCCAAATGGGGTCGCGAACCACAGGTTGAGAACCGCTGGTCTAGAGTTCCCTGCCTGAGCAGGGGGTTGGACTGGATGACCTCCAAGGTCCCTTCCTCCTCCTCCTCCTCCTCCTCCTCCTCCTCCTCCTCCTCCTTCTTCTTCTTCTTCTTCTTCTTCTTCTTCTTCTTCTTCTTCTTCTCCTTCCCCTTCCCCTTCTCCTTCCCCTTGTGAATGTGCCCCAAGAGACTGCTGACAAACTGCCTAATCTATGGCAAATATCCAACTGCTAAGTAACACTGGAATCAAAGACCCATCAAGCAAAGAAATACTGGGGCCAGATTTATTTTTTTTTACTCTAATTCAGATGATTCTTAAAAGAAATGGGAAACTAAAACCTTTTTAGTTTCTTTTAAATCTTGTATGCATAAAGCTTTTAAATCTTGTATGCATAAAGATGGATAACATTAATTCCCACAATGGAAGAATGAAAAAGCGACTTAGGACCATTTTTCCCACTTAACAACCGTTGCAGCCTTCCCGCGGCCACGTGACCAAAATCCAGATGCTCGGCAACTGACATGTATTTAGGGCAGTTGCAGTGTATGTGTGTGTGTGTGTGTGTGTCGGGAGGGTCATGCCGGGGTCGTGTGACCCCCCCCCTTTTGCGACCTTCTGAGAAGCAAAGTCAATGGGGGGAGCCAGATTCACTTAACAACCATGTTAGCAGTTTAACAACCGCAAGGATTCCACTTAACAACGGTGGCGAGAAAGGCCCTAAAATGGGGCAAAACTCATGTTAACGGTCTCGCTTAGCCGCAGAAATTTTGGACTCAGTTGCGGTGGCAAGTCGAGGACTTCCTGTACGCACATACATCATAATAAAGAATAAGAATTTAAAATTTAGTTTTGGCTTCCCTTGCTGAAATAAACTTCCGATTACTAAGGTGCAAACCTTCGTACACCAAATGTAATAGCAGCCACATATTTAACTTAAGGGGTGACTTGATCGAAGTGTATAAAATCATGCATGGGATAGAAAAGGTGGATAGAGAAAAATTCTTTTCTCTTCTATCACACAATACCAGGACAAGGGGGCACTCCCTAAAGCTCGCAGGTAAGAAAGTGAGGACAAATAAAGGGAAATATTTCTTCACCCAGAGGGTCGTTGGCTTATGGAATTCACTTCCAGAAGGGGTCGTGACAGCTGTCAGCCTTGATGGCTTCAAGGCAGGGTCAGACAGATTCATGGAGGCCAAGTGTATCGGTGGTTGTTAAAACAGATGTCCATGTGCCGCCTCTATGTTGGTTGAGGCAGGCAGGATTCCCTTGAGTACCACTTGTTGGGGGTCAAGGGAAAGGGAGGGTTTTGCCTTCTCTTTCTGCTCAAGATCCCCATGTACAATTGGTGGGCCACTGTGGGACACAGAATGCTGGACTCGATGGGCTTTGGCCTGATTCAGCATGGCTCTTCTTAGGTTCTTATGTTCTAAATCTTTGGCTTCCTGAACCTGAACCATCTATAAACATGTATTTCTCTATCGTTGTAGGGTATTTATCCATCTGAAGTAAGATCCCACCCTTTAAGTAAGATCCCCACTCCGAGTCTTTGGAGAGGAGCGGCATACAAATCCGAATAAAATAAATAAAATAAAATAAAAAGGGCCCCATTTTAACTCTCAGGCGCCAATTCTCTTAAGCAGCCCTTCTGAGCTGCCAAACTAAGACAAAGACTTTTCAAAAAAGCAATACAGGCCATTAGCTAAGAATACAAGATTAACTGGATGAAGGAAACCATTGTGAATATTCATGACTGTCTGGTTGAAGGGAAGGAAGCGAATAGAATAGCCCGAAATGGCAAGAATAAGGAAAAAAGAGACATGTATTTAACAAAAGAGCAAGAAAAAAGCCCAGAAAATATTGTACCGAGAAAGGAGAATATTTGCAGACGTTTCATGAGCCAAACAAAGTAACATCATCAGTGCTATTGACCCGGTTGAAGTTAAACTGGTGCTACCATTTCTTTAAAGCAGAGACGTCACCCTGCCAACAAAAGTGCGTGTAGTCAAGGCCGTGTTTTTCCCAGTTGCAATGTAGGGCTGTGAAAGCTGGACCGTAAGAAAGGCTGAGAAAGGCCAAAGAATGGAGGCCTTTGAACTCTGGTGCTGGAGAAGACTCCTGCGAGTCCCCTGGACTGCAAGGCGATCCAACCGGTCAGTCCTGGAGGAGATCAACCCCGATTGCTCCTTAGAAGGCCAGATCCTGAAGTGGAAACTCAAGTCCTTTGGCCACCTAATGAGAAGGAAGGACTCCCTGGAGAAGAGCCTGATGCTGGGAAATATGGAGGGCAAGAGAAGAAGAAGGGGACGACGGAGAAGGAGGTGGCTGGATGGAGTCCCTGAAGCAGCAGGCGGGAGCTTCAGTGGACTCCAGAAGATGGTGGAGGACAGGAAGGCCTGGAGGAATGTGGTCCATGGGGTCGCGATGGGTCAGACACGACTTCGCAACTAACAACAACCACCATTTTTTTCCTATGGGAATTTTCAATGAAAAGACAATCTCCCACTCCCAGCTATTTTTTCTGAGGGCTGGATGGTAGACAATGCTAAGCCCGTATTGCCCAATGGAAAACGACAGAGAAATGCACTCGACAGAGAAATGCACTCGTTCTGAGTTTTCATTGTTCCTTAAAGAAAGAACACCTGACGAGGCTTAAAGTTCTGTTCAGACAGAAGGCTAGGTATTTAAAATGTTCCAAGCAGCTGGCAATTGCATTGTTCCAAGCTCAATAGCCAGATTTTAAATTATTTCTTCTACAGATATTAACAGAAAACTTTGTCTTCCGGTTCTTCGTAAATCAGTAGCGGCGTACATGAAAGTAACGCCACAAATGGAATTTCTGAATTAATTAAATTTGTCTTTCTTTCTATTAAACAGTCAGCGCTACCAACAGCAATTACGTAAGAATGAAAGATAATATAATTAGACTAAAAAGAAAATTTAAAGGTATTGTTAAACTCAAAGCTAACCATTAAACCAACAATTAAAAGGTACAAAGAAAGAAAAATATTGATGTCCCTTGTTTTCCTAAAGGCTGGTGGAGTGGAGGCCAAGTGCACTTTCTTAAGGAATGCATTATACATCCCTTCTTAAACAAATGACACTTAAACAAGTGAACAATAAAGGAGGGTCTTCAAAAAAAAAAAGAAGCCTCTTAATATAAATAGGCATACGTATCTAGAGAGGGAGAGATGGTGCTCCCTCAATCAGGCCCTAAGCCATACCACCATAAGCTGGTTATTTTTATTTTATTTTATAATTTATATCCCACCTTTATTATTTTATGAATAACTCAAGGTACCTTACTCAATAGTAGCAACTGTGAGAGGGATCTCGGAGTCCTAGTGGACAATCCCTTAGATATGAGCCAGCCGTGTGCTGCAGCTGCCAAAAAGGCCAACACAGTGCTGGGCTGCATTAACAGAGGGAGAGAATCAAGATCACGTGAAGGGTTAATACCACTTTACAAGGCCTTGGTAAGGCCACACTTGGAATACGGCATCCAGTTTTGGTCACCACGATGTAAAAAAGATGTTGAGACTCTAGAAAGAGTGCAGAGAAGAGCAACAAAGATGATCAGGGGACTGGAGGGTAACACATACAAGGAAAGGCTGCTGGAATTGGGGATGTCTAGTTTAATGAAGAGAAGGATGAGGGGGGACATGATAGCAGTCTTCCAATATCTCAGGGGCTGCCCCAAAGAAGAGGGAGTCAAGCTATTCTTCAAAGCGCCTAAAGGCAGGACAAGAAGCAACAGGTGGAAACTCACCAAGGAGAGAAGCAACCTGGAACTAAGGAGAAATTTCCTGACAGTGAGAACATTTAACCAGTGGAACCACCTGCCTCCAGAAGCGGTGAATGCTCCAACTCTGGAAGTTTTTAAGAACAGACTAGACACCTATTTGTCTGAAATGGTATGGGGTCTCTGCATGAGCATGGGGTTAGACTAGATGACCTCCAAGGCCCCGTCCATCATCATCCTCATCATCACCACCACTATTACTACTACTACTACTACTACTACTATTATTATTATTATTATCCCTGCTTCCTGGCTCTGGTGGATTGGGTAGATGTAACTGGGACAGTCCTTCAAATAACAGGGAGGGAGCCACGACGGAGAAGGCCCTTCCTTCTTCTGGGTCCTACCAGATGGACCTCAAGAGAGGGGACCCATAGCATTCCCTGCCTCTCCGCTCTTTTCCTTTGAAGGAACGCATGCCTGGCTGAGGCATTCTGGGAGTGGAAGTCCACCAGTCATCAAAGGGCCAAGCTGGAAGACCCCTGACCTACTACTGTTTTCCACCAAATGCAGACAGTTTTCAAAGGCAGCCCCACATGAATGAAGCATTGCGGCAGTCAAGCCAAGTTGTAATCAAAGCATGGAGAAGTAGCAGTAAGCCCAACTCAATCAGAAAGGCTCGCAACAGCACACCTCTCTATTGTTCCGCAAAGTGAACCCCTTTATCAGAAGCCCCTCCCCTCCCAAACGAAAGATGGCTCCGGCCAAAACCACTTTCAATATTTATTCCACTTATATCATTAGCAATGCACTAAGAAGAGCTGTGGATATGGTAGAGGCAATTTCTTCTACTACATTATTGATGCCATGTCAAGTGCACCTCAAAGCAATGTATTCTCAGCTTGTTTTAGACCAGCGGTTCTCAACCTGTGGGACGTGACCCCATTTGGGGTCGAACGGCCATTTCACGGGGGTCGCCAAACAACGCAGTCCGCCATTTTCCCCCCTTTTCCATAGCTGTGCTACTCCCTCTTATTCTATTGGCTTTTGAAAGCCAATAGAATGGACTCTCTTGAATAGAGTCTAATACTATTGGCTTTCAAAAGCCAATAGGAATTGTCCAGGCTGTCTCTGCCCTGCTGAGCCCGCCAAAAGTCCCAGTCTGCAAACGTTGCTGCCAGTTGTCTGCAGCGAAGGCGAGCTCTCCGGAAGTTTCCACCCCTCCCTGCTGAGCCGTGTTTCCCCGATAGTAAAACACCTCCGATTGTCAGACGTATCGGGGGTGTCAGGGGGGTCGGCTAATGTAAGCCGTGCCCCGAGCGTACGACATATATCTTACTTTCGGGGAAACACGGGGGCGGAGGGGAGGGAAGATGGACGCGCTGCAAGAGCGGAGCGTGGCGGGGGGGGAGCGGAATCCAGAGCTTTGTGCCGCTCCCCTCCCCTCCCTTCCCCGCCGCCGCCGCCGCTCACTCACCCCGCAGCAGGGGGACGAGGGGAGGCGCACCGGGAACCTCTCCTTGGCGCAGGGAGCTTCCTTCTGGCTGGGACAGCAAGAGACCGGGAAGAAAACCCGCCCCTCCAGCTCGCTCACTCACTCACCCGCGCGAGCGAAGCGGCGGGTGAGTGAGTGAGCGAGCTGGAGGGGCGGGTTTTCTTCCCGGTCTCTTGCTGCCCCAGCCAGAAGGACGCTCCCTGCGCCAAGGAGAGGTTCCCGGTGCGCCTCCCCTCGTCCCCCTGCGGAGGGGAGGGAGGCGTCCGCGTCTTTCGGCGGGCGTCCGAAAGCCGCCCGCCGCGCGCCGGGCCAGCAGGCTGCGCAGGGAGGCTCCTAGGCGGCCATCGGCTGGGGCGGCGGCGGCCCAGGCTCTCCCTGCGCAGCCTGCTGGCCCGGCGCGCAGCTGGAGAGGCTCGGGGCTCGGCTTTCGCGGGGAGGTCCGGCTGCCCCCCTCGGTGTCTCTTCCTTCCCGGCTCCCTCGGCCGCCTAGGAGGCTCCTGCCGGGGGTGGAGGGGAGGGAGGCGTCGAGGCTCCGAACTGGAGCGAGGGAAAAACTACGCAGCCGCAGCCCCCCACGGGGGAAGCGGGCGTTCCGGCAACACCAAGAGCGCGCGCGCGCCAGCCGGCTGCTTAGCGTGCCGAGAAAGGGCGAGGAGAAGTGCTTTGAGGTGACGCCTGACAACCGCCCGCCCGCCCGCCCGCCCGCCTTCGGTCAAGGGTTTTTTTTTTCCCTGAGGAAAAGCCTCAACTTATGCCTCACGGGTTCTGTCTGTCACGGAGATGGGGAAGAAGTGGCGGAGTCCCAGCCAAGCGGAGAAAGGCTGCTCCGACAAGGAAGAACTTGGCAGGCGGAGGAGTCGGAGCGCCAGTCGGGGGAGGTTCGCGGAGTCGTGGAAGAGGTTAAGTTCCAGGCAGGGCTCCACCAAACGCTCTGGATTGGCTTCGCAATCGGGAAGCTTCTGCGCCCGCAACTGAAGCCGGCGGGCCAGGGGGGAAAGGGCCACGGGGACCCCGCCTGCGAAGAGCCCCGGCGAGGCCCCGCTCGACCGGCACCCGGGCCGGGAAGGGAGGGGAGGGGAGCGCCGGCCGCCCCTGCCACACAGGGTCCAGCCACCAACGCCTGGGAAACGCCGCTCCTCGGAGCTCCTCTATGCAGCCACCGCCCGCCCTCACCGCCCCTTTCGTCGCTTTCCCATTCAGGCGGCTGCGCTGTCACCCCGCCCAAGCCTCACCGCCGGGCCCCACGGAGCCGCTTTCCCGGGCACCGATTGGCGAAGCTGCTTGACAACCACAGCCGGGCCGCCGCCGCCTCCTCCTCTCGGGCCTAGGAAACGAGCAAAGCAATCCGCCGGCACGGGCTGCATTTGTGGGCGCTGGTGGCCGCAAGCCGCGGACAGGCTCTTCCTCCTCCTCTCCCACACCCCTGGGAAGCTCCTGCCGCCATTTTGTGCGTCTCCCTCCTTCACCCCGATTTTCCCTCGGAGTCGGTGGCTCGGGAAAGGCCCGCCCTGTAGGTGAGTCTCTCTCACTCGGCGTGGGGCGACTCCGGGGAGTGAGTCGGCGGGTCATTTTGCTTGGCCACCGAGGCAGGGCTTCGCTGGGTGGCGACGCTGAAGAGATGAAGCGGTTTGCAATTTTTTTCCAATATAAGCTGTACCCCGAAAGTGAGACGTAGTGGGGGTTTTGAGGATAACAAGAAAGTAAGACGCTGTCTTACTTTCGGGTAAACAGGCCAGAGGTGGGAGGCCGGCGGGCACAGGGAGGGTTGCTGGCCCGCGTGGGGCCCCTGGCGGGTGCCTTACCTCCCTTGGGCTGGGCCAGCTGGTGGCCCAGCCGGTGATCGCCCTGCACCATCGCTGCCCCTTGCCAGCTACGCCTCGGCCGGCAAAGGGGGCGGCACCACACATGTGTGGCGCTCCCAGGCAGGGAAATAGTCCTCGACTTACGACCGGTTGGGTAGTCCTCGACTTACGACCGGTTGGGGGTCGCGGCATTAAAAAGGTTGAGAACCACTAGTATAGGGTTTCCTGCCTGAGCAGGGGGTTGGACTAGAAGACCTCCAAGGTCCCTTCCAGCTCCATTCTAATTGATTGCAGTATTTGAGTTTGGCTAGTCTAGAGAAAAGGATGGGGGGGGGGAAACATGATAGAGGTCTTCCAGTATCTCAGGGGCTGCCCCAAAGAAGAGGGAGTCAAGCTCTTCTCCAAAGCACCTGAAGGCAGGACGAGAAGCAACGGATGGAAACTAATCAAGGGAGAGAAGCAACCTGGAACTAAGGAGAAACTTCCTGACAGTTAGAACAATTAACCAGTGGAACCACCTGCCTCCAGAAGTGGTGAATGCCCCAACACTGGGAGTTTTTAAGAAGAGACTGGACAGCCATTTGTCCAAAATCAACATCATCATCATCATGTTGTTGTTATTAAAAGGTCATCATAAATATGAATCAGTTGCCAAGCATCTGAATTTTGATCACGTCACTGTGGAAATGCTGCAACGATTGCAAGTGTGAAAAATGCTCCCAAGCCACTTCTTTCAGTGCCATTTTAACTTCAAACAGTCACCAAATGAACGGTTAAGTCAAGGACTGCCTGAAGGATCCGTTAATGGTCTACTCTTACTGGAGACCTGTGTAGCACACAACGTCCTCGCCCCCCCCCCGTACAATGTTCCGCCTGCCAATTTATAATAAATTCTCCTAGGTGCATCTTATGGACTGTGTCGTTGTCAGGAGAAAAGACAGCAGGATGTGTCAGGGAATGACCAAGGCCGTGGTGCAGTGCCGACTCTTCGCCGTTCACAGGCCCATGGTCTCCGCATCAACCCAAGAGCGCAACCCGAAGGAAACAAGGCCATGAAAAGAATTAATTAAACCCAGCGTGGCTTCGGCACTGGCTGAAGGTTTAGAAACGAAGCTTGCCTGACCTACATCTTGCTGGCAGGCAGTGCTGAGGACGAGCAGGAATGCTTCAGGAATATTGTCCATTCAACTGCACTGACATTGCTAGCGAGGGCACTCTCCTCGCAAGCAGCCTGACCGGTTGGATGAGAACGATGAGAAGATACAGGTTTGATTGGCTGAAGAGCATCGTGTCCATCCTCCGCTGCCGAGGAAAATGCCTTGGCTAGGGATCGTAAGATAGTCCAGAATAAACTCCGTAGCACGCAAGGTCCCAGGCAGGCAAAATACAGGGATATGCTGACAGAAAAATTCTTTTCTCTATCACACAATACCAGGACGAGGGGGCACTCCCTAAAGCTCATAGGTAAGAAAGTGAGGACAAATAAAGGGAAATATTTCCTCACCCAGAGGGTCATTGGTTTATGGAATTCAGTTCCAGAAGAGGTCGTGACAGCTGTCAGCCTTGATAGCTTCAAGGCAGGGTCAGACAGATTCATGGAGGCCAAGTGTATCGGTGGCTATTAAAACGGATGTCCATGTGCCGCCTCTAAAACGGATGTCCATGTGCCACCTCTACGTTGGTTGAGGCAGGCAGGATTCCCTTGAATCCCATTTGTTGGGGGTCAAGGGAAAGGGAGGGTTTGCCTTCTCTTTCTGCTCAAGATCCCCATGTACAATTGGTGGGCCACTGTGGGACACAGAAGGCTGGACTCGATGGGCTTTGGCCTGATTCAGCATGGCTCTTCTTAGGTTCTTATGTTATGTTTAGAAACAACAGGAAAGGGCTCTATATGAAGCTGAGAGATTCTCTGTGGGTTTCAGGGTCTTAGGAGTACGGATGGCACAACTCTCATTTCAGAGAAGGCTGAGATTCTGCAACGGTGGGCGGAATACTTTGCAGCCAACCTCAAGCAACCTTCATCTATTCACTAAGCAGCACAGCGGTGTGGGGGAAAATGCACGGGCAGCACTGCCGTGCTTTCTCCCCCCCCCCACAAACCTCACAACCTTTTGATACCCTTTGTCCCAAGGAAGCAGCCAGAAGGTCATCCCCTTTTGACCTAATGCCTCACCTACCTCAACAGATAATATGCTTAAGTTCCTTCCGATCTCTTCCTGCCTTGGTCAGTTCTTTCTCCTTTTGATCTACCTGTATTTGTTCTTGACCTGGTCTTTGACCATGGAATGTGTTACTAGAAAATAGTTGCTTACATGAAGGCATTTCCCCATGAAGAAACTTTATGTCAGCATTGAATGGTTCAACTTGTGAATGTAAAATGTCAGCATCTAATGGTAAAGCCTATGTACGGTATGTCACAAGTAAATAAGAAGCAATAAACTCCAGAGTTTGTCAAGCGGTGTCCTGCAGCTTCAAACCTCTGCTCAAGACATGCCTGCCTCTTTTTCTTAGCGTCTTTACACAGCGGCTTCGCCTGGTTAGGACACGGAGTGGGAGGTTACCAACCCCGGGTTCGAGATCCGAGTGCTGTCGTGCGACAGGGTTGAGCTCCCATCCTTTGCTCCAGTTCCTGCCGGGGACGTGAAAGGAGCCCCCAACTGGGTGTCCCTCCGGGCAACAGTGAGGTTTCTGGCTAATCCAGGGGGGTCTTTGAACTTGGCCCTTTTATGACTTGTGGCCTTCAGCTCCCAGGCACGCTGGCTGAGGAATTCTGGGAGTTGAAGTCCACGAGTCATTAAAAGGGCCACAGAGAGGATTGTAAAAGTATTTACAGAACCCCTCACATCCTGGATGTAAACCGTTTCAGCTTCTTCCTTCAAGGCGATGCTATAGGGCATTCATTGCATGCCAAAATAACCAGAGCCAAAAACAGTTTCTCTCCCCCTCCCCCCAATGCTGTCACTCTGCTAAACAACTAATTCCCACAAAACTGTCTTATTCCCTGGGATGTCAAACCACCTAGTAGGGCTGTATTACTATCATCCTTCTCATCTTTCCTATTACCTATTCCTTTAGCACCTTATGACTATAACTTTGTTGTATCTCATGATTTATGTCAGGGGTCTTCCAACTTGGCCCTTTGATGACTTGTCGACTTCAACTCCCAGAATCTCTCAGCCAGAAGTCCATAGTCATAAAAGGGCCAAGTTGGAAGACCCCTGGAATAGAACAACAGAGTTGGAAAGGACCTTGTAGGTCATCTAGTCCAACCCCCCTGCCCAAGCAGGAGACCCTACACCAGAGGTAGGCAACCTTGGCTCTTTTATGACTCGTGGACTTCAACTCCCAGAATTCCTCAGCCAGCATGAGGGAACCATGGCCTCTTCATGACTGGTGGACTTCAACTCCCAGAATTCCTGAGCCAGCATGGGGGAACTATGGCTCCTTCATGACTCGTGGACTTCAACTCCAGAATTCCTGAGCCAGCGTGGGGGAACTCTCGCTCCTTCATGACCTCCCCGTATTTTGGCTACATAGTATTTGAATAAATGATTGAATCCCAATAGCTATCTTTTAATATTTTAATTGTTTCTTCCATTTATATTCTGATGTAATGGAACACTGTATTATACTCCAACCTTGTCCAAGCAAATAATCAGCAAGTGATATAGCGGAAAAACTTAAAAATACATCGTCAGCCTTTCTTTCAGATTTCTTGCAATGGCAGGATGTTTCCAGTAACCATGGAAATATTGAGCCTGCTTTCAAATTTACTTGCATAAGTGCCAGTACCAAGTCCATAAAACACTAGCCAATCATTTATGATAAGACACATTAAAATGGGAGGGGTTGTCCTTTTTCCCATTCCAGTAGAAAACTCTTCCTGGAGCATCGAAATTAGACTACAACTCAGACATGTCAAACACAAGGCCCGGGGGGGGGGGCGGATGCGGCCCGCAAAGTGGTTTCATGTGGCCCGCAAAGCCATCCTGGCCCTGGCCCAGGCCGGCCGGGAGCCAATGTAAAATTTTGTGGTGGTCATCTACGCTGCAACGCGTTCAGTCTTAGCTCCACAAGACCGTCCGGAAACAGCGAGCAACTGGCTCCTGCCGCGTCACCCCCGCCCCCTGGGTGGATGTTGGGGAGGGGTCCCCCTTTGTGAGGAATGAAGAAATGGACCATGCCTTGGCGCTTGCCCCGGTCCCCACCCCCTTCTGCCATAGACCCTCAGATCTGTCCCACTCCTGCCCAGGCCCCCAGAGGCACCCTTGACGCAAACAATGTAGGCCACCCAGTAGGCCACCCCCACTCCACCCACGCCCACGCAGTAGGCCTCACCCACCCTGGCCACCCCCACCCCAAAGGGCAACCGCAGTGCTGATGCAGCCCTCAATGCAATTGAGTTTGACACCCCTGCTGTAGCTTAAACAGCAGGCAAAATGGGTGATAATCCAGGAGGAAAACAAACGTTGGCGATGCTGAAAAACATGAGGTGATGACCTCAAATGAAATACTGAGAGAAGCTGTGCATCTTGGGTCACCTTGTGGAAGGCAACAGAAGAACCTGGGTAGGACCTGGGGTGGCATAAACAAAGGGACAGAACACTTTGCTTTCATACAAAAGACCATTATCTCACGAAGGAAAATTCAGATACTGTTGATTTTTCTTACTCAAGTGATCTGTAAAGCAGGGCTTTTCAACCAGGGCTACGGGTACCACCTGTGGTCCATTGGCATCTGGCAGGGGGTACGCGACCATCCTAGAAAAGGGGTAGCGGGAGAGGGGAATAAGCTGAACCGGGAGGCAGCACCGCACAAGCCTGAGCGAGAGACGGCTGGAGCTGCAGGGCTGTCAGGGCTCAGTGGAAGCGCCAGGATCAGCACCAGGCTCCAGTTGGAGTTTGGCGCTGATCCTGGGGCTTCTGCTGAGCCCAGAAGAAGCGCCGATCAGCTGGAAAGCAGCATTGATCCTGGCATTTCTGCTCAGCCCAGAAGAAGCACCAATCAGCTGGAAAGCAGCACTGATCCTGGGGCTTCTGCTGAGCCCCGAAGAAGCACCAATCAGCTAGAAAGCAGCATTGATCTTGGCATTTCTGCTGAGCCCAGAAGAAGCACCAATCAGCTGGAAAGCAGCACTGATCCTGGGGCTTCTGCTGAGCCCCGAAGAAGCACCAATCAGCTAGAAAGCAGCACTGATCCTGGGGCTTCTGCTGAGCCCCGAAGAAGCACCAATCAGCTGGAAATCAGCACTGATCCTGGGGCTTCTGCTGAGCCCAGAAGAAGCGCCGATCAGCTGGAAAGCAGCATTGATCCTGGGGCTTCTGCTGAGCCCCGAAGAAGCGCCAATCAGCTGGAAAGCAGCACTGATCCTGGGGCTTCTGCTGAGCCCAGAAGAAGCGCCGATCAGCTGGAAAGCAGCATTGATCCTGGCATTTCTGCTCAGCCCAGAAGAAGCACCAATCAGCTGGAAAGCAGCACTGATCCTGGGGCTTCTGCTGAGCCCCGAAGAAGCACCAATCAGCTAGAAAGCAGCACTGATCCTGGGGCTTCTGCTGAGCCCCGAAGAAGCACCAATCAGCTGGAAATCAGCACTGATCCTGGGGCTTCTGCTGAGCCCAGAAGAAGCGCCGATCAGCTAGAAAGCAGCATTGATCCTGGCATTTCTGCTCAGCCCAGAAGAAGCACCAATCAGCTGGAAAGCAGCACTGATCCTGGGGCTTCTGCTGAGCCCTGAAGAAGCACCAATCAGCTGGAAAGCAGCGCTGATCCGGGTGCTTCTGCTGAGCCCCGAAGAAGCCGATCAGCTGGAATGTTGCAGCCTCTCCAGGGTCTTGTGATTTACATTCAGATGCTTGGCCACCAATTCATATTTATGACGGTCACAGTGTCCCAGGGTCATGTGAAGGGACCAAAACCTGCTGCAACCACCCAGCAGACGGGGGGGGGGAATAAAAACCAAACACCCCCCACCCCACCCCCGCTGCCAATCCTCAACAGAAATGCTCACAACAATGGAAACCTCAGACAGGAGGAAGAGCGCAGCCGGGCGGGCAGGCAGGTGTCTTGCTCAGCTGTGGCTGGGGGGGGGCACTTTTTTCAGTGCCATTGTAACTTCGAACAGTCACTAAGCGAACTGTTGTAAGTCGAGGACTACCTGTACTTTATCACTTTTTTCCTTTTTGGGGGAGGGAGTCATCAAGTTTTTGACCCCTTGCTAGGCGACGGGTGGTCCTCGGATCTTGCCCTATCCTAAAAGTGGCACAATGGGTGAAAAGGTTGAAAAGCCCTGCTGTCAAGAATCAAATTGCTAGATTCTTTCTTTCTTTCTTTCTTTCTTTCTTTCTTTCTTTCTTTCTTTCTTTCTTTCTTTCTTTCTTTCTTTCTTATTTATTTATTGGACTTGTATGCTGCTCCTCTCCGGAGACTCAGAGCGGCTTACAACATATACAAAACATCAAAGAATCTAAGTCCAATCAAAATATTAAAAATAGACACCCAACACACGTACAACTTTCAAGCAACAATCACAATCATCCCCAGGCCTGCCGGCAAAGATAGGTTTTAAGTTTCTTTCGGAAGGCCGGGAGAGTCGGAGAAACATATAGTATGATACAGGTAGCCCTCAATTTATGATCACACAGCCGAGCCCAGACTTTATGTTGCTGGGTGAGAAAATTGTTAAGTGTGTTGTGTTTTTTTGGCCCGGTTTTACGACTCCTCTGGCCATATTTGTTAAGTGAATCACTGCCGGTGTTAAATTCGTTAACACGGTTGTTAAGGGAATCTGGTTTCCCCCATTGATTTTTGCTTGTCGGAAGGTCGCAAAAGGGGATCACGTGATCCCCGGGACGCTGCCACCGTCATTCATGAGTATGAACCAGTTGGTCAAGCATCCGAATGTAAGTCACGTGATCGTGGGGATGCTGGAACGGTCGTAAAGTGTGAAAAATGGCCGCGAGTCACTTTTTTCAGGGCCGCCGTATCTTGGAGCGATCAATAAACAAACTGTTGTAAGTCGAGGACTGCCTGTAATGGGAGAAATGCAATAAAGACTAATGGGGAGAGTTGAAGGAGGAGAGGTCCCTTACCTTGAAAGAACCGAGGCTCAGGATGGGAGGGACCAAGCCCAGAATGGCTTGGATTGTGGTGGGACAACCGGTGGAATTTGATTAACAACTGCAATGGGCAGTGCCAGGATTGCAGTCACTAAGTGAAGCAGTCACGTGACATTGAGCTTTACAACTGCATTGCTTAGCAATGGAACTTTGGTCCCAATTACCATCATAGGTCAAGGACTATATATATCTAATAAAAACAAAAATAATAAAAATAAAATTGGAAGGGACCTTTGAGGACATCTAGTCCAACCCCCTGCTCAGGCAGGAAACCCTATACCAGGGGTAGGCAACCTTGGCTCTTTTATGACTCGTGGACTTCCAGAATTCCTGAGCCAGCATGGGCGAACTATAGTCCCTTCATGACTCGTGGATTTCAACTCCCAGAATTCCTGAACCAGCATGGGGGAACTTTGGCCCCTTCATGATTCGTGGACTTCAACTCCGAGAATTCCTCAGCCAGCATGGGGCAACTATGGCCCCTTCATGACTCGTGGACTTCAACTCCCAGAATTCCTCAGCCGGCAGGGGGGGAACTATGGCCCCTTCATGACTTGGGGGCTTCAACTCCCAGAATTCCTCAGCCAGCATGGGGGAACTATGGCCCCTTCATGACTCGTGGACTTCAACTCCCAGAATTCCTCAGCCAGCATGGGGCAACTATGGCCCCTTCATGACTCATTGACTTCAACTCCCAGAATTCCTGAGCCAGCATGGGGGAACTATGGCCCCCTCATGACTCGTGGACTTCAACTCCCAGAATTCCTGAGCCAGCATGGGGGAACTATGGCCCCTTCATGACTCGTGGACTTCAACTCCCAGAATTCCTGAGCCAGCATAGCTCTGGAAGTTGAAGTCCATGTGTCATAAAAGAGCCAAGGTTGCCTACCCCTGCCCTATACCATTTCAGACAAATGGCTGTCCGGTCTCTTCTTAAAAACCTCCAGTGATGGAACATTCACCGCTTCTGGAGGCAGGTGGTTCCACTGGTTAATTGTTCTCACTGTCAGGAAGTTTCTCCTTAGTTCCAGGTTGCTTCTCTCCTTGATGAATTTCCATCCGTTGCTTCTTGTCCTGCCTTCTTCAGGTGTTTTGGAGTTAGAACACTATGGAAATGATGTGCCAATGCCATTTTTTAGGATATGTTGCTGCTTTTTAAAATCCTAGTTTAGCTTAGTATATACTACTTTTAATGTTATGCTTATGAACGTACTATATACTGCAGCAAAACACCAGGCCTCTTTTGTTATCCGCAGGGGCAGATAGCTTGGTTTACAGCTATGTTTAATGCGAGTCCAGATCAGAGGGATTCATGGGGAAAGATAAGGCTCCTCCAAGAATTAATATATATTTCATATTTCAAAAGCCCAGAATACAGCACTTCTTTTCAAACAATCAATTTGTGAATCCCTAGCTCAGCAGTCTGACGAGAATGCAAGGGTGGCAGGCAAGATAAACCTGAAAGAGAAAATAAGATTCCAGCTATAGATGCCTACAGCATGACAACGTCAACCTGAATAAATAAGCATCAACCACGGGAACCATTATCAACCACGGGAACCATTATAAAGAAGCATCCAGCTGGAAATAAGAGAACTTTTATCATTACATGTTGGACTGGAAAAAATGGATAGACTATATTCAAGGGAAATATCAATCTAAGAAATTGTATTTAGCATATAGTTAAATTTTTATTAGGATTTACATAATAATTTTGTTTAACCTAGTGGGTTTTCTTTTGTTTTATCCTGTATTCACTTTGGGAAGTCGGGGTGGGGGGTGGGTTGGGGGGGGTTGTAATAATGTACTCAACTATAATACTTGCAATATATAAGAATGACATATTTATTGATATAGGAGGGGTTGCTCGGGCAGTACCTCTGGACCACATCTGGAGGGGGTGGAGAGTGAGGAGTGAAGGGAAGTAGGAAGATTGTAGGAGAGGAGGGTGGAGAGTGAGGGAGGGAGAGAGGGGAGGGAGAGGGAAGTAGGAGAATAGGGAGGAAGGAAGAGGGGGATGTGGTGGAGGGGGTGCTGCCGAGCCGTAGTTATTTTATTTTATTTAAGTCCTTAAAAGAATGTAAAGGTTGTATTAAGTTGAGTTGTATTTTATTTTATTTATTGTTTATAATTATAAAGCTGATAAAATATTTTTTTTAAAAAAGAGAACTTTTATCAATTTGCAGAGCTGGAAAGCCATAGGTATTACAAACAGAAAGAAGTCAGGAGACTAAAGCATGCCTGCCACATGGAATAAACGATGAGTGGACTTATGTTGCAGAGAGATTAAAAACAGAACCGTTAGAAGGGAAATGCAGAAATTACTTGGAATACTCTCCCCATAATAAGACATTTCAAAAGGAGTAGAGTCATGAAACAAATTTATGCTTAAACTTGAGAAAGTCGGATTTCCCTATTTCCTAAGATATATTTGTATCAGAGTCAAAAAAAAACAAACCATCAAAGACCTGCTTGAAAATCATTGTACATCTCCCATTTTCATCTCTCCCTCCTTCCTACACATGCAGTTTCTTCAATTTGTGTTTCGTTCGCTTGAAGGGGAAGAATCTGTAAGTCAATCCAACACTGCACAAGCAATGAAAAAGCCTTTTCTGATACCCACAAAAACAACTACACAACACTGAGATACAATTACAGTATCCTATAGGATATAGGAGAGGAGAGGAGCGGCATACAAATCAAATCAAATCAAATCAAAAAATAAATATTAGTGCTGTTAAGACTCTTGCCACCTGCCACTCAACTCCTAATGTGCAAAACTAATAGCAAAAAACCGCTTTCTCGTTTGTTGGGGGGAAAAAAGTTACAATCTCCAGTTGGGCATTACTTTTTTTAAGGGTCGCAGAGCAGGTTTCAAGTCCTCCAGCACTCAGTGAGGTTGGAAGGTGATGCAAAACACGAGAGAAAGAAAAAGAGACCAACCAAGATTCCAAAACCAAGATGGACCGTCTTGAGGTCATGGGGTTTGTTTTAACAGTGCTTGCTGTGGCAGTTCTATTCCACACATGTCTGGACTGTTAATATTCAAGTAAAAACCATCATCATCACTCCGAATGAGATGACAAAAATACATAGGAGGATGACGGGACTGTTTAACTCTCCAAGGCTCTCTTCAAGAGAAATATGTTTCATGCTCTACAGCAGTGGTTCTCAACCTTTTTAATGCCGCAACCCCCATCCAGTCGTAAGTCGAGGACTACCTGTATTTCCCTGCCTGGGAGTGCCGCGCATGCGTGGTCCCGCCCCCTGCGCCGGCCGAGGCGTAGCTGGCAAGGGGCAGCAACAGCGCAGGGCGACCACTGGCTGGGCCACCAGCTGGCCCAGCCCAAGGGAGGTAAGGTACCCGCCAAGCCCCATGCGCACCAGGAATCCTCCCTGCCCCACCGCTGCCCCGCTAGCCTTACCTTGGCCACCGCCAGTTCGGGGCGGTGGCAGGCAGGCCCAGGCGCTCCTGGGCGGCCGCAGCAAGGGGCAGTGACGGCGCAGGGCGACCACTGGCTGGGCCACCAGCTGGCCCAGCCCAAGGGAGGTAAGGCACCTGCCGGGCCCCACGCGCACCAGCAACCCTCCCTGCGCCCGCCGGCCTCCCACCTCCCACCCCCGGCCCTCTTTTACTTACATTGTTAGTAGTTGCTCAGCAGGGAGGGGTGGAAACTTCCGGAGAGCTCGCCTTCGCTGCAGACAACTTGCAGCACCGTTTGCAGACTGGGACTTTTGGCGGGCTCAGCAGGGCAGAGACAGCCTGGACAATTCCTATTGGCTTTTGAAAGCCAATAGAATTAGACTCTATTCAAGAGAGTCTATTCTATTGGCTTTCAAAAGCCAATAGAATAAGAGGGAGTAGCACAGCTAAGGAAAAGGGGAAAAAATGGCGGACTGCGTTGTTTGGCAACCCCCGGGAAATGGTCGTTCGACCCCAAATGGGGTCGCGACCCACAGGTTGAGAACCGCTGCTCTACAGAATGCAGAGGCAGCATATTCTATATCAGGGATGTCAAACTCAATTTCATTAAGGGCCGCATCAGCATTGCGGTTGCCCTCGGGGGGGGGGCAGGTGGGCACGGCCAGGATGGGTGTGGCCTACTGGGTGGGTGTGGATGGAGTGGGTGTGGCCTACTGGGTGGGCGTGGCCAGCTCTACATCGTTCACGTCAAGGGTGCCCGTGGGGGCCTGGGCAGGAGTGGGACAGATCTGAGGGTCTCTGGCAGAAGGGGGTGGGACCAGGGCAAGTGCCAAGGCATGCTCCATTGGAGGAGCCTCACTGTTCCTCTCAGGCCATATGCGGGGGCTGGATGGTGGTGCGGGCTGCCCACAGCCCTGGGCAGCAGAGATCAAATGCCCAGCCTGGCCCTCGAGCACCCGTGGCCCCAAGCCCAGCCCCACTTCCCCAAGGGGGCGCCCAGGTGCACTTACTCCTCCTCAAGGCTGCTGCTTCTGTGCTTGCTCTCCTTAGCCAGGTTGTTCATGATGGGTACCAGGCAAAGTCAGAGGGAGACTAAATGCTTTGCAGCATAGATGGCCAGCACAAAATTGTACATTGACTCCCGGCCGGCCTGGGCCAGGGCCAAGGCATTGGGGGCCCTTCCCTCACTGTTTCCAGGATGGCTTTGAAGGCCACATGAAACCACTTTGCGGGCTGCATCCGGCCACGCCCCCCCCCGGCCTTGTGTTTGACATGTCTGTTCTGTATGGAACGGGGTAGCTATCAGAATAACAATATAACAGAGTTGGAAGGGGCCTTGGAGGTCTTCTAGTCCAACCCCCTGCTGAAGCAGGAAACCCTACACCCTTTCAGACAAATGGCTGTCCAGTCTCTTCTTAAAAGCTCCAGTGATGGAGTATCCACAACTTCCATTCCACTGATTAATTGTTTTCACTGTCAGGATATTTCTCCTTAGTTCCAGGTTGCTTCTCTCCTTGATTAGTTTCTATCCTTCATCGCTGCTTCTTCTGCCTTCAGGTGCTTTGGAGAAAAGGTGGATTCTCTCCCCCTTCTTTGGGGCAGCCTCTTTCTGAATCCACCCATCTATTGGGGAGGGAGAATCGAGAGCTTCATTACGTGGATAGATCAAACAGGAAAGGTAATTTCTCTCTGGAAGGGCTGGATCCATAAGTATGACCATATATTCCTCAGCCTTGTAGGACTTTACAGGTAATAATCAGCACCTTGAATTCTACAGTACGTAGAAACAATCTGGTGATTAATGCATCGCTTGTATCGTTGTTGCATCAACCACCAGCATAGAGGTGGCTATATTTTGCATAACTGAAAATTTCTGACTAATCTTCAAAAGCAGTTCAAAGTACAAAACACGGTAGCTTACATCTACATGTAAAACAAAGTACAAGCAGTCCTCCTGTGGCATCCATTTGTTCAATGACTCAAAGTTTCAATGGGGCTGGAAAAACATGGACTTTTCTCTGAAGCTTTGGCCAGCACAGCACCCTGCGATCAAGTCCCGGGTATAACTGGGAACATCTGCATATGGATGGTACCTCACTCTGAACAGAGTACATTTCTTAGAAATTCCATACAGATGCTAAATAATATGGGACAAGACAGACTAATCTGTCTGGGGGGACATGATAGCAGTCTTCCAGTATCTCAGGGGCTGCACTAAAGAAGAGGGAGTCAAGCTCTTCTCCAAAGCGCCTGAAGAAGGCAGGACAAGAAGCAACGGGTGGAAACTAACCAAAGAGAGAAGCAACCTGGAACTAAGGAGAAACTTCCTGACAGTGAGAACAATTAACCAGTGGAACCACCTGCCTCCAGAGGCGGTGAATGCTCCAACACTGGAAGTTTTAAAGAAGAGACTGGACAGCCATTTGTCCAAAATGGTACAGACTTTCCTGCCTGAGCAGGGGGTTGGACTAGATGGCCTCCACGGTCCCTTCCAACTTCTTCTTCTTCTTCTTCTTCTTCTTATTATTATTATTATTATTATTATTATTATTATTATTATTATTATTATTATTATTATTATCTTTATGTGGTAGAGTAATCAGGGCTTGAATACTCTGTTCCAACTTACAGGTAGTCCTCAACTTATGATCCCAACATCTGAGCCCAACTTTTCTGTCGCTAAGTGATGTAGTTCTTAAGTGAGCTTTGCCCCATTTTATGACCTTGCTTGCCACAGTTGTTAAGGGAATCCCTGCAGTTGGCTGCTAAGCGCATCTGGCTTCCCCATTGACTTTGCTTAAGGTCAATGGGGACCTTATTAAGGTCACTAAAGGGGATCACGTGACCCCAGGATACTGCAACCGTCGTAAATACGAACCAGTTGCCAAGCGTCCAAATTTTGATCACGTGACCGTGGAGATGCTGCAATAGTTATAAATGTGAAAAATGGTAATAAGGAGGTCACTTTGAACAGTCGCTAAACAAACGGTTGTAAGTCCAGATGGGTGGCAAATACATTTAATAAGTAAAAATAGATAAATATCCATTAAAGCAGCTAAATCACAACAGAGCCAATGGTTCCTGGTATCAAATGTCGCTAAAGGACCAGGAAAACCATGGTTCTTCTCTCCAGATCCCATTGGTCATTGACAAGAGTAATGTAGTCTAATTTAATGTAGGATTAATGACATTCAGCATGAACCCTAACGGAGCAATTTCAGTAAAATATAAAGGGACCTTCAAGTTTCTGGGTTCTATAATATCCCAAAGGTTTAAAATGGACACCTAACATCAAAAAGGTCATCAAAAGAATGTTCTTCCTGTGCCAACTCAGGAATGGCCCCCATCCTGCGCGAGCTGCACTGGTTGCCGGTGGTCTTCCGGGTGCGCTTCAAGGGGTTGGTCACCACCTTTAAAGCGCTCCATGGCATAGGACCCAGTTACTTACAGGACCGCCTACTGCCAGTAAATACCTCCCACCGACCAGTTCACTCCCACAGAGAGGGCCTCCTCAGGGTGCCATTGGCTAAGCAATGTCAGCTGGTGGCGCCCAGGAGGAGAGCCTTTTCTGTGGGGGCTCCGACGATGTGGAACGAGCTCCCTCCGGAACTCCGGACGTGTCATGATCTCCGCCCCTTCAGAAGAGAATTGAAGACCCATCTCTTCAATCAAGCCGGCCTGGCCTAGATCTCCTCGGGTTTTAAATTCACCTCAATAACTGTCTGGTTTGGCACAGCAACCAAACAAGACAGACACAGACTTCAATGGATAGTTAGGACTGCAGAAAAAAAACCAAAAAACTATTGCAACCAGCCTGCCTTCCATTGAGGAGTTATATATTGCACAAGCCAGAAAGAGCGTTGTAAAAGTATTTACAGAACCCCTCATATCCTGGATATAAACCGTTTCAACTTCTTCCTTCAAGACGATGCTGTAGGGCATTGCATTCCCAAACGACCACAAGGACAGCCCCCCCCCATGTTGTTCACTCTGCTAAAGAAGTAATTCCCACAAAACTGTCTTATTCCCTGGGATGTCAAACCACTTGGTAGAGCTGTATTACTATTATCCTTCTCATCTTTCCTATTACCTATTCCTTTAGCACCTTATGACTATAACTTTGTTGTAGCTTATGATTTATGTCAAGGGTCTTCCAACTTGGCCCTTTGATGACTTGTGGACTTCAACTCCCAGAATCCCTCAGCCAGCGTGCCTGGCTGAGGAATTCTGGGAGTTGAATTCCACAAGTCATCAAAGGGCCAAGTTGGAAGATACCTGATTTATACTGATTGTTTCTACTTAGTATCTTTGTATTTTATGATTTGTTTGTATCTTACGATTATGTTGATTGTTTCCATTTAGTATCCTGTTATGATTTATGCTGATTGCTATTTATGACTATCACTGAGTGTTGCATCTCATGCTTTATGATGATTGCTTATGATTATGATCATGATTTATCACTTGTTGCTTGTATCTACATTGAGAACTGAGGTACGAGAGACAAATTCCTTATGGGTCCAATCACACTCGGCCAGTAAAGAATTATACTCCATTCTAATTTTTTAAAAAATAAATAAATAACTCTTTGTATTTTGTTACCTGTCAATTTATTCTTAGATATTTAAAGAGTTTATACGAGCGACCTTAAAGTCTTTTGAATAACAATTAAATATATGTCAACATTTACGGTTTGTAAAGGAATATTGTGACTATAGGCTTAATTCTTCTGGGCTTTTAGAAAGATTTAGCATGATCTAGCACAGGGGTGTCAAACTCAATTCCATTGAGGGCCACATCAGCATTGTGGTTGCCCTCAGGGGGGCGGGGGGGGGTATGGCCAGGATGGGTGAGGCCTACTGGGTGGGCATGGGTGGAGTGAGTGTGGCCTACTGGGTGGGCGTGGCCAGCTCTACATCGTTGGCGTCAAGGGTGCCCGTGGGGGCCTGGGCAGGAGTGGGACAGATCTGAGGGTCTCTGGCAGAAGGGGGTGGGACCAGGGCAAGCGCCAAGGCATGGTGCATTTCTTCACTCCTCACAAAGGGGGACCCCTCCCCAGCATGCACCCAGGGGGCGGGGGCGACGCAGCAGGGGCCGGTTCCTCGCTGTTTCTGGATGTACTTGTGGAGCTAAAACTGAATGTGTTTCACCATAGATGACCACCACAAAATTGTACATTGGCTCCCGGCCGGCCTGGGCCAGGGCCAAGGCAGTGAGCCGTTCCCTCACTGTTTCCAGGATGGCTTTGCAGGCCACATGAAACTACTTCGCAGGCCGCATCCGGCCCCCGGGCCTTGTGTTTGACATGTCTGATTTAGCAAATCATAAAAGAAGACACTTTGAGAGGTCCATGAATATGGGCCACTGTACACGTTTCCATTTTGTGATGAGGTCAGCTCAAAGCAGCGTGACACGTAGAAGCAAATAAAGAAGTCGACTTAGATATTGCTTCACTGCCCTTGACCCAGCTATAATGGCAGGGTGACTCTACCAGCATGACCAAAGTCCAGGTGACGAAAGCAGTGAAATCCTTTGAAGTAACCCTTAGAGTATTAATTCTACTGATATTTTTTTTGTAGACATTTTATTTTTAATGGCGACTAAAAGAAAAACCAATTGTAAAAAAAAAAAAAGCTGAAAAATGCACACGAAGGTTTTTGGAAATTGTCTAGCGAGAGACAAAAAGGGACATTCCAAAATGATAAAGTGAAAGACTCATCTTTTTTTTTTTTTAAATCACAACAGTGCCTCTAATCAAAAGAGAATTATCGGCATCGGTTGTTGAAATTCAGCCACCTATCATGATGAAAGCAATAACGCATTGAGTTGGCCTGGGCTCCATTCTCAGCTGCAGAATGAAGCTGCTCCTTCGGCCGCAGAAGAAGTGGGCCCGGCGAGGCGAACGTCAACCCACGGCGGGCCTGGCTGAAATGATAAGCTCCAGACCCCCACCCCAGCTTGATTTTTAGGTATGTGCCTCGCCCCAAAACTAGGGCTTATATTAGGCCCACCCCCCCAAAAAAATCAATCTAGGGCTTATTTTCAGGAAAACATAGTAATTTATGACATTTGCGGCGTCCCCGGGTTATGTCATCACTTCCTGCAATCTTCTGACAAGCAAAGTCAATGGGGAAGCCGGATTTACTTAAGCATCGTGTTACTAACTTAACAACTCCAGGGATTCCCTGAACCGACCGTGGCAAGAAAGGCCGCAAAATGGGGCAAAACTCACTTAACGAATGTCTCGCTCAGCAACGGAAATGGTGGACTCAACTGTGGTCGTAAGTTGAGGACTGTCTGTATAAGCAGACAGGGAGCGATTAAAAGCCTCTGTGAGTCTGTTAGATAACTTCCCTCTATGCCTGCACTTAGCGCAGGGGTAGGCAACCTTGGCTCTTTTATGACTGGTGGATTTCAACTCCCAGAATTCCTGAGCCAGCATGGGGGAACTATGGCCCCTTCATGACTCGGGGACTTCAACTCCCAGAATTCCTGAGCCAGCCATGCTGAGGGGAAAGGGAGAGGTTCCCAAACTGGGCCATGGTGGCTCAGGAATTCTGGCAGTTGAAGTCCAAAAGTCATGAAGGGGCCCTAGTTCCCCCATGCTGGCTCAGGAATTCTGGGAGTTGAAGTTCCCGAGTCATGAAGGGGCCCTAGTTCCTCCATGCTGGCTCAGGAATTCTGGGAGTTGAAGTTCCCGAGTCATGAAGGAGCCATAGTTCCCCCATGCTGGCTCAGGAATTCTGGGAGTTGAAGTCCAGGAGTCATGAACGAGCCATAGTTCCCCCATGCTGGCTCAGGAATTCTGGGAGTTGAAGTCCAGGAGTCATGAAGGGGCCACAGTTCCCCCATGCTGGCTCAGGAATTCTGGGAGTTGAAGTCCACGAGTCATGAAGGGGCCAAGGTTGCCTACCCCCGGACTAGAGCATCAAGAAATCTAAAACGCCAGAGCTATGATACCCGTTCAACTTTTCCAGGCGCAACTCAAAGACGCTGAGGAGATCCAGTCTCAAACTACTTCCTCTGGTGGGACAAATGTCAATCATTATCCTTCAAGGAAAAAGGAGGAATTTCTGACAGGGCCTCCGTCTCTTATGACTGCAAAAATTCTATAAAGCCCATTAGCCGTCCAGCGATTTCTCCCAGGGGGGGTTTGAACTGACTAGAAGAGATATTACAGCTGCCTATATAAAGCTTCAATTAGCTGTAGGATGTGCTGATGCCATTAAACTTGAGTAGACTAAGAAAGCTGCTGAGACAATCTCTCTCGAATTAACTGAACTGCAATAAGCCTGACCAGAAGCCGTTCGGCACAACTGGAGCTGACCGAGATTTTATTTCTTGCGGCCTTTTTTCATTGAGGGCCTGTGCCTGACTTACTTAATTTGCTAACTGCTTGAAAACTTTGGAAACAGTGCAGAGAGGAACAACAAAGATGACGGGGTGGTGGGGGGGGGACTGGAGACTGAAACATATGAAGAACGGTTGTAGGAGAACCAGGGGTGACAGGATAGCAGTATTCCAGCATCTGAGGGGCTGACACAGAAAAGAGGGGGTCAACTTGTTTTACAAAGCATCAGAAGGCAGGACCAGAAACAACGGATGGAAACTGATCAAGGAGAGAAGCAACCTGGAATTAAGGAGAAATTTCCTGACAGTGAGGACAATGAACCAGTGGAACGGCTGGCCTCCAGAGGTTGTGCTTTGCATATTTTTTTTTTTATATAAAAATTCTTTTATTAAAACAATTAACATTGAACATAAAAACATATTGTGCAGCAATCATCATGACACCTGGTATACAATACTAAGTATTAGTCTTTGATAACGTCTGGGTTAGTAAGCCTTTTTCCCCCACTCCTTGTGTCTAGCCTCAACTATACTCCTGTTACATTTTATTTTGATTGGTGATTCCCCTATCCGTTTCAATATTAATGTGATCAACATTAAGCATAAGATCCTATTGCTAAGCAATCATCCTAGAACATAGCATACAACATTAGGTATTAATCTTTGTAAACATCTGTTTTAGTAAACATTCTTCCCTCCTCCCTTACATCTTCAAGTATACTCCGAATACATTTTGTTTGATTGGTGTTTCTCCTATATATGGTCTATCTACTGTATCTAGTCTATCGCATATTGTGCGTTTGCGCTTCTGAGTTGACTTCATCCCATTACTAGTGCAATCTTTTATGGTCCCCAACCCGAGATCCTGAGGTAAAAGTTTCATATCCTGAGGTAGAGATTCAGTCTACTTTAACAATATTAAAGCAAACAACGTTAGTCATAGGGTTATGTTAAGAGGCATTGGTTATAGAACATATACATTCAACGTTGGGTGTTAGTTTTTGTAAACATCTGATTTGTTAGCCCTTCATCCCTCCTCCCATCGATCCTTAGCTGAACGCCAGCTGCATTCTGTTTGATTGGTGTCTCTCCTGGATATAGTCTATCCACTGTTTCCAGTCCGTCACAAATTGTTCATTGGAGCGGTTTTTCAAGTATGCTGATATTTTTGCCATTTCCGCCAGATTTGTTACTTTCACAGTCCATTCTTCAATAGGCGGTATTTCCGGATTCTTCCAGTACTGTCCCACCAACAATCTTGCTGCTGTAATTAAGTTCAAAAATAAATTTGTCTCTGAGGTAGTGATATCCTTTGTGATCCCTAACAGAAAAGCCTGAGGTAGAAATTCTATACGCTTTTTGAAAATAGTTTGGAGTGTCCACCATATCTTCCTCCAGAATGCTTTGATTTTTCTGCAGAAGAGATTGGACAACTACTTGTCTGAAATGGTATAGGTTTTCCTGCCTGAGCAGGGGGTTGGACTAGAAGACCTCTAAGGCCCCTTCCAGCTCTATTGATAGACAATAGAGCTTTCTCTTTCAACCGGGCACTACCCATTTCCTCTGCAAACCTCAAGTAGCCATACCACCTCCAATAGAAATAGATGTTCACACAACTGTGGTGCAGTCCACATTTCGACACCGTGCAGGTACAGTAATAATAATAATAATAGTAATAGTAGTAGTAGTAATAATAATAATAATGATAAAAGTTGGAAGGTACCTTGGAGGTCATCTAGTCCAACCCCCTGCTCTGGCAGGTAACCCTATACCATTTCAGACAAATGGCTGTCCAGTCTCTTCTGAAAAACCTCCAGTGTTGGAACATTCACCACTTCTGGAGGCAGGTTGTTCCACTGGTTAATTGTCCTCACTGTCAGGAAGTTTCTCCTTAGTTCCAGGCTGCTTCTCTCCTTGAGGAGTTTCCATCCGTTGCTTCTTGTCCTGCCTTCCGGCACTTTGGAGAATAGCTTGACTCCCTCTTCTTTGGGGCAGCCCCTGACAGATTGGAAGACTGCTATCATGTCCCCCCTCGTCCTTCGTTAAGAGATTGTACCATAGGGGTCAGGCAGGAAAAAAGAAGCAATTAGCTTCCCTCTGACGGCAAGGATGAATAATAATTCAGGGCCATTCTTTGGAACTACGGGTAAATCCTCAACTTACGATCACCATTGAGCCCAACATTTCTGTTGCTAAGTGAGTTTTGCTACATTTGGCAACTTTTTTTTTTGCCACATTTGTTAAATGTTGTTAAACCGATAACACAGTGGTGAAGTGAATCTGGCTTCCCCATTGACTTGGCTTGTCATGAAGGTTGTTAAAAAGGGATCACAGGACCTTGGGACTCTGCAATTGTAAATATGAAGCAGTTGGCCAACATCCCAATATAAATCACATGACCATGGGGATGCTGCAATGGCCATAGAGTCGGGTTTTTTTTCCAGGGCGGTCATTAAATGAACTGTTAAGTCAAGGGCTACCCATATTAGGCAGAAACACAGCCTTTGGGGGGCCCCTCTGCAAGAACCCAATCTGAGCATCTGGTCAAGCAATGTGTTCAATTAAACTTTGGTGTTCAAGGCTTTACTGCAGCGGTTCTCAACCTTTTCCGGGGCTCGGCCCCTGCCCGCATCACGCATGCGCGGTGCGACGGCCCGCATCGCGCATGCGCAGCGCGACGGCCCGCATCGCAAAGGGGAAAAAATGGCGGACCAAAAAAAATAAAAAAATGGCCGACCAAAAAAAATGGCGGGCTGCGGTGTTTGGCGACCCCCGTGAAATGGTCGTTCGACCCCAAATGGGGTCGCGACCCACAGGTTGAGAACCGCTGCTTTACTGCCTTGCACTTTTAAGCTCCCAATAAGGTTGCTTGGACAGTTCCTGCCATGGATGTCTAATATTACCAGCAAATTTTATTTTGGATATGGCAAGGCCTGTGCAGCAGAATACATTGCTGTGGAAATAGGCACCTCTTTATCACATGTTAGGAATGGGGTGGAAACCTATAATTTTTAGGTTTAAATTTAGATGGACTTTTAGGCCTAATGTTTCTTTTAGCGTTTTAATTCATGCTATTTATTATTGTTATAAACCACACGACCAGCCATTGAAATGGGCATGAAATGTATACATTTATAAATAGGATTAAATATAGATTAAAATCCTGTATGTAATACGCGGCCTCCTAACTGCTACAATTTTATGTTCAGTTATATCTGATAATACCATTTTTGCCCTATTATAACTCACTGCTGGTGGGACGATTAGTGTCCCTGGTTCCCTCAGCTAAAGACTGCTTAGTTTTATTGCACCAATTCCAAAGTCTCTTGTCAAGGCTGCTAACATCGGATGTTTTTGCTTTGACAACAGATGGAGATGCAACCATTTTCTTATGGTTTACTCTTAGAGTTAGAGTTAGATGATGCTGGGGGAGGAATGTGCATGAGAGTTTAGCTAGACATAACAATGCTGAACCTAGTGTGAGAACCAAGCTTATTGAAGTAAGAGATGATAAGAATTGGCGGCTGGAGAACTGGAGGGGAAAGCCTGCATTTCAAACTAATTGGAGAATGTGATTTATGACTGTTCATTGGAGGAGGGAATTGTGCTTTGATACTACCGGTATGTGCTCAGGGGAGGGGAATCCAGTTTTTGGCTTCGACTATGTTAGTGCCGATGCTATATGCTTCTTGAATAAAGATTCTGTAAGGTAAGTACTCGAGTACTTTGAAGAGTTTCATCTGTCGGAACCATGACAGTCTCATTTTTTGAAAACATAATTTCCAAAATTATTCCAAAATTCTTAGCCTTTCTTTTACTCTGGCCAAAGGCTTCTTACAGTAATAAAAAAAATTGTGTCACCTCGTATTCAATTTAATTAAATTTTGGGTAGCCTATAAAACACAGTAACTGCTCAATAACAGAGTTCTAACAGCATTCCGAATCAGTTCTATCTGGAAAACCTCAATTTCTTGAAACCCCACCCCAGTTACATCACCTTACTCCCAACACTGGGTGCTGTGTTTATATAGCTCACAGAATGGACAAGGATTGAATTGAATGAAATACTTTATTTGGCCAAGTGTGATTAGACACGCAAGGAATTTGTCTCCAGTGCAGAAGCTCTCAATGTATTAGTGTGCATAACATAAATTGGCATGAATAACAGCATTAATGCTTTGATAATTTTGATTAAAATGTGTTAGATAATTTATGATCATGCTTAGGGGTAGAAAGGATCTCAACTTTGCAATAATATCCTACGGACCAAAATGGCCTTTGTTTTTCTCCGAATCAGTAGGGCTGAAAAGCTTAATATATGCGACGTCCTTATGCTTCAAGAGAACTTCAGCAGAATACTGAATACTCTAGTTAACTAGAGCAGAATTCATTTTTAAAAAGTGGCCATTTGCTTGCTCACACTCTCACTTGGAGATTTAAAGTGGACAGACAAGAAGGCAATTTGATAGGATTCTTCCAAGCTCATATTTTCTTGCTCTTTCATCAAAACAAGTCTGTTAACATCTACAGGCTTCTTGCTCTTTCACAAGTATGTTTGTATGTATACACAATCACACACACACACACACACACACACACACACACACACACACACACACACACACAGTTCATCTACAGCAGCAGTTCTCAACCTGTGGGTCACGACCCCATTTGGGGTTGAACGACCATTTCACGGGGGTCGCCAAACACCGCAGTCCGCCATTTTTTCCCATTTCCCCTCGGCCGGCGCAGGGGGCAGCACCACGCATGCGCGATGCGGGCCATCGCGCCGCGCATGCGTGATTCCGGCTGCCGCACCACACATGCGTGATTTGGGCCGTCGCGCCGCGCATGTGCGATTCGGGCCCTCGCGCCACACATGCACAATGCAGGCCATTGCGCGCGCCACGCATGTGCGATTCAGGCCGCCGCACCACACATGCGTGATTTGGGCCGTCGCGCCGCGCATGTGCGATCGGGCCCTTGTGCCACACATGCGCAATGCAGGCCGTTGCGCGCGCCACGCATGTGCGATTCGGGCCGTCGCGCCACACATGCACGATTCGGGCCGTCGCGCCATGTATGTGCGATTTGGGCTGCCGCGCGCGTGCTGTGCATGCGCAATTCGGGCCGCCACGCATGCGCGATGTAGGCCGCCATGCACGCGCCGCGCATGCACGATGCGGGCTGTCGCACCGCGCATGCACGATGCGGGCCGTCGCGCGTGCACCGCGCATGCGTGATTCAGGCCATCGCGCCGCGCATTCACGGCGCAGGTCGGGGTCTCGGCCTGAAAAAGGTTGAGAACCGCTGATCTACAGAATTCTCACTTATGATCAGAGAAAGTTCTTATCTTTCAGAATAAAATAAGCAGACACAAATAAGTATATCTTTGCCAACAATTCCATTCAACTAAAGAGGCTGGGTTGGGCGACAACACCGGCTCAGAATTTTGAGTGCTAGCTGTATGGTCTCACTTCCTTCAGCAATTAAATCCACAACACACTAAAAAGCCACATTGAGTACACATGAATACTTAAGCTTTAATTTAATAATTGATCACAATGGAATTCCTGCACGCGCACAATAGATTTATGCAGGTAGTCCTTAACCTATGGCCACAATTGAGCCCAAAATTTACGTTGCAAAGTGAGAAACTGGTTAAACGAGTTTTGCCCCATTTTGCAACTTTTCTCGCCACGTTTGTTAAGTGAATCACTGCAGTTGTTAAGTTGTTAAGCGAATCTGATTTCTCCATGGGCTTGGCTTCTCAGAAGGCTTCAAAAGGTGATCACATGACCCTGGGACATAGCAACCGTCATCAATGTGAGTCAGTTGTCAAGCATCCGAATGTAAGCCATTGTGACTGTGGGGATGCTGCTACGGTCATTACGTGCGAAAAATGGTCGTAAGTCATTTTTTCCCCAATGCCATTTAACTCTGAACGGTCACTAAGCAAAACTGTTGTAAGTCGAAGTCTTCCTGTACACAAAAGGTCATCTAAAGTGTCAATAAACTGTCTCACCCCCCCAAAAAAGAGAGAGAGAATGGATTCAATCTATTATCTCAGAGAAGATGACCACAACCAATGCAAGATCTTAGCTAAACATTAGGAGACACTCACTGTTGACACTGAAACAATTCCAATTTTATATGCCAAAACACCATGGCAATCTCTTAGAAATGCTGAAGTTTTACCCAGCATTACAGATCTGGAATTCTGCAGAAGCCTAGACTGGATGACCTCCCTCTTCCCTGCCAGCTCTGTATATAAAGACAGTGACAATTCTATGGGGCTGTTCCTGTGATCCGTATCTAGTTTTAGACAGCTTTCTCTGATCTAATTTCTTCTGGAAAGTTCCATATTTTTTCCTGCCAAGCTGGCCAATACATCTGGAGGGCATTAGGCTAGGCAAGGCTACAGTAGCTTACTCTTGTGTTGCTTCCAGATTCCATCTCAAACACAAAGTCAAATGACATAATTATAAATCTTCAGTGCTGCAAACAAAAATGGGCGTGAGAAAAACTTTGAAATATTTAATAGCTATCATACAAAAGGTAGCAAAAGGCCTCATGACCACTACGCAGGCTAAGCTAAATTACACTAGTGGTGGAATTGGGTCTGAATTTCGGAGGCCCCAATTTCTTGTTGCAGAACCTTAAATCGTTGGTTTTTTTTTAGAAATAACCATGTCTTCAAATAAACGCAAACTTTGCCAATGAAGTCTGAAGAATCTTTGCAAAATAGTAGTTGAAGAACTGCTGCTGAAATCAGTCAGTCCAGGCAAGTCCAGAGAATGATTACAGGGTCCGTTCCAAACTAGAATTTGGAATAACGTACTAAAGACCTATAAGAAAGCATGGAATTTAGTCTTCAAAGGTATATAATTTACAGCTACTGTTGTAACGGCAAAATGAAAGACCAGGAGAACTAGGATTAAAGAAAAGTTACAATGAATTAAAATTAATTCAGTCAGAACCTCCCTTAAGAATTACGGTGGCTCAAAGACTGGAAGATGTGACTAAATGCCACAATATTATTATTTTTTTTAGCATAGATTAGCTGCAATTTCCATTTCTAAATAGAGTATGTTTTTAAGCATAGATAAAAATAGAATCACTGCAGATCTCCGGTAGCACCCTTATAAATCGATGTTTACTGTTAAAATTGGGGACCTGAACTTGAATTAAGAATCAAGAAGCATTAACAGTTAACAGCAAGATTTATGCTACCAGACTAAAAAGATCTGAAGTACCATGTTAAAGGAATTTCCAACAAGTTGTCAACCACTTTCAAAAACTGCAAATGTACCGCTGCAACCGCAGTATTCCATGCTATTAAATCTAGCAGTAAGACAGGCTGATTTTTTTCCAGCAAATATATTCAGTATATGCCTTGGGATCTTTCAATTTGGGTTGTATATTGTCTTCTCTCTCTCTACTCTGTTCATCCTTCTCTGAGGTAACAATTCTAAATGTCTCTGGAGAAAAACACTGCTCTTTAGAGTGCTGCCAGTGTGCTTCATAACTCTTGCAACAGTACTTTATAGAAAATATCCTGAGGGGCAGTTATCACGGCTAATAGCTATATAAATCAAGTTTGAAAACCTGAACAATATGAGTCCAAATTACTAACTGAAGGATGTAAAAGGGGAGGGGAGGAGAAGGACCCTTGCCTGACATCCTGTTCTCAGCCTCTCAGGTACAGGTACATTATTGTGTAATCTTTTTTTTTTTTCCTGAATGAGGCTAAAAAAGTCGTCGTCTGAAGTTCATCCAAATGGCATTTAGTTTCTCAAGCACACAACCTGTCAATATATACAGAATGAATTGAACCATTAAGTCAACCCTAATTCGGTGACTTCCTATCCATTGTTTTGGAAAGGTGAAAGAAAAATCTTAAAATTTAGATCCCCGTGCAGATCCCTAATATAAGGACATTGATTTCGGTGTACTGTTGTGAAGAAATCTCTGTGTTTGTGGCTCCATTCATCTTTGAAATAATGAAACTATTCTTGCAGAGTCATATCCGTGAGCCTTTTTTGCTAAGTAAGACCATTCCTAAATAAAGGTTGTTTAGAATCTACTTAAAGCTCAACAATAAAGGGATGGATTCATGTCCCTATACCTATAATATTTTTTTTTACAAATCACCAAGGAAATGAATATTATGGTTTTCATTACTTCATCTGCAGCTTATTTTTCATCACAAAATATCGCCAGTGGCCTACAAAGAGTCTATCAACAAAAGTTTGTGAGTTAGAGTCTAGAAAACTGTTCCAGTTCCTCTAAAGACAGAAAGCTCATTGGATGAACTTCAGACACTGACTTTTTTTAGCTTCATTTCCCAAGGGCTTTTGTTTTTCAGGAAAAACAAATTGCACATCATAATGGGCCTTCTTGGAGGAAAGGTGGAGAATTCAAGCACAAAATAAACCAGGAACATATTCATCAACAATACTGCACATATACAGCTCATTCACATGTGTGTTGAGTAGATATAAGTGATAGGAAAAACACATACAGAAACGTGCACAGTTCAATTCACAATTATTTCAGAAAAGTATGGATTTCACTTGGAAATATTACTATTTAATCTACAATAAATATGCCCTAAATTTTATTTAGATCTGTGGTATACTTGCCCCCAACATACCTGCTGCATCATACAAGCAATGGCATCAAACAATATATGAGACAAAAAATATCTATTATTCCTAACTGATGGAAAATTATGATTGACTGAGCCAAATGGTAACCATTGGAAGTATATAAATTATGAGTTGTCTTACCTGTGAGATTGGCAGCATATACGTTTAATAAATAAAGATATAAAGGTACTTTAAAAAGATTCACCTTAGCATTTTTTTACTGATTCCATGCATATATCACCAGAATCATAGATGCAGCTGTTCATGATCTCAGGATATTTGCCTAAACAATCCAGTTAGCTAAGATTTTTTTTAAAACTAGAAAGATTAGGGAGAAATCATTACACAGTGTTTTATGACTAAGTGGCTCTTACCCCCTGCAAAATAATGAAAACGGTAAGAATTCTGGATTTTGATCTTGATGGAAGAATGGGAAAGTAGAGAAGATACAATAGATACCCTGTAGTAAATGTGGTGTCAAACTCGCCATGTCACGTGATGTATTGCGACTTTTTTCCCATTGCCGGAGTTGGGGTGGGTGCGGTTTCGGCATGATGCATCTGGCCCACGGGCCGGCAGGTTCATACCCCTGATTAAGATTATTATTACTACTTGAAGTGTTTTGTTTCTAAGACTCAATCAATGCCTGTCTTTAAAGCAAACTGATTGCTTTTCACCTCACTCCACACCTTATAAAACCACAGAAACCAAGTATGAATCAGCAGTATTGTTTTATTTTGTAGGTATGTAAAAATATTCTCTAATCATTTTTAGGAGCATGAAATTAATAGAAATGTTCATTTTTGAAGAGGGATGGCAATTACACTCAAGCAGACTTGTCACAATGCTATACCACAAGGACACAATTCCAATCACGGTTGAGAAAAATCTACCTTTTCTTTCTTAATGGATCCTATCACTCTTCCACTGAGGAAACTAGACCAAAACAAACAGTAAATTAAAGTGCTTACCAAAATAATATTTTAAAAGGATCAGCCCTTAACAAATTTGGTGATCATAGTTCTTTCAAAAAAAATATATATAAGCCCTTTCTAGTTTTCAACCCAATCAACAACTGTCAGAGACAGGTACACCAAAATACAAAGATAATATTCATGACATGTTCATGATTTATTCTGATTCTTTCATCAAACTGAAAATCTCAGCACAGAACTGACTGTGTTGAGTACATATTTATCCTAAAAAAAAAACACTTTCTTTTTTCATATGGCGGGGATCCAAGCTACATTCTGATGACAAATCTGAAACTACTAAATTATTCCAGACTAAATTCAACAAGAGGTTTCAGAGTGAGGATTTATCTATTCCCAGCAAAAGAAGAAATTACAGAAAATCTTAAAATGCAATTGAGAAAACCAAGTCTCTATGGAACCTAGTCAACAGATTTTTTTTTTAAAAAAAATCTATGAGAAAAATGTAGTAATTCCCAGATCCAGAAAATAGTAAAATTCCTCCTGAAGTTAGAAATAGCTAGGATTTTTAAAGCTCATGGTTTCCAAATTAGCAACTGAACTATGACAGGGAGAAGCAGATAAAGAAAATGACAGGGTTTCTTTCCACTGTTTGTGTTAGCTTCCAGTTGGATGCCACCGATGCTCCAGAGACAACCAAAACAGGCTCAGACACAACACGATACAGAAATCCCATCGCTTCAGTGTGTTTTATCGAATCAACCCAGCCAACTAGGTGTGCATTAGCATGCTAAACTGGATTCACAAAATACATTTGCCAACAGCCATGTTTTGGCTTATTATGCAATATAAATACAAGCCAAGCCTCAGAATTGGAAATACACATATGCATTGAGAGGGGCCTGACACTCTGATCTGGATTAAAAATTGGGGTGTTTCCTCCCCCCCTCCACAGAAAGATGGGCCAGCAGCAGAGAATGCCAAGTTGTCCAACGACCACTGTGAGCCTTTTAATACAAAGATATAAAAATGCAATGAATGAATGCATTACATCGTTTTCCAGGTGGCTTCTCCTGTTTTCTTTTTAGAAGCGATCCAGCGAAAGCAGAGGTGGTTTAATACAGAGGGGCTTCCTCAGGAAAGGGGAGGATTTTTTTAGGATGGGGGAAAAAGGCCAAGGAGATTGGGATTCTTCCTCCCCCCCACCCCTATTTATTGTTCACTCCAAATGGAGGTAATTAATAATAAAAATAATCAAGGTTCCTTTGGGCCCCACCCGGGATCTGCCTTTCCTTCCTGTCCCGCTGGCCAGATGGAGGAGGAAATCAGAGCACAGGAGAATAACAAGGAGGAAGAGGAGAAGATGATGAAAATGAAGACGAAGATGATAATGAAGATGAGGAAGATGATGAGGAAGATAATGAAGTTAATGGAGGTGATGATAATGATAATGAAGATGGAAATGAAGATAATGAAGATAAAGATGATAATGAGGAAGATAATGAAGAAGTGGATGGAGGATTATAATGAAGTTGATGGAGATGAAGATCAGGTGACGAAGATAATGAAGATGAAGATTATAAGGAAGATAGAAAAGATAACAAAGAGGAAGAGGAAGATTATGAAGAAATTGATGGAGATGAAGATAAGGTGACGAATGAAGATGGAGACTAACAAAGATAGAAATGAAGATAATGTAGATGAGGATGAAGATAATGAAATTGATGGAGATGAAGATGATAATGAAGATGAAGACTATAATGAAGATGGAAATGAAGATAATGAAGATGATAAGATGAGGAAGATAAGAAGTTGATGGAGATGAAGATGACGAAGATGATGATGAAGACTATAAAACAGAAATGAAGATAATGAAGAAGATGAAGATGAGGGAAGATAATGAAGAAGTTGATGGAGATGAAGGTAAGGTGACGAAGATGATAATGAAGATGAAGACCATGAAGATGGAAATGAAGATAATGAAGATGAAGATGAGGAAGATTATGAAGAAGTTGATGGAGATGGAGATGGTAAGGTGATGAAGATAATGAAGATAGAGACTAACAAAGATGGAAATGAACATAATGAAGATGAGGAAGATGATAATGAAGTTGATAATGAAGACGAAGACTAATGAAGATGGAAATGAAGATAATGAAGATGAAGATAAGATGAGGAAGACAATGAAGAAGTTGATGAGATGAAGATGACGAAGATGATCATGAAGATGAAGACAATGAAGAAGTTGATGGAGATGAAGATGACAAAGATGATAATGAAGGTGAAGACTAAGAAAGATGGGAATGAAGATAATGAAGAAGATGACGATAAGATGAGGGAGATAATGAAGAAATTGATGGAGATGAAGATGACGAAGATGATCATGAAGATGAAGACAATGAAGAAGTTGATGGCGATGAAGATGACAAAGATGATAATGAAGATGAAGACTAAGGAAGATGGGAATGAAGATAATGAAGAAGATGACGATAATAAGTTAAGGAAGATAATGAAGAGGTTGATGGAGATGAAGTTGAAAATGAAGAAGTTGATGGAGAGATGACCAAGAGGATAATGAAGATGAAGACTATAATGAAGATAACGAAGAAGCTAATAAGAGGAGAAAGAGAAGGGAGAAGCTGAGGGAAAGACTGAAGGCGATAGAGGTAGATAGAAGGATAGAAGTCTCCTGCCAGAGCTGGAGGGCAGCCAGAACCCAGGCGAGGCAGACCCCCCACTCCCTCCCCCGCCCCCACCCCGCCAGCGCGGGGGCTCATGGGAGTTGTAGTCTCCGCGCTGAGGCGATCGGCGCGCCGCAGTTCCGAAGGGCAGAACCGGGCCGGGCCGACCCCGCCACTCACCGCTTTGCTCGCCGAGGAAGACCAGCTTGAATTTCCGCAGCGGGTTGCCGAAGTCCCCGCCCGCCGACATGACGAGGAGGAGGAGGAGGCGGCCGCTGCTGGAGGACGACGAGGAGGAGCGGGAGGAGAGAAGGAGCCGCCGGCGGGTCTCCCCGGCTGACTCTCTTTATTGGGGAGGGAGACGACGACGACGAGGAGGAGGAGGAGGAGGAGGACGGGCCGCGCCGCCGCCTCAGACGTTCTCCTCAGGTGCCTGGGGAGAGTTAGGCCTTTCCCGCCCAGGAGCCGGCCCGACGCGCGGAGCGAGGGAGCAGGCCGGCGGCCGGGAGTCGGCGGCAGCTCCTCCGGCGGAACTGAGGGAAGCGGCTCCGAGCGCAGCCTCGGCCACGACACCACCTTCGCCCGCGCCGCTGAGGCAATGCCGGCTCCGCCCGCCGTCCGCCTCTCCTAAGACCGGGCCCCGCCTCCCGCCCGCCCGCGACTCGCCGCCACCCAATCGGGAAGGGGAAAAAACAGCCCTGCCTCGCGTCGATTGGAGGGACCAGGAAAGTGGGGGTGGGGCCGGGCTCCCGTCGCTCAGCTGCCGGCTCCAACCGCAGGGAGGAGCAGGAGGGTGACGCCAGCAGGAGTAGTGCGCAGGCGCCAAGCGGGAGGGAAGCCTTGGGAAAAGAGAGGGGGGGAGAGAGGGAGGGCGGGTTTTGCGAGGTGGTGACGTCGACCTACCTGCGGCGTCACACGGACGGTCACCATTGGTCGAAATGCCCCCGAGAGGCGGGTTTGGTGGGAAATCGTTGCCCGTTCCCATGGTTACCCGCACCTCCTCTCCCTGCTTGGGTCTCAGGAACATCCTTCATGGGAAAGGCTTCTGCAACGTGGCGCCCGCGAGCATTATTGTTATTTCTTTACATTTATATTCCGCCCGTCTCGCTTATAGACTAGGGAGCATTACAGCTTCCGTCATCCTCGCCCTGACACGAAGCGAGTTGTAGTCCGAGAGTTCTGAACTGCACCTTTACAGAAGAAAGTAGAAATATTGGGATAATTTCATTTATACATAACATAACATAACATATAACATAACGTAACATTACAATACAATACAATACTACAATAATAATATAACAATACTATAATATAATAATACTATACCAGTGGTGGCAAACCTATGGCACAGGTGCCAGAAGCCGCACTCGGAGCCCTCTCTGTGGGCACACATGCCGTTGCCCCAGCCTTGACTCCCCCCCCCGCACTGGGTCTCTAAAAGGTTCGCCATTACTGTACTATACTATAATATACTATAATACTAATATAATATAATATATAATATATAATAATACTATACTATAATATAATATACTATAATATAATATATATAATACTAATATAATATAATATAAATATAATTAATATAATATAAAATAAAATATACTATAATATAATATATAATATAATGTAATATAAAATAGTTAATACAATATAATACTATACTACACTATACTATACTATAATACTAATATAATACTAAAATAATACTAATATAATATAATATAATATAATATAATATAATATAATATAATATAATATAATATAATATAATATAATATAATATATATAATACTAATACAATATAATATAAATATAAATATAATTAATATAATATAATATAAAATATAATATAATATATAATATAATGTAATATAAAATAGTTAATACAATATAATACTATACTGTACTATAATATACTATCATATACTATATATAATAATATAATATAATATAATATAATATAATATAATATAATATAATATAATATAATATAATATAATATAATATAATATAATATAATATAATATAATATAATATACAGTATTGCAGTTTGAAATCTGTGCAATGCCTTAAATTGTTGGGTGACTGTGATTTTCTGTTAAAATTTATTCTTTTCTCCTCTATGCTTGTGAGATTCTGTACCAACACATCAAAGAACTGGAGAAATTGCCCCTGTGTGGTCTCCACTCCATCCCAATTTACTCCCTTCCTTGCCACAGTTGTTAAGGGAATTGCTGCAATAGTTAAGTTAGTCTCGTGATTCTTAAGTGAATCTGGTTTCCCCTTTGATTTTGCTTGTCAGAGGTTTGCAAAGGGGATCACGTGAATGCTCTCTACATGGGGCTACCTTTGAAAAACGTTCGGAGACTTCAGGTAATGCAGAATGGAGCCGCGCGAGCAGTGTTGGGCTTGCCCAGAAATGCCCACATTTCGGCATCACTCCGCGAGCTGCATTGGCTGCCAATTGGTCTCCGAACCCAATTCAAAGTGTTGGTTATGACCTATAAAGCCCTACATGGCATCGGACCAGGTTATTTACGGGACCGTCTGCTGCCTCATGAATCCCAGCGGCCGGTTAGGGCCCACAGAGTGGGCCTTCTCCAGGTCCCGTCAGCCAGACAGTGTCGCCTGGCGGGGCCTAGGGGAAGAGCCTTCTCTGTTGCGGCCCCGGCCCTCTGGAACCAACTTCCCCCGGAGATCCGTGTCGCCCCCACCCTCTCCGCCTTTCGTAAACTGCTTAAAACATACCTTTGCCGGCAGGCCTGGGGCAGCTAACATCTTGCCCCTAGCCAGTGTATGTTTGTGTGTATGTTTGTGGAATGATTGGTTTTTCTTTTTTAACTTAGGGGTTTTTATATTCATGTATTTTACTGTGATTTCTATTATGTTGTGAGCCGCCCTGAGTTCTCCGGAATAGGGCAGCATAGAAGTCAAATAAAATAAATAAATAAATAAATAAATAAACCTGGGACACTGCGGCTGTCATAAATACGAGTCAGTTGTGAAGTGTCTGGAGTTTGATCAAGTGATGATGGGGAGGCTGCCGTGGTCGTGTGAAAAATGGTCGTAAGTCATGTGTTCGAGCCGAACTTCGGACGGGCAGTAAATGAACTATTGTAAGTCGAGGACCACCTGTACTATTTATTTATTTATTGGTTTGATTTGATTTGATTTGATTTGATAGCCGCCTATCTCGCTTTGAATATAAAGTCATCCTGGCTTTAGAAAATGTCTAGGGCTAGGCCAGGGGTTGACAATCTTGGCTCTTTTATGACTCCTGGACTTCAACTCCCAGAATTCCTGAGCCAGCATGGGGGGAACTGTGGCCCCTTCATGACTCCTGGACTTCAACTCCCAGAATTCCTGAGGCAACATGGCTCAGCTTGGAAACCTCTCCCTTTCCCCTCAGCATGGCTGGCTCAGGAATTCTGGGAGTTGAAGTCCACCAGTCATGAAGGGGCCAAAGTTTTCCCCATGCTGGCTCAGGAATTCTGGGAGTTGAAGTCCACGGGTCATAAAAGAGCCAAGGTTGTCTACCCCTGCCCTGGCCTATACCCTATAGAAGACCTCCATGGTTCCTTCCAACTATGTTATCACATACAATGAAGCTGCAGGAATTGGGTATGTCTAGTCTAATTAAAAGAAGGACCAGGGGTGACATGACAGCACTCTTCCAATATCTCAGGGGTTGCCCCAAAGAAGAGGGAGTCAAGCTCTTCTCCAAAGCCCCTGAAGGCAGGACAAGAAGCAACGGATGGAAACTAATCAAGGAGGGAAGCAACCTAGAAATTTCCTGAGAGCGAGAACAATTGATCAGTAGAACGGCTGGCCTCCAAAAGTTGTGGGTGCTCCATCGCTGGAAGCTTTTAAAAAGAGACTGGTTTAAAATGGTTTTGGGTGCCCTGCTCGCAGAAGGGGGCTGGACTAGATGACCTCCAAGGTCCCTTCCAACTTTATTATTATTATTATTATTATTATTATTATTATTACCTCCAAAGTCCCTTCCAACTCTGTTGTTCTATGTTTGAGGTTAAGATGACCACAGAGCTGCTTCAAAATGGCTTCGCTTCGTCCAAGGAACAGGACCAAACTCGAATCTTCTTAAAAGGAAGGGAGAATAAACAGCAGGGCAATTCATGTGTTTTTTTAAACGAATGGCGGAGCGACATTGGTGTCTCTTTTCAACCAATGGGGAGAAAAGCGGGGCTTGTGAAGGCCAGCCTGGCGAGGAGAGCGACTTTGTGACTGTCTTTTCTTGCTGGGAGCCGCGGATAATCGATCAGGAAAAAGAATGAGAGCTGCCCAACCTCACCTAGGCTCGCAAAACCCTCCAGCCCACCCCACCCCCGTACAATTCCCACGCCTTTCAATCAACTTTGCTGCAAGGCAAAAACTCCCCGGTGGATTGAGCCCATTAGCAGACTCGTGGGTTGCTAAGCACCTGCCTCCGAGGATATATCAAACCCTAGCTGCCTTGCAGCAACACATGATTGTGTGATCTTTATTTTCTCTTCCCCAACCTCTGCTAAACGGAAGGTGCAGTCTGTTCTATTCATAACCCAGCCAGTTTCCTCCGTGTTCTGTGATTCATCCCAGATATTCAAGAGCGGGCAACGGCGGAGACCTGCAATCAAAGCTTACGGCACGCAGCACGACAGGAGGAGGCTCCAGAGATTTCAATCTAGTTCCACTTAAGACAGTGGTGGCGAGCCTATGGCACACGTGCCAGAGACGGCACTCGGAGCCCTCTCTGTGGGCACACGCGCCACGCCCCAGAGATGGCAACCGTCCTCTTCTACCAGCTGCCCGCTAACTTGCCGAGGTCCCACGTGGCCGGATACATCCCAGCATCCATGCACTTGCTGGCCTTTGTGTGCGTGGGCCAATGGTGTCAGGCAGCTGCCACCCCGGCCCCTGCCTCGCCTTGCGCTGCAACATGGCATCACCGCCCTGCCTCGCCTCACCCCGCAGAACCAGCCTCCTGCCCACCGCCCGAGACCCCTGGATCTCCCCCCATCCTGCCCGGCCCCCATAGGCGTCCCTCCCCAGGAGCAACACTGAGCTGGCCATGCCCACCCTGGCCACTCCCACCCATCTGCCATGACCATTGTAGCCATGCCCGCCCGGCGGGCCACACCCACCCAGCGGCCACGCCCACCCGGCACCCGGCAATACATAAGTGGGTTGACGTTTGCGCACTCGGTCTCTAAAAGGTTCGCCATCACTGACTTAAGATGAGATAAGATAAGATATAATATAATATGATAAGATAAGATATAAGATGAGATGAGATGAGATAGATGAGATGAGATGAGATGAGTTGAGATGATAAGATTAAGATAAAATAAGATAAGATGATAGGATAGGATAAGATAAGATAAGATGATAGGATAAGATGAGATGATAAGATAAGATTAAGATAAGATGATAGGATAAGATAAGATAAGATAAGATGATAAGATTAAGATAAGATAAGATGAGATGATAAGATAAAGTAAGATAAGATGATAAGATTAAGATAAAATAAGATAAGATGATAGGATAAGATTAGATGATAAGATAAGGTTAAGATAAGATGAGATGATAGGATAAGATAAGATGATAAGATTAAGATAAGATAGGATAAGATAAGATAAGATGATAAGATTAAGATAAGATGAGATGAGATGATAAGATAAAATAAGATAAGATGATAAGATTAAGATAAGATAAGATGATAGGATAAGATGACATGATAAAATGAGATTAAGATAAGATGATAGGATAAGAAGATAAGATGATAGGATAAGATAAGATAAGATGATAGGATAAGATAAGATTAAGATAAGATAAGATGATAGGATAAGATAAGATAAGATGATAAGAAGACACAATAAGATAAGATGATAAGAAGATAAAATAAGATAAGATGATAAGATAAGATAAGATAAGATAAGATAAGATAAGATAAGGTAAGATAAGATAAGGTAAGATAAGATAAGATGATAAGATAAGATAAGATAAGATAAGATAAGATAAGATAAGATAAGATAAGATAAGATAAGATAAGATAAGATAAGATAAGATAAGATAAGATAAGATAAGATAAGAAGATAAGAAGATAAGAAGATAAGAAGATAAGATTAAGATGAGATGAGATAAGATAAGATAAGATAAGATAAGATAAGATGATAGGATAAGATAAGATAAGATAAGATGATAGGATAAGATAAGATAAGATGATAAGAAGATACAATAAGATAAGATGATAAGAAGATAAAATAAGATGATAAGATAAGATGAGATGAGATGAGATGAGATGAGATGAGATGAGATGAGATGAGATGAGATAAGATAAGATAAGATAAGATAAGATAAGATAAGATAAGATAAGATAAGATAAGATAAGATAAGATGGTCTCTATCTATGGTGATTCTCAGTCAACCAAGTCATGGCTGTTGCAAAGGTGTCCTTTTTTTCCAAGAGGGAACGGGACTTTCTTGTTTTTCTTTGAAGACGTTTCACTTCTTATCCAAGAAGCTTCTTCAGCTCTGACTGGATGGTGGGGAGTGGAAGGATTTATATTCCTTGCAGAAAAACTGGTCATTTGCCTCCTTTTAGAGCAGCGGTTCTCAACCTGTGGGTCGCGACCCCATTTGGGGTCGAACGACCGTTTTGCGGGGGTCGCCGGACACCGCAGTCCGCCATTTTTTCCCCGTTTACCCTCGGCCGTCGCGTGCACGCCGCGCATGCGCGATTTGGGCCGTCGTGCCGCGCATGCGCAATTTGGGCCGTCACGCGCGTGCTACGCATGTGCGATTTGGCCCGTTGGGCCACACATGCGCAGTTCGGGCCGTCGCGCACGCGCATGCACGGTTCAGGCCGTCGCACGTGCTGCGCATGCACGGTTCGGGCCGTCGCGCGCACGCCGCGCCTGCGCGGTTCGGGCCATCGCACTGAGCATGTGCTGTTTGGGCCACTGTGCGCGCGCCGCGCATGCGCGATTTGGGCCACCGTGCCGCGCATTCGCGGTTCGTGCCGTCGTGCCGCGCGTGCACAGCGCAGATCGGGGTCGCGCCACGCATGGGCGGCGCAGGTGGGGTCTCGGCCTGAAAAAGGTTGAGAACCGCTGTTTTAGAGAGTCATTGAGGCCACCTGGAGGTTGATCTGTGTCCTCAGGGTCACCTGAGGGGTGCAAATGGGTGTGGAGCTTTTGTGTGTGTGTGGAACATCCTGCAGCTAAGAAGGCTCCACACCCATTTGCACCCCTCAGCTGACCCTGAGGACACACACAAACCTCCAGGTGGCCTCAATGACCCTCTTAAAAAAATGCAAATGACCAGCTGTCTGCAAGGAGTTATAAATCCTTCCATTCCCCTCTATTCAGTTGCCACAGTTGTTAAGTGAATCACTGCAGTTGGGAAGTGAGTAACATGGTTGTAAAGTGAATCTGGCTTCCCCACTGCTTGACCCCCGGATGCTGCAATCACCATAAATATGAGTAAGTTCCCAAGCATCCCAATTTTGATCATGTGACCAGGGGGACGCTGCAACGGTCATAGGTGTGAAAAACGGTCATAAGTCACTTTTCTCAGTGCCGTTGTGACTTTGAACAGTCACTAAACAAATGGTTAATAATAATAATAATAATAATAATAATGTCACATGATTCCCCTTTAGTGACCGTCAATGGGGAAGCCAGATGCACTTAGCAGCCAACTGCAGGGATTCCCATAACAACTGTGGCAAGCAAGGTCATAAAATGGGGCAAACATTAAGAACTATATCGCTTAGCGACAGAAAAGTCGCTAAGATGTTGGGATCATAAGTTGAGGACTACCTGTAAGTTGGAACAGAGTATTCAAGCCCTGATTACCACATAAAGATAATAATAATAATAATAATAATAATAATAATAATAATAATAATAATAATAATGTTGGAAGGGGATTTTGGAAGTCATCTAGTCCAACCCCCTGCTCAGGCAGGAAACCCTACACCATTTCAGACAAATGGCTGTCCAGTCTCTTCTTAAAAACTTCCAGTGTTGGAGCATTCACCGCTTCTGGAGGCAGGTGGTTCCCCTGGATAATTGTTCTCACTGTCAGGAAGTTTCTCCTAAGTTCCAGGTTGCTTCTCTCCTTACTGAGTTTCCATCTGTTGCTTCTCGTCCTGCCTTCAGGCACTTTGGAGAACAGCTTGACTCCCTCTTCTTTGGGGCAGCCCCTGAGATATTGGAAGGCTGCTATCATGTCCCGCCTCATCCTTCTCTTCGAATATCTGTAACCACCTCTGGAATGAAACCGCCCCATCCAGTCCCCAAAGCTGGTTTTAAGGCTTTTACCAAAGGCCAAAAGGACGGGGGCAGATCGCACCTGAGAAGGCTTTGATGTGCTGGTTGACATTCATTCCCACATATAAGCCACCATTCCTGGATTTGCACAACACAGGTGGCCACATACAAACAAACCCAAATGCAGGTGGTGCGCTTTTTGTTTCCAAGCTGGCTCAGGAATTCTGGGAGTTGAAGTCCAGCAGTCATGAAGGGGCCATAGTTCCCCCATGCTGGCTGAGGAATTCTGGGAGTTGAAGTCCACCAGTCATGAAGGGGCCACAGTTCCCCCATGCTGGCTCAGGAATTCTGGGAGTTGAAGTCCACCAGTCATGAAGGGGCCATAGTTCCCCCATGCTGGCTCAGGAATTCTGGGAGTTGAAGTCCACGAGTCATGAAGGGGCCACAGTTCCCCCATGCTGGCTCAGGAATTCTGGGAGTTGAAGTCCACGAGTCATGAAGGGGCCATAGTTCCCCCATGCTGGCTGAGGAATTCTGGGAGTTGAAATCCACGAGTCATGAAGGGGCCATAGTTCCCCCATGCTGGCTGAGGAATTCTGGGAGTTGAAATCCACGAGTCATGAAGGGGCCACAGTTCCCCCATGCTGGCTCAGGAATTCTGGGAGTTGAAGTCCACAAGTCATGAAGGGGCCACAGTTCCCCCATGCTGGCTCAGGAATTCTGGGAGTTGAAGTCCACGAGTCATGAAGGGGCCACAGTTCCCCCATGCTGGCTGAGGAATTCTGGGAGTTGAAGTCCACGAGTCATGAAGGGGCCATAGTTCCCCCATGCTGGCTCAGGAATTCTGGGAGTTGAAGTCCACAAGTCACGAAGGGACCATAGTTCCTCCATGCTGGCTGAGGAATTCTGGGAGTTGAAGTCCACGAGTCGTGAAGGGGCCACAGTTCCCCCATGCTGGCTCAGGAATTCTGGGAGTTGAAGTCCCTGAGTCATGAAGGGACCATAGTTCCCCCATGCTGGCTCAGGAATTCTGGGAGTTGAAGTCCCTGAGTCATGAGGGGGCCATAGTTCCCCCATGCTGGCTCAGGAATTCTGGGAGTTGAAGTCCACCAGTCATAAAAGAGCCAAGGTTGCCTACCCCGGTATAGGGTCTCCTGCTTGAGCCGGGGGTTGGGCTAGATGACCTGCAAGTGCCCTCCCAACTCTGCTCTTCTGTACAATTCTCTACCGCTTCCTCTTTTTCTCTCCTGTGCTCCTTTCGTAGCCAATCAAAACAGCCACTGAGGAGAGGCCACTCCTGATTGGCTGCCGCGGAACAAACTCGCCGCGGAACTTGGCGTCCGCGGGAGAGGGAGGAAGTGGGGCCGTTTTAGTGACGGACCTCGGAGCTGCGGGGGAACGCTTTAGGGTGACCTCTTCGGATTCGTGATTGCAGCCCCCTCCCGTCGCCGTGGTTACCGCCTGGAGGGTCGGGGGCGTCGCTGAGGATCATGAGTGCGACGTTGGGGAAAGTAGGTATCTTGGGGAGGGGAGGCCCCCGTCCCGAACCCCCATCCTCCTCTGCCTGGTTCAACCGGCTGTCCTTGGAGGGGGTGGGATTCCAGCTCCCATCATGCCCAGCTGAGCCATCTGGGGGTCCTCAAGGTGGGAGAGCGGGAGTGGACGGGAAAAGGGAGGGGGGAACCGAGCGAGTGCTTGGGGAATTGGTGAATGACCTGTCTGGGGGTCATTTGGTTTATCCAAACTTTTTTTTCCCCATAATAGGGATGTAAATAAAACTATTAAATATATGGAAATATAAATATTATTGTTGTTGTTATTTTATTGTTATTGTTATATTTCTCTGCTTTTGCACTTTCTACTTTATTTATTTGGGATTTAATACACTTTACTCGTTTCTTTCTTTGAGATTTTATCCTGCCTTCCTTACTGTTTATAAACATGCCCGCCCCCCAAGAATAGCTATTTTCTTCCTAAAAATGCCCCATTCCCCTGATAGATAAGTTCCAATTGGTTATTTATACGTTTCAAGGCCTTTTTTCCCCCCTTTTACAAATGTAAATCTAGTGTCAGGACAATCGAGAATTAATCCTTGACTTGGACCACAACTGAGCCCCAAAATAGGGACATGGGCAGCATGCAGCTAGTTGAGCTCAATTGTTGCTAAGTGAAACAATTGTTAAGTGAGTTTGGCCCGTTTTACGACCTTTCTTGCCACGGTTCTTAAGTGAATCGCTGCAGTTAAGTTAGTAACACAGTGATAAAATAAATCGAGCTTCCTCGTTGACTTTGCTTGCATGGAGGTGTCAAAAGGTGATTCTGGGACACGGTCAGAAATGTCAGTTGCCCAAGCCTCTGAATTTTGATCAGGTGAGCATAGGGCTGAGGCAACAATTGTGAGTGTGAAAAACTGTCGTAAGTCCATTTTTTCAGCGCCGTTGTAACTTCAGACAGCCACTAAATGAACTGTTGTAAGCTGAGGTCTATCTGTATTGAACTAAAGATACGTGTATCATACATTTTGAAACTCAGCATTAAGAAAACCAAGATCATGGCATCCGGCCCTCTCAATTCCTGGCAAATAGATGGGGAAGAAATGGAGGTAGTGACAGATTTTATCTTCCTGGGCTCCAAGATCACCACAGATGGGGACTGCAGCCAAGGAATTAAAAGACGCTTGCTCCTGGGGAGGAAAGCTATGGCAAATCTAGACAGCATACTAAAAAGCAGAGACATCGCCCTGCCAACAAAAGTACACATAGTCAAGGCCATGGTTTTCCCAGTTGCAACGTACAGCTGTGAAAGTTGGACTGTAAGAAAGGCTGAGCGCCAAAGAATGGAGGCCTTTGAACTCTGGTGCTGGAGAAGACTCCTGCGAGTCCCTTGGACTGCAAGGCGACCAAACTGGTCAGTCCTAGAGGAGATCAACCCCGACTGCTCTTGAGAAGGCCAGATCCTGAGGTTGAAACTCAAGTCCTTTGGCCACCTAATGAGAAGGAAGGACTCCCTGGAGAAGAGCCTGATGCTGGGAAAGATGGAGGGCGAGAGAAGAAGGGGACGACAGAGAAGGAGGTGGCTGGATGGAGTCCCTGAAGCAGGAGGCGTGAGCTTCGATGGACTCCAGAAGACGGCAGAGGACAGGAAGGCCTGGAGGAACGTGGTCCACGGAGTCGCCCTAGTTTGGACACGACTTCGCAAGTAACAACAACAGTCATACATTTTAGGTCAAGAGTGCAACATTAAGGATGAATTTAGGCTTCGTTGTTCCCCTAAATATTGTCCTGTTGAAATAGTTGCCTGAAAGGGAGAGAAACGAAGCAGAAAGAGAAATGTAGGACATCAGCTGGGTTACGGTTTCTTTCAAACAGTTTTGCAGGTTTATACAATCAATTTTGTAAAGTCACAAGTAACCTTGTACTTTGGAAAGAGCTTGATACATATTTCTTATTTCAATAACTGACGATTTTAACGTTTTTCCTGCAGGTTTTGTCCCTGGGAAAGGAATCTGTTTTAAAGCAAGGATCTGCTTTTTTCAGGTAGTGTACCCACTGCTCTGCACATTACAGATACAGAATGCTGGACTCGATGGGCTTTGGCCTGATTCAGCATGGCTCTTCTTATATTCTTATGTTTAACAAGGGTTTGAAGTTACAGTCGCCTCGGAAGAAGTGAGCTATGACTGTTCCTCACGCTTATGATCATCTCAGCATCCCGATGACCACTTCATTAAGAACTGGATGACCACTTCATTAGAACTGGATTTTGTTTAGCAAAGGCTGATCCACTTAGCACCTGCAGCGGTTTGCTTAACAATGGCAAAAGTCATAAAATTGGGCACAACTCAATAGACACCTGCCTTGCTAAACAACAGAAATTCTGGCCCCAGTTAATCGACAACCATCTGTGTCTTGTTTTGTGTCCTGATGGAAGATATCGCTAAAAAGACAGGAAGAATTTTGACACTTAGCCTTCTTGTAAACATTGTAAGAGGGAAACTCCTTTGGATAGGAGAAATAAACGAACACAGGATAGTTCTCTTTGGCTCTTATGACTTGCACTCTTTGTAGAGATTTTCAAATTGCCAATTGGGATGGGAGCTTTGCATGCTAATTACACTTTCATTAGAGAACCTCAAGAAGGCTGTGAAAGTTTTTGTCCTGTGGAAGTACTTCCCAAGTTTAATAAGGATTTTATCTCCCTGTTTGTTTTTTTAGCCTTTCGTTAAAATCATCCAGAAGGAATCCAATCTGTTCTGTAGGTAAGAAGATTTTGTGTGGTTTTTTTTAAACAATTTGTCATAACCTGGGAAAGAGAACCGTCTTTGGGGCTATGCTGTGATACGATGAATTTGCTGCCCGGAGTTGTCTGTTACGAGATGGGCAGCAAATAAATTCAATAAAGAAATGAGAGGATATTATATTCTCCCTTTTTTTTTGGCAAAAACAGCTGGCCACAGAGTGGGCCTCTCCTCAGTCATTTTCCCACTGTAAGAATGTTTCAGACGGATCAGTCTTCCGGGGTCTGTTCCTTTTGACATGCTGGATGACAACCACTGTATTCCCCAGCTACACAGTAGTTCCCACATACATGAGGGATACTGTTACATACACACACACAATCAATCAGAATAGAGCTGGAAGGGACCTTGGAGGTCTTCTAGTCCAACCCCCTGCTCCAGCGGGAGACCCTGTGCCAGAGGTCACCAACCTTTCTTGGTTGGCGGACTGGAGGGAAAGGGGGAAAGCGTTTTATGCATGTGCGCACACGCACGGGGCTGCAAGCACGCACGTGACGCAAACGGGGCGGGGCTAGCACTTGCGTGAGACTTGCTAGCCCTGCATCGTTTTTGTGCACAGAGCCCTGTTTCTGCGCCCTGAGGCGTGGCCCCATTTTCATGCACCATGGTGTGGCGGCATCCTGTTTTCACGACCCATGGCGCAGCAGTGTCCCATTTTTGCGCCCTGTGGCGCAGCAGTGGCCCGTTTTTGCTCCCCGAGGCGGCGGTGGCCTGTTGTGCCCTGAGACGCGGCAGGGGCCCGTTTTTACAGCCTGAGGCACTGCGGTGGCCCGTTTTTGTGTTCTGAGGCGCGGCGGCAGCCTGTTTTATAGCCTGAGGTGCGGCGGTGGCCCGTTTTTGTGCCCTGAGGCACGGCAGGCCCATTTTTGCAGCCTGAGGTGTGGCAGCGGCCCGTTTTTATATCCTGGGGTGCGGCGGCAGCCTTTTTTCACAACCTGACGCACAACAGTGGTCCGTTTTTGCAGCCTGAGGCACTGCGGTGGCCCGTTTTTGTGTTCTGAGGCGTGGCGGCAGCCTGTTTTCATAGCCTGAGGCGCGGCGGTGGCCATTTCTGTGCCCTATGGTGCGGCAGGCCCGTTTTTGCAGCCTGAGGCACTGCGGTGGCCCGTTTTTGTGTTGTGAGGCATGGCGGCAACCTGTTTTCACAGTCTGAGGCACGGCGGTGGCTCGTTTTTGTGCCCTGTGACACGGCAAGCCCATTTTTGCAGCCTGAGGTGTGGCAGCGGCCCGTTTTTATATCCTGAGGTGTGGCGGCAGCCTGTTTTCGCAACCTGACGCACGGCAGTGGTCCGTTTTTGCAGCCTGAGGCATGGCGGTGGCCCGTTTTTGCATCTTGAGGCGTGGCAGCAGCCTGTTTTCGCAACCTGAGGCATGGCAACGCCCCGTTTTTGCAGCCTGAGGCGCTGCAGTGGCCCGTTTTTGTGCCCTGAGGTGCGGCGGCCCGTTTTTCACAGCCTAAGGTGCAGTGGCGGCTTGTTTTTATACCCCGAGGTGTGGCGGCAGCCTGTTTTCGCAGCCTGAGGCGCAGCGGTGGCCCACTTTTGTGCCCCGAGGCGCGGTGGTGGTCCGCTTTCGCAGCCTGAGGCACGGTGACAGCCATTTTTGCATCTTGAGGCACAGCAGTGACCCGTTTTCGTGCCCCAAGGTGTAGCGTCGGCCCGTTTGTGTGCCCCAAGGCGTGGCGGCAGCCCATTTTTGCACTGCAGCGCGGCATCCTGTTTTCGTGCCACATAGTCGTGGCGCTAGAGCGAGTGGGTGGTTATGCGCGTGCACGTGCACACACCGGCCAGCCTGTCCCGTGGCCCAGTGGACAGCAGCCCACAGCCCTCTACTGGGCCACGGCCCGCAGGTTGAGGACCCCTGCCCTCTACCATTTCAGGCAAGTAACTGAATTATTTACATTTGATCTCTAATTTCCAATTGACCTCACGCAGGCCCAACAGGGAGACCCAAAGGGCTGGATGTGGCTCGGTCAAGGTGTGTGTAGGTGTGTAAAATGCTGAGATCTGCTCTAGATCTTTAAAATCTCTGTATTTTTTTGTTTGCTCTTTCAAAGGCGTCCTAGAGCAGAATTTTCAGAGGCACTACAGGTCTCAGCCCACCCAGGGCATTGGCCGGTACAGACATCTCCTTCCCCCAGAGGTGAGCATTAACAAATCTCAAATTTTGCTGATTCTGTCCTTCCTTAAAGACAAGATTCCTAGAGGGGCACGGCTATCGGCTGAGGCAGCGGTTCTCAACCTGTGGGTCGCGACCCCATTTGGGGTCGAACGACCATTTCATGGGGGTCGCCAAACACCGCAGTCCGCCATTTTTATTTTTGGTCGGCCATTTTTTTTTGGTCGGCCATTTTTTTCCCCTTTGCGATGCGGGCCGTCACGCCGCGCATGCGCGATGTGGGCCCGCCATTTTTTTTTTTGGTCGGCCATTTATTTTTTTTGGTCGGCCATTTTTTTCCCCTTTGCGGTGTGGGCCGTCGCGCTGCGCATGCGCGATGCGGGCCGGGGTCGAGCCCCGGAAAAGGTTGAGAACTGCTGGGCTGAGGGTTCTCTGGGTTTGGGAGGAGGCTATGGATTGCTCAGCAAGCTGTTAAAAAGGCGATTAAAAAGGAGATTACAACTGATTACATGTCAGTGTTGCTGTTTTATTCCCCTTGCTTTTTATTAGAGCGATTTCGATGTACAGCAGCAATGGGAAAAGTGATTTTTTTGACCGTTTCCACCCCCATCCCCACCCCGCAAAACTGTTGGAGCATTCCCAGGGTCATGAGATCGAAATCCGGACGCCGGGCAACTGGCGTGTACTTGGGACGGTTACAGCGGCCGCGTGGTCCCCTTTGGCCAGCTTCTGACAAACGCAGTTAGTAGGGAAACCAGATTTGCTTGGCAACCCTGCTGCTATTATTATTATTATTAATTTTTTTTCTATGCCGCCCTATTGCTGGAACTCAGGGCGGCTCACAGCATAAATAGAGATCTAACATAAAATACATATATAAAAAAACCCTAAATTAAAAAACCAGTCATCCAACAAACATACACACAAACATACACTGGCTAGGGGCAAGATGTTAACTGCCCCAGGCCTGCCGGCAAAGATGGGTCTTGAGCAGTTTACGAAAGGCGGAGACGGTGGGGGCGATACGGATCTCCGGGGGGGGGAGTTGGTTCCAGAGGGCCGGGGCCACAACAGAGAAGGCCCTTCCCCTAGGCCCCGCCAGGCGACACTGTCTGGCTGACGGGACCTGGAGAAGGCCGACCCTGTGGGCCCTGACCGGTCGCTGGGTTTCATAGGGCATGCTAAGTTAACAGCTGCAGGGATTCATTTAACAACCGTGGCAAGAATGGTCCTAAAGCGAGGCAAAGCTCACTTAACAACTCTCTCTCGCATAGCCGCCGAAATTTTGGGCTCGGTGGTTGTTAAGTATACACCTGGAATACTGCAGCCAATGTTGGTCACCGTATCACAAAAAAGACGTTGAGAGTTTGGGGGAAAAAAAAAAATCAGAGAAGAGCAACTAAGATGATCCAAGGCCTGGAGACCAAAACCTACGAAGAACGGCTGCGGGACTTGGGTTTGGCCAATCTAAAGAAAAGAAGAAATAGGGGAGACATGATAGCGGTGCTCCAGGAGCTGCCCCAAAGAAGAGGGGGACAGGTTGTTCAGCAGAGCACGAGAGGGAAGGACGAGAAGCCATGGTTGCAAACTGATCAAGGAGAAAAGCAACCTGGAATGAAGGAGCAACTTTCCTGACAGTGAGGACAGTTAACCAGTGGAACTGCTGGCCACCAGAAATCGTGGGTGCTCCATCACTGGAGGCTTTTAAGAAGAGATTAGACCAGTGGTGGCGAACCTATGGCACGCGTGCCAGAGGCAGTACTCGGAGCCCTCTCTGTGGGCACACGTGCCATTGCCCCAGCCCCGCCTCCCCCCGCGGCCCCCTCCTTACCAGTAGCCCCCCTGGAGGGGAGTGTCCCCCGGGCGCGGCCCACACGGAGCAGCTCAGCCAAGCACATAGCCAGGCAGCAGGGACAAGACTCCGCCCTTGCGCCCCATAGCATGCAGATGATGCGGGGTGTGGGCGGAGGGCGTGGCTGCCATGGTGCTGCAGGGCTGCCTGGGCGAACTGCTGCAGTGGGCCATAGAGGCAGTGCGTGGCCCTGCAGGTGGGTGGGGCAAGGGGTGGGGGGGGGCAGGGCAGGAGGTGGAGCAAGGGCAGGGGGCGCTTTTTGGGCACTCGGTCTCTAAAAAGTTTGCCATCACTGGACTAGACAGTTGCATGTCTGAGACGGTGTAGGTTCTCCTGCTTGAGCAGGTGGCTGGACTAGAAGACCTCCAAGGTCCCTTCCAGCTCTAGTCTAGTCTAGTCTAGTCTAGTGTAGTCTATTATATTCTAGTCTAGTCTAGTCTAGTCCAGTCTATTTTGGTCTAGTCTATTGTCTAGTCTAGTCTAGTCTAGTCTAGTCTCTAGTCTAGTCTAGTCTCTAGTCTAGTCTAGTCTCTAGTCTAGTCTAGTCTAGTCTAGTCTAGTCTCTAGTCTAGTCTAGTCTCTAGTCTAGTCTAGTCTAGTCTAGTCTCTAGTCTAGTCTAGTCTAGTCTCGTCTAGTCTCTAGTCTAGTCTCGTCTAGTCTCTAGTCTAGTCTAGTCTCTAGTCTAGTCTAGTCTAGTCTAGTCTCTAGTCTAGTCTAGTCTCTAGTCTAGTCTAGTCTAGTCTCTAGTCTAGTCTCGTCTAGTCTCTAGTCTAGTCTAGTCTAGTCTAGTCTCTAGTCTAGTCTAGTCTCGTCTAGTCTCTAGTCTAGTCTAGTCTAGTCTCTAGTCTAGTCTAGTCTAGTCTCTAGTCTAGTCTAGTCCAGTCTATTTTGGTCTAGTCTATTGTCTAGTCTAGTCTAGTCTAGTCTCTAGTCTAGTCTAGTCTCTAGTCTAGTCTCTAGTCTAGTCTAGTCTCGTCTAGTCTCTAGTCTAGTCTAGTCTCTAGTCTAGTCTAGTCTCTAGTCTAGTCTAGTCTCGTCTAGTCTCTAGTCTAGTCTAGTCCAGTCTAGTCCAGTCCAGTCCATTCCATTCTGTCAAGGACTATCTGTAGATTCTGAATTAGATTCTGTCCCTTGTAGACAGAGACTAATATACCGGTATTCAGACTTTTGTGTCCTGACTGTGGCTCTGCATATAAGGCTTAGTGTTAGAGCGTGCACAGTCTTATTGTGCGAGATAACCCAGGCCTAAACACAGTAAACATCGGTATATATTAAATGGTGGTTTACCTTACACTATCTACAATAGCATTCCCCCGGAACAATATACATACACGTGCTAATACGGCAGGATCCAGCACACCACAATTACAGCAGGAAACGGAAGAGAGAGAACACATTAGCAGAGCTTTCCCTTTTATACAACGGCTCTTAAAGGGACACAGACCCTGCTGAGTCATTCCCATCAGTACATCTTCCATTACATAAGCTGATTAGCTGTTAAATCATTACCTTGAAAACTTACGTTTTGAGTTAAGAGAAGATCCGTGGGGTTTGCCAAAGCCCCCAACTCCTAAAACAGCGAGATGGGTGGCACACAGATAAGTCCTCAGCTTACGGCAGCAATTGACCCCAAAATGTCCGTTGCTAAACAAGACAGTTGTTAAGTGAGTTTTGTGCCATTTTGCAACCTTTCTGGCTACGACTGTTAAGTGACTCTGGCTTCCCCCATTGACTTTGCTTGTCAGGAGATCACAAAAGGGGGATCACGCGACCCCGGGACACTGCGACCGTCATACATATGAGTCAGTTTGCCGAGCATTTTGATCACACGACCACGAGGACTCTGCAATGGTCCTAAGTGCGGGAAACGGTCGTATGTCACCGTTTTCAGCGACGTCGTAACTTAGAAGAGTTGCGAAATGAACTGTTGTTGTTTTTTTTATATAACCTTTATTGATTTTCTGATACATTTACTTATTTGAAAAGCAACGTGGCGGCTGAGTTACAGTAATTCAATAACATGCAGATATCCTTAGTACAGATCTCAAACTATTACCATAGATCAGTGATGGCGAACCTTTTAGAGACCTAGTGCCCAAATTGCAACCCAAAACCCACTTATTTATCGCCGGGTGCCAGATGGGCGTGACCCACTGGGTGGCATGGCTATGGTGGTCATGGTCACCTCGGTGTTGCTCGTGGGGAGGGATGCCTGTGGAGGCCGGGCAGGGTTGGAGTAGATCCAGGGGGTCTCTGGCAGATGGGGCAGTGGGCAGGACGCTCGTTCTGTGGAGTGAAGTGAGGCAAGGCGAGGCAGAGTGGGGGTGCCATTGTTGCAGGGGAAGGAGAGGCAGGGGCTGGGGCAACTGCTGCCTGACTCCATCGGCCTGCACACACAAAGGCCAGTGAGCACATGGGGGCTCACAGTGTCCATCAGCAGCCACAGCCTGTCAGCCCCTCGACCGGTGCAATCTGGGGCTCCGCAGCCCGCCGCCAGTTCAGTGAAGCCACTTCTGAGCTGGACGGCCAGCCGACAGCTGAGGAGGCGATGCAGTGGGTCGTGCCCGGAAGAAGGAGAGCATGCGAGACCAGGAGGGATGGGACGGAGGGGGTGCTGGGATGCATCTGGCCACGTGGGACCTTGGCGACTTAGGGGACGGCTGGTTGAAGAGGGACAGTTGCCATCTCTGGGGCAAGGTGCGTTGTGCCCACAGAGAGGGCTCTGAGTGCCGCCTCTGGCACGCGTGCCATAGATTCACCACCTCTGCCATAGATATTCCTTCTCTTTTCCCCCTTAATGTATACTGTCTGTGTTTAAATTAATACAATTCTTATTCTTCCTCTCTCTTCCTCTTTGTATCTACTATCTCATATTTAGACTAATCATCCTTAAAGAACATATTTATCACATATATCAATAAGGTTTTAGCTTATATATATATGTGTGTTTTCTGAGGTTTTTGTGAGTGTTTGTATATAGGTCTTTGGTTATTCGGGTTTTCTCCCGCGTAGAATTTGAAGTGTCTTGGCGACGTTTCGACGAAGTCCCATTCGTCATCTTCAGGCTGGTGCTTTCGGCTTATGGCCTTTATACATAAATCAATATTCAAATTTAACTATTAGTACTTATACTTCTAAATTTTAAATAACCAAAGTTTTCTTTATCTTAATTGATAACAATATCTTATATTCCAAAAACATGTCTTATCTATTTAGATGTATTTTATTTTACTTCTATACTTAAGTCAATCCTCCATTCTTTTTCAGTCTTATTCTTGCTTTCTTTCGCTGCCAAATCGTCTTCCATGTCTGTCCATCTCCTTGTATTGTTGTATCCATTATTTGACATTGGAAACACCATCCAGTCGCCAGCGAAATGAACTATTGCTAAGTCTACCTGTATAAATTTAATAAACCCTTGCTGTCTTTTCCCCAGGAGCCTAAAAAAAGGAAGAATCATGTGGAAATGAAGGAAATTGACCCTGGCACAGAACATCAGTATGGGACCTTGAACGTTGTGGTGACGGGCTACGACGTCTCTCTGGTGGAGCACTACGCTTGCTACGTGCATCGGCTCTGCAACAAGTTGTCGGTCAGTGTGGTCGAAAGGTAAGAGGCTCCGGATGTGAAAAGGTGTGCTGGCCACTCACACACACACACACACACATAACTGTGGTTTAGTGCAGAGGCTCCCAACCTTTTGAGCACCAGGGACCGGTTCCACGGAGAGAGTTTTTTTCCACGGATCGGAGAGTGCGTGGTTTTATGTGCTGCCTGCATCTCGTGGATGGGGCTTTGCTTGTTTGTGCGGACTGGTTGCTGGCGTGCTAGTCCACGGCCTGGAGGGGTTGGGGACCCCTGCTTTTGTGATGACCCAGGGCACAGCACCGAGGCAATGCAGTCAGCTGGCAAGCCTCCAAACGAAGGAAGGCACACACACCTCTGGCTGCCAGTAGTTTCACAAACAGGACTACCTGTGCTGTCTCCCTCTTCCATGCCATTTTATTTTCCCCCCTGTCCTGGAAAAACCCAGTGAAAAAGATAAGAGACAGCAATAAGTCAGCAAGTGTTGTATTGCCTCTGTACAAATCGATGGTGAGACCACACTTGGAGTACTGTGTACAGTTCTGGTCACCGCACCTCAAGAAGGATATAATGGAACTGGAAAAGGTGCAAAAAAGGGCAACAAGAATGATCAAGGAAATGGAGCGCCTCCCTTATGAAACCAGATTGCAACGCCTTGGTCTCTTCAGCCTTGAAAGACGGCGTTTAAGGGGTGACTTGATCGAAGTGTATAAAATCATGCATGGGATAGAAAAGGTGGATAGAGAAAAATTCTTTTCTCTATCACACAATACCAGGACAAGGGGGCACTCCCTAAAGCTCATAGCTAAGAAAGTGAGGACAAATAAAGGGAAATATTTCTTCACCCAGAGGGGCGTAGGTTTATGGAATTCACTTCCTGAAGGGGTCGTGACAGCTGTCAGCCTTGACAGCTTCAAGGCAGGGCTAGATAGATTCATGGAGGCCAAGTGTATCGGTGGTTATTAAAACGGATGTCCATGTGCCGCCTCTATGTTGGTTGAGGCAGGCAGGATTCCCTTGAGTCCCATTTGTTGGGGGTCAAGGGAAAGGGAGGGTTTTGCCTTCTCTTTCTGCTCAAGATCCCCATGTACAATTGGTGGGCCACTGGGTGACACAGAACGCTGGACTCGATGGGCTTTGGCCTGATTCAGCAGGGCTCTTCTTATGTTCTTATGTTATGTTCTTACTGACTTCCTGCTGACCTCCTGCTGAACATAACTTTCCACATATACCTGTCTACATTGGAACCCGCATCCATCATCTCCTTTCAGTTCCTCTTCTCCCACGATTACCACACTTATGTTCCAAATATACACAGAATGACATGCTTTGCAATTTCATATTGCACAAAGCTCAGCAGATTACAAACACCACGTCCTTATTGAGAAAGAGCATAAAGTTCACGTTAAAGCTTCGAATCACTTCCATGAGGGCCTATTTCAGGTGTGTTCTTGTTATTATTAGTTGCGAAGTCGTGTCCGACCCATGGCGACCCCATGGACAACGTTCCTCCAGGCCTTCCTGTCCTGCCATCTTCCGGAGTCCATTGAAGCTCCCGCCTGCTGCTTCAGGGACTCCCTCCAGCCACCACCTTCTCCGTCGTCCCCTTCTTCTTTTCTTGCCCTCCATCTTTCCCAGCATCAGGCTCTTCTCCAGGGAGTCCTTCTTTCTCATTAGGTGGCCAAAGGACTTGAGTTTCCACTTCAGGATCTGGCCTTCTCAAGAGCAGCCGGGGTTGATCTCCTCCAGGACCGACCCGTTGGATCGCCTTGCAGTCCAGGGGACTCGCAGAAGTCTTCTCCAGCCCCAGAGTTCAAAGGCCTCCATTCTTTGGCCTTTCTCAGCCTTTCTTACGGTCCAGCTTTCACAGCCGTACGTTGCAACTGGGAAAACTATGGCCTTGACTATGCGCACTTTTGTTGGCAGGGTGACGTCTCTGCTCTTTAGTAATGCTGTCTGGATTTGCCATAGCTTTCCTCCCCAGAAGCGTCTTCTAATTCCTTGGCTGTAGTGATCCCATCTGCAGTGATCTTGGAGCCCAGGAAGATAGCCCTATCTTATTATATGAGGAGGGGGCTATATTTTCATCTCCCACGCCCCCAACCGTGGACACAGAGGACAGGCGTTGGATGCAAATGAGGGCTCGTTCCCGAAAACAGCCTTGTGCTTGGAAGGAACCAGCTGGTCTCGTTTGCCCTCCCAGCTTTGTGGGGAAGAACCTCTGGCAAGGTTTGTCCCTGAGGCTGAAAGTCCATATTTGCGACGGTCCCGGGGTCCCAGGCTCACGTGATCCGCTTTTGCGACCTTCCCAACAAGCAAACTCAACGGGGGAGGCCAGCTTCACAACCAGGTGAAAAACAAAATACAGAATAGAAAAACAAAATACTTCCTCGACTTAACCACCGTGTGGGTAGTGACTGTTGGACGTTACAACGGCACCAGGGCAGGGGGAAGTGACGTAGGACCGTTTTTCACACTTAGTGTGATTCCCCCAAGGTATCACATGATCCAAATTCAGAGGCTTTTGACAACTGGAAACCAAATTCACTTAACGACCGTGTTACGAATTTAACACCTGCAGGGATTCACTTAACAGCGGAGGCGAGAAAGGTGGCAAAATGGGACAAAACCCGCTTCACCACCGCCTCAGCAGAAAACGGGGGCTCAGTTGTGGCCGTAAGCCGAGGACCACCTGTGCGTTTGAACTCCTGTTATAGGAAGGTCGGATACGAACCTAAGAAATAAACGGGCCAAAATGCCTCTGGCGGGTACGACGGTCTCGCTTAGCAGTGGAAATTTTGACGGCAGTTGTCGTAAATCGAGGACTACCTGTAATCCCCACCCACCCCGTGTCTTCCTCTGCTTCTCCCCCAGCTATGCCATGCCCACGAAGACTGAAGAGCTGGTGTTGACCGGGGAACACGACAACAAACTGCGAGTGGACGCCGTCCTTACGAGCCACCAACGTGTCGTCCAGGTACGTTGCCTTTCTGCATTTATTTTCCACACTGCAGTTGGTCCTCAAGTTGACGATCACAATGGCACCCCAGATTTATGCCGCTAAGCGAGGCAGTTGTTAAGTGAGTCTGGCCCCCCTTTTCTTGCCAGAGTTCTTAAGGCAGGGGTAGGCAACCTTGGCCCCTTCACGACTCATGGACTTCAACTCCCAGAATTCCTCAGCCAGCATGGGGGAACTATGGCCCCTTCATGACTCGGGGACTTCAACTCCCAGAATTCCTCAGCCAGCATGGGGGAACTATGGCCCCTTCACGACTCATGGACTTCAACTCCCAGAATTCCTCAGCCAGCATGGGGGAAACTATGGCCCCTTCATGACTTGCAGACCAACTCCCAGAATTCCTGAGCCAGCATGAGGGAACTATGGCCCCTTCACGACTCATGGACTTCAACTCCCAGAATTCCTCAGCCAGCATGGGGGAACTATGGCCCCTTCATGACTCGGGGACTTCAACTCCCAGAATTCCTCAGCCAGCATGGGGGAACTATGGCCCCTTCATGACTCGTGGACTTCAACTCCCAGAATTCCTGAGCCAGCATGGGGGAACTATGGCTCCTTCATGACTCCTGGACTTCAACTCCCAGAATTCCTGAGCCAGCATGGGGGAACTATGGCTCCTTCATGACTCCTGGACTTCAACTCCCAGAATTCCTGAGCCAGCATGGGGGAACTATGGCCCCTTCATGACTCGTGGACTTCAACTCCCAGAATTCCTGAGCCAGCATGGGGAAACTATGGCCCCTTCATGACTTGTGGACTTCAACTCCCAGAATTCCTGAGCCAGCATGGGGGAATTGTGGCCCCTTCGTGACTGGTGGACTTCAACTCCCAGAATTCCTGAGCCAGCCTGGCTCAGCTTGGAAACCTCTCCCTTTCCCCTCAACATGGCTGGCTCAGGAATTCTGGGAGTTGAACTCCACCAGTCATGAAGGAGCCAAGGTTGCCTACCTCTGCACTAGAAGGAACCCAGTTAATGTCCTTGCTGCAGGTAGTCCTCAGCTTACGTCCCTAATTGGATCCGAATTTCTGTTGCTAAGTAACACGGGTGTTAATTAAGTGGTACCCAATTTTATGGCTTTTTTTGCTACTGTTGCTCCCTGCAGTCATTAAATGAATCACACGGTCATTAAGCGAATCCTCCCTTCACTTTGCTTGTTAGAAGCTGGGAAGGTCACAGATGACAATCACGTGACCCTTGAATGCTGTATCCGTCATAAATTTGCCAAGCACCCAATTCTTTCCGTGCTACCATGGTGATATGGTCGTTAAGTGGGAGGACCCGTCACAAGTCCCTTTTTTCAGCGCCATTTTAACTTCAAACGGTCCCTAAACAAATGGCGGTAAATTGAGGACTACTGGTATTGTTTTATTATCTTTATGGAGACTTGGATTTGGGCTGATTTTTGTACGAGTGATCTTGTGAAATAGAAAGGGCGGGAAGTCTCCTGTAAATTAGGTGGCCTTAAAAAACAAAAATAGATAACTTAATAGGTCGCAATCATCTGTCCAACGCTGCAAATTGGGCTTTCCTCTTTTCCGCTGGGAAAAAATTGATTCTTCTCCGTTCCTCCAGATTGAACAGCTGGCTGCCACGTTGAGTCCTATTTTCTTGGAAATTATTCAGAATAACCTGCCCGAAGGAGTCCATCTGTTAGTGAAAGAGGTATGTGGATGTTTATTGAAATGTTTCAATTGAGAATAAAGTAATTGAAATCATTCATAAATTTAACCTCAATAACTTCGAAACACGGAGGAGGAGGAGGAGGAGTAAGAACGACTGTGGGGTCCTTGCTCAAGTCCAGTCTCTGAGCTGGGTGGTTTTCTTACAGACGTTTCATGACCCAACTAGGTAACATCATCAGTGCTAGAAGGGAGTGGGCCTTGCAGAGAGGAGGAGGAGGAGGAGGAGGAGGAGGAGGAGGAGGAGGAGGAGGAGGAGGAGGAGGAGGAGGAGGAGGAGGAGGAGGAGGAAAAAGACTATGGAATCCTCTGTGCTCTCTGAGCTTGGCAGTTATCTTGCAGACATTTCATGACCCAACTAGGGAACATTATCAGTGCTAGAAGGGAGGGGGGATTGTGGAGAGGAGGAGGAGGAGGAGGAGGACTGTGGGGTCCTTGGCGCTCTCTGAGCTGGGTGGTTTCTTGCAGACATTTCATGACCCAGCTAGGTAACATCATCAGTGCTGGAAGGGAGTAGGGTTTGTGGGGAAGAGGAGGAGGACTGTGTGCGGGTCCTTGGTGCTCTGAGCTTGGTGGTTTTCTTGCAGACATTTCATGACCCAGCTAGGTAACATCATCAGTGCTGGAAGGAAGGAAGGAAGGAAGGAAGGAAGGAAGGAAGGAAGGAAGGAAGGAAGGAAGGAAGGAAGGAAGGAAGGAAGGAAGGAAGGAAGGAAGGAAGGAAGGAAAGACTGAAAGACTGTGGGGTCCTTGGTGCTCTCTGAGCTGGGTGGTTTTCTTACAGACGTTTCATGACCCAACTAGGTAACATCATCAGTGCTAGAAGGGAGGGGGGTTTGTGGGGAGGAGGAGGAAGAGGAGGTGACACAGTGGGGGGGTCCTTTGAGCTGGGTTGTTTCCTTGCAGACATTTCATTATCTGACTAGGCTACATCACCAGTGCTGTGTAGAAACAAACCTCCCATGGAACACCCTCCACTTCCCAAGCAGCCCTAGAATCCTCTGGATCAACCACATCCCGATCAACCCTGACACAAACCAAGTTAAAAAAGCTCGCTTTGTAAGAATGTTCCCTTTTTTTTAAGCCACGTGTAATGCACAAATCCAGGCTCGGTCCCTGATAAATTTTATATTGCTTAGATCAGGGTTTTCCCCCCTCCCCCATCATCGCTGGCCACGGCCCACTCAGAATTGGACCACGCCAGCGGCTAGCCGGTGCGTGCCTGCCTGCCTGCCTGCGTGCCCAGCTCAACTTGCCCGAGCGGCAGGCCGGCGGGCACTCGTGTGTGTGTGTGCACCGGCCCGCTTGCGCACGTCGAGTTGTGCACATGTGCGCCACTCCTGGCTCGGGTGATCTAAACCTCGGCAGGTACAAAGGCTTTGCAACTTTCTGAAGCCACCACAACTGTGCGCTGTCTGGGATCCTAACGTTCCGTTTGTTCCTTCCTTTCAGCACACGGAGGAAGACTTCAGGATTCGCTTGAAGATCCGCCCCGAACTGGATGAGCTTCGGGCCAAACTGCAGTGAGACGGGCCGAGAGCCGATGGTGCCTTTCGTCGGTCGAAGCCATCCTTCCGGACTTCCTCAGCCCGCACCGGTGGGCTTCAGCTCCCGCAGTTCTCCAGCCAGCACGGGGTTCGAGTCCACCCCTCTTCAGATTGCCCACGGCGGAGAAACCCCCGTGCAATCGCTCCTCTGTACCTGGGAACATTAAACAGGTTCTGCAGCTGCAGTGGAATGAATGTTCTTGCACACCACAATCTTAACAAACACTCTAATCTTTACCGTGAGGGTGGAGGAGACCCAGGTGAGACCGCCAGGTGTTCAAACGGTTAAGTGTGAACTAGCGCTGTGGTGGTGCGGTGGTTATAATGCAGTAATTGCGGGCTAATTCCGCCGACTGCCAGCAGTAAGTGGTGAGTTCAATCTAGGCTGACTCAGCCGTCCCATCTTTCCGGGGTCGGTAAAGGGAGGACCCCGCTTGTTGGGGGCAAGATGCGGACTCTGTAATCCACTTAGAGCAGCGGTTCTCAGCCTTCCTAATGCCGCGACCCTTTAATACACTTCCTCATGTTGTGGTGACCCCCAACCCCCCCCCATACAGCTGGCCGGGGAGGGGGGCAGGAAGGCCGCTCCGCCGGCTTCGCCCAGTCTGGTTGGAGAAGCGCCATACCTCTCTTTCTTTCCTCTCTCTTTCTTTTCTTTCCTCTTTCCCTTTCTCTTTCCCCTTTTCCTGTTTCTCTTTCCTCTTTCTCTTTCCTTTCTTTCTTTTCTCTTTCCTCCCTTTCTTTCTTTCCTCTTTTCCTGTTTCTCTTTTCTTTCTTTCTTCTCTTTCTCTTTCCTCTCCTTTCTCTTTCCTCCCTCTTTCTTTCTCTTTCCTCTCTTTCCTGTTTCTTTCCTTTCCTGTTTCTCTTTCCTCTTTCTTTCCTTTCTTTCTCTTTCCTCCCTTTCTTTCCTCTTTTCCTGTTTCTTTCCTCTCTTTCCTTTCTCTTTCCCTTTTCTTCTCTTTCTTTCCTTTCTTTCTCTTTCCTCTTTCTCTTTCTCTTTTCCTGTTTCTCTTTCCTCTCTTTTTCTCTTTCCTCTTTCTCTTTCCTCTCTCTCTCCCTCTTTCTGTGCTTCTCCAAGGGGGTGGGGCACCCGGGCGCAGGGCCAATCAGGAGCCCTGCAGGAGGTAAGTCCGCCTGAGAGAGAGAGAGAGAGAGAGAGAGAGAGAGAGAGAGAGAGAGAAGGGAAGCGAAAGTTCCTCTCTCTCTCTCTCTGCAAATGGCGGAGGAGGCCGTGCGGAGACGGATAGAGGAGCGGTGCCTCAGTTCCTAAGACCATCGGAAATATGTGTTTTCCGATGGTCTTAGGCGACCCCTGTGAAAGGGTCGTCCGACCCCCAAAAGGGTCACGACCCACAGGTTGAGAACCGCTGGCTTAGAGAGAGGGCTGTAAAGCACTGTGAAGCGGTATATAAGTCTAAGGGCTATTCCTTCCTTCCTTCCTTTCCTCCCTCCCTCCTTCCCTCCCTCCCTTCCTTCCCTTCCTCCCTTCCTTCCCTCCCTTCCTTCCTTCCCTCCCTTCCTTCCCTCCCTCCCTCCCTTCCTTCCTTTCCTCCCTTCCTTCCCTCCCTCCCTCCCAGTGGTTAGAATGGAGTAATTGCAGGCTAAGTCTGCCAACTGCCAGCAGTTCGATCCTGACCGGCTGAAGGTTGACTCAGCCCTCCGTCCTTCCGAGGTCGGTAAAGTGAGGACCCAGATTGTTGGGGGGGGCAAATATGCTGACTCTGTAAACCGCTTAGAGAGAGGGCTGTAAAGCAGAGCTCCCCAACGTTTCCGGCACTGTGGACTGGTGGGGAGGGCGGGAGGAGAGGGCATGTTTCCGTGCAGGCGGCCGGCAAGCCCATGCGCAGGCGCGCCCGGCTCCATTTCTGAAGCGAGATGGTGACCTGTGAAATTCTCTAGCCCAGGCAGTGATTGCTGGACTCCCAACGGCCAGAATTCCTGTGCCAGCCGTTGTGGCTCAGGAATTCTGGGAGTTGAAGTCCCCGGGTTGTAAAGAGGTGATAGCTGCCCCTCCCCTGTGTTTTGTTCTGCAAAAGGTCCAGATCCGTAACCAGGTAAATCCACCTCAAAGGTTCCACGAAGTGAAGCACTTAAGTCTGAATTTAGAAGCGGCACTGCTGGCTTCTTGCTTGCCAGATGATTCCCCAAAGCCTCTTTACAACTGGGAAAAGACTGTGACAAGGTTTTGCCTCTATTTTGACGGGAAAAAGACTAAAATAACTAAAATAACGCAGGAACGACAAAAACTGGAGGGTGGGAGGGGGAGAAAGAGAGCATAAACATGCTTGGTTGTATCTGTAGTAGCAACTGTGAGAGGGATCTCAGAGTCCCAGTGGACAATCAATCACTTCAATAGGAGCCAGCTGTGTGCTGCAGCAGCCAAAAAAGCCAACACAGTGCTGGGCTGCATTAACAGAGGGAGAGAATCAAGATCATGTTGAAGGGTTAATACCACTTTACAAGGCCTTGGTAAGGCCACACTTGGAATACGGCATCACCACGATGTAAAAAAGATGTTGAGACTCTAGAAAGAGGGCAGAGAAGAGCAACAAAGAGGATCAGGGGACTGGAGGCTAAAACATACAAGGAACATTTGCTGGAATTGGGAATGTCTAGTTTAATGAAGAGAAGGACGAGGGGGGACAGGATGGCAGCCTTCCAGTATCTCAGGGGCTGCCCCAAAGAAGAGGGAGTCAAGCTATTCTCCAAAGCCCCTGAAGGCAGGACAAGAAGCAACGGATGGAAACTCACCAAGGAGAGAAGCAACCTGGAACTAAGGAGAAACTTCCTGACAGTGAGAACAATTAACCAGTGGAACCACCTGCCTCCAGAAGCGGTGAATGCTCCAACACTGGAAGTTTTCAAGAAGAGACTGGGCAGCCCTTTGTCTGAAACGGTATAGGGTTTCCTGCCTGAGCAGGGGGTTGGACTAGATGACCTCCAAGGTACCTTCCAGCTCTATTCTATTCTAAGAGACTGGACAGCCCTTTGTCCGAAATGGTATAGGGTTTCCTGCCTGAGCAGGGGGTTGGACTAGATGACCTCCAAGGTCCCTTCCAACTCTATTATTCTGTTAAATACCTGTTCTCTCCCCCCCCAAAAAAGTGGAAAAGATCAATGCTTGGCTCTTCTTTTTTTTTTCACCCCAAGAAGCAGCAGCACCTGAATATAAAACCGCCGTCAGTTCTGGACTTCAACCTTTCAGTAACACGGCTTTTCAGCAGTTTTTTCCTTTCACTGTAGTATTTCTCAAACTTGGTTAACCTTTAAGAGGTACGTTATGAGCTTCTACTCCCAGAACTGCCCAGCCCGTCAACTTCCAGGATTCCGGAAGTTGATGTCCACGCATCTTAAAAAGTTGCCACGTTTTGAATCTGTATTGCCAACGGGGGTGGGGTGGGTGGGGTAGGCCAAGGGGGAAATTTTCAAGCCAGTCCCAATCTGGCTTCCTTCCACCAGATGTGGCTTTATTTGTCAAGTTTATATACCCCCCCCCCGGCCTCCCCCCCCCCAATTTCACCATCAGGGAACTCTGAACTAAAATGGGGCAGGTTTGAGTCTGCCCATCAGGCTCAGCTCCTGTAGCTGTTGCTGAACTGTAACTGACATAGTGCACCACTCACTGGGCTAAATAAACTAGGGTCGGTTTGGTTTGGGACTTGGCATGTTGTGTGAATCCAGCCACACATGGAGTGCACACACATTCTGCTCAACCGGACTACAGCCAGGAATAAATGTTAACACCAGAAACCAAACCAAGCAAGGCCTTTTTCGCTTAACATGCTATGTTAACTGAACTCTCAACTAACCTAAGCTACCTTCCTTCTTCCTTACTTTCCTTCCATCCATTTTTCCTTCCTCCCTCCTTCCCATTCTCCTTCCCTCCCATTCTCCTTCCTTCCTTTCCTTCCCTCCCTCCCATTCTCCTTCCTTCCTTTTCCTTCCTTCCCTCCTTCCCATTCTTCTTCCTTCCCTCCCATTCTCCTTCCTTCCCTCCCTCCCATTCTCCTTCCTTCCTTTCCTTCCCTCCCTCCCATTCTCCTTCCTTCCTTTTCCTTCCTTCCCTCCTTCCCATTCTTCTTCCTTCCCTCCCATTCTCCTTCCTTCCCTCCCTCCCATTCTCCTTCCTTCCTTCCTTTTCCTTCCTTCCCTCCTTCCCATTCTTCTTCCCTCCCTCCCATTCTCTTTCCTTCCTTTCCTTCCCTCCTTCCCATTCTCCTTCCTTCCCTCCTTCCCATTCTCCTTCCTTCCCTCCCATTCTCCTTCCTTTCCTTCCCTCCCTCCCATTCTCTTTCCTTCCTTTCCTTCCCTCCTTCCCATTCTCCTTCCTTCCCTCCTTCCCATTCTCCTTCCTTCCCTCCCATTCTCCTTCCTTTCCTTCCCTCCCTCCCATTCTCTTTCCTTCCTTTCCTTCCCTCCTTCCCATTCTCCTTCCTTCCCTCCTTCCCATTCTCCTTCCTTCCCTCCCATTCTCCTTCCTTTCCTTCCCTCCCTCCCATTCTCCTTCCTTCCTTCCTTCCTTCCTATTCTCCTTCCTTCCTTCCTTCCTTCCTTCCTTCCTATTCTCCTTCCTTCCCTCCCTGCCTTGTATCCCGCCCTTATTATTTAGAAAGCGCACTCTTCTGGAGGATATCAGACTGGAAAAGACATTCCCTTGTGGCTGTTTTTCTCAATCTGGACAATTTCTGGGAGATCCTTGGTGCTCTCTGAGGTGGGTTGTTTTCTTCTGGACGTTTCAGTACCCCACTAGGTAACATCATCAGTCACCTCATTCGGGCAACGAAACATCTGCAACGAAACAGTCATCCGAGAGCAACCAGGAGCACTCATTTCAACCCTGAGCTATAAATATTCTCCTTTACGGGACGCTTTTCTAGATCAACTCCCAGAATTCTCAGCGATGAAATCCTAGGAGCTGCACCAGATTGGGAAAACATTTCCCGATACCTCAAACGATGAACGGGGGAAACGTCACATTTTTTCCTATTGAAAGCAAAATCAATAAGAAAAGAATTCCATGCCGTTTTTGTATTAACAGCGTACACAACGATGCCTAACCAAAAAAAAAACCGAGCTGTTTCCAAATTTCCGAATCCGCGACAGCTCCGTCCAGCGCCAGCCGTGCCGGGCCCGGGTTCTTCTGCGGCCTTGAGAGTCTAGCCGACCGACTGGACTTCCCTTCGGTCAGCTGGCGGCCTGGTGCCGCTCCTGCCTCTCCCGCATCTCTTCCGCTCGCTGCTTCTGGTGTTCCGCCATGCAGGTCCGAAAACGCTGCACCGGCTCCTGGCACTTGCGCCAGTCCTGGTGCTCCGCCATGCACTCCATCACGGTGTAGTGGAAGGCGGCGCAACCGGTGCGCTGGATCATCTGGTCAAAAGGGTCCACCTCTTCCTCCTCCTCCTCCTTCCTTGCTTTGGTCTTCTGGCTCCAGCTGTGGCCAGACATCCTGGCAAATCTGGGGAAAGGAGAACCCACCCACCCCAGCCGTTGCTTAAAAAAAGAAATCCTTGTAGTAGTTACACGAGTGTGAAGCTACTCAAGCCAAGTGACCCCCTAACACAGCAGTTCTTTTAACTTTTTAAAGTTTACTTTTAACTTTGAACAGTACTTTTAATTCGATTTGTTGGTAGCCCTCAAGGGTCAGTTCCCCAAACCCACCCTCATCGTTTTCCCTACACATATATTCTACTTTTGGGGGTCTGCCATTCTGCTGGGGAGGGGGAGCTTGAGTACGCTTGGTGTGACTTTCGCTTTCTGCTTTTTCCTCCTGCCTCTTCTCTATTGAGAAAGGAATGTGTCTCCTTTTATCAGGGAGGTTGCTGAGAAACTATCAGTAACTATCAGTTAGAAGCTATCTAATAAAATGAAAGTCAATGGTGAAAAAAGCAAGGTTCTACGTTTAGGCAAGAAAAACGAAATGTACAGGTATAGTATAGGGGGTACCTTGCTCAATAGTAGCAACTGTGAGAGGGACCTCGGAGTCCTAGTGGACAATCACCTAAATAGGAGCCAGCCGTGTGCTGCAGCTGCCAAAAAGGCCAACACAGTGCTGGGCTGCATTAACAGAGGGAAAGAATCAAGATCATGTGAAGTATTAATACCACTTTACAAGGCCTTGGTAAGGCCACACTTGGAATCCTGCATCCAGTTTTGGTCATCAGGATGTAAAAAAGATGTATTTGTATCTATATATTTATCCACATACACAAGTATCTGTATCTAACAGATGTAATAATAGCTTTCCCACCTGCATTGAACCTTGCTAATGCCCCCCCCCCGTTTTAAAATGGGGCCAAATAAACCTCTGGCTTCCCCTTTGATCAGGGATGGGCAACTATGGCCCCTTTACCAGCTGTGGACTTCAACTCCCAGAATTCCTGAGCCAACTATGGCTCCTTTGCGACTTGTGAACTACAACACCCAGAATTCCTGATCTAACTATGGCTCCTTTGCGACCTGTGGACTACAACCCCCAGAATTCCTGAGCCAGCTATGGCTCCTTTGCGACTTGTGAACTACAACTTCCAGAATTCCTGAGCCAACTATGGCTCCTTTGCGACCTGTGGACTACAACCCCCAGAATTCCTGAGCCAGCTATGGCTCCTTTGCGACTTGTGAACTACAACTTCCAGAATTCCTGAGCCAACTATGGCTCCTTTGCGACCTGTGGACTACAACACCCAGAATTCCTGAGCCAGCATCTACCGGTATGGCTCCTTTACTAGCTGTGCACTACAACTCCCAGAATCCCTCAGCCAGCATGGCTTCCAACCAGCAAAGTCAACGGAGGAAGCAGGAATGCTGGGAGTTGAAGTCCACCGGTCCCAAAGGAGTCGCCCGTTTCTGCCTTATATCCCCCAACGACTTCATGTTTACCTCTCCGGCCAATAAAACATCGAGAAGGAAGCGCTCGCTACCCCCACCAAACCACCCTGGAGAAGCCTACCTCGCAGGGTAGGCGTGACCACCCCTAGCCGTGCCCGGTAGGCCAAGCCGGGTCGTTGCCCCCCCACCCACGCCCGTAGCCCCGCCCACCTCCGCGAGCGCCTCCAACCGCCGCCTCCGCCTCGCCGCCCGCCAAGCTGCTTCCGTGATGGGCGGTGCCCGGGCCTTCCGTGGGGCGGTCCCCGGGCGGCGACTTCCGGGGCGGGGCTCAGGCTGCTGCGAAGATGGCGCAGGCGCCGGTGCTGCGGATCCAGAGCGACTGGGACCAGGTCTTGAGGTGGGGAAGCCACGCCCACCGCGGCGCAGGCCACGCCCCCCGGCCTTGGCCGGCGTGCCTGGCGGGGAAAGGAGACCACCCCGAGATCCCTGAAGGGAAACTCGGGGCAGAGTCTGGGGGGGGGAAGCTCCCAAAGGCGAACTTTGGAGTCCATGGGGGTGGGTGGGTCTTGGGGGGTCAATATAGACTCAGCCTTCTGGGTGCGGGAGTCCAAGGCAGAGAAGGCATTGTGCCAATCCAGCATGCTTAGGGACTACACCACCCATGCTTCACCTGTGGGGCTCCCCCCTTCTGCTCCTCTTCTCTGCCCCTTGATTGGTAGCCTTTGGGGATCCACTAGGAATCTTCCAGAAGGGGATCCAGCTTCCATCCAGCATGCTCAGGGACTACACCACCCATGCTTCACCTGTGGGGCTCCCCCCTTCTGCTCCTCTGCTGTTGATTGGTAGCCTTTGGGGATCCCCTAGGAATCTTCCAGAAGGAGATCCAAAGGGGATCCAGCTTCCATCCAGCATGCTCAGGGACTACACCACCCATGCTTCACCTGTGGGGCTCCCCCCTTCTGCTCCTCTGCCTGTTGATTGATAGACTCAATCAATTCCAATTCCAATTCCACAATCCTAATCATTAATCATATTAACGATATTCCTCTTTTGAGGGAGACGGGTGGTTTAGAAATAGGACCGGTAAATGAAAAATATTCATGTATTACCCAGTTTTTTCAAACTAGACTCTGAGGTGTCTTGAATTCTGCATGGAAATGTCACCACCATGAGTAGCTTTTTGCCCTTTTTTGGTTGCTCCCCCACCTCCAATCTGCTGGATTCCAACTGGTGTCATTAACAAATAAGAGTGTGGGTTTTTTCCCCCTTCTAATTCCTAAATTTAGCCCAGGGGTCTTCGAACTTGGCCCTTTTAGGACTGGTGGACTTCAACTCCCAGAATTCCTCAGCCAGCCATGCTGAGGGGAAAGGGAGAGGTTTCCAAGCTGAGCCATGCTGGCTGAGGAATTCTGGGAGTTGAAGTCCACGAGTCATGAAGGCGCCATAGTTCCCCCATGCTGGCTGAGGAATTCTGGGAGTTGAAGATCAAAAGTCATGAAGGTGGCAAAGTTTCCCTTATGCTGGCTCAGGAATTCTGGGAGTTGAAGTCCACCAGTCATGAAGGGGCCATAGTTCCCCCATGCTGGCTGAGGAATTCTGGGAGTTGAAGATCAAAAGTCATGAAGGGGGCAAAGTTTCCCTTATGCTGGCTCAGGAATTCTGGGAGTTGAAGTCCACCAGTCATGAAGGGGCCATAGTTCCCCCATGCTGGCTGAGGAATTCTGGGAGTTGAAGTCCACCAGTCATGAAGGGGCCATAGTTCCCCCATGCTGGCTGAGGAATTCTGGGAGTTGAAGATCAAAAGTCATGAAGGGGGCAAAGTTTCCCTTATGCTGGCTCAGGAATTCTGGGAGTTGAAGTCCACCAGTCATGAAGGGGCCATAGTTCCCCCATGCTGGCTGAGGAATTCTGGGAGTTGAAGTCCACCAGTCATGAAGGGGCCAAGTTCGAAGACCCCTGGTTTAATTGATAGCCTAGGCCTCTTTTATGACTTGTGGACTTCAACTCCCAGAATTCCTCAGCCAGCCATATAGGGCTCTCTAGCCTTTCCCCTGGCTGGGGAATTCTGGAACTTGCAGTCCACCCATCTTAAAAGTTGCCAGCTTTGAGAAACACCGCACTAAACCCTGTTTACTTTACAAGTAGGGAAGCCCTTGGCCCTCTGGATGCAACAGTCCTTTGAATTATTGCTTTTATTTATTAAATGTATATGTCTCTCATCTCGCAGTCAGGTGATTCTGGGCTAATGGATTATTTCCCTCCCCCCACATTTTTCTAGGAGAAATGAGGAGGAGGTTTGGCTGAGCTGCCGGAGTGCAGGTGAGTAAGGAAAACCTGCTTCTCCTACTGTTGTCGAACAATTCTGTCAAGGGGATCCAGTTCCTCCCCTTTTCCTCCATCCTAAATGTCTATGGAGATTCTCCGTCATTCCAGGTCATGGTTCACCCAAAGGATTTTTTTTTTTTCAGGAGGCAACTGGACTTTGTTTTTTCTTGGAAGATGTTTCACTTCTCATCCCAGAAGCTTCTTCACCTCTGATTGGATGGTGGGGAAGGGAAGGATTTATCCTCCTTCCAGGTCATTTGCCTTCAGGGTCGTTGAGGCCACTTGGAGGTTTACCTGGGTCCTCAGGGTCACCTGAGTGGTGCAACTGGGTGTGCTGAAAGCAGTTCCAAGAAGGCTTCACACCCAGTTGCACCACTCAGGTGACCCTGAGGACACAGGTAAATTCTGTGATTCTGCATCTATACTCCTATTCTATTCTATTCTATTCTATTCTATTCTATTCTATTCTATTCTATTCTATTCTATTCTATTCTATTCTATTCTATTCTATTCTATTCTATTCTATTCTATTCCAATCCATTCCAATCCATTCCAATCCATTCCATTCCCTATTCCCTATTCCCTATTCCCTATACTATTCTATTATTTCTTATTCTCCCGTCCTCTGTTCTGTTCTGTTCTATTTGGTATTTCTATTCTATTCTGTATTTCTATTCTATTCTATTCTATTCTGTTCTGTTCTGTTCTGTTCTGTTCTGTTCTATTCCATTCCATTCCATTCCCTATTCCCTATTCGATTATTTCTTATTCTCCTCTCCTCTCCTCTCCTCTCCTCTCCTCTCCTCTGTTCTATTCTATTCTATTCTTTTCTATTCTATTCTATTCTATTCTATTCTATTCTATTCTATTCTATTCTATTCTATTCTATTCTATTCTATTCTATTCTATTCTATTCTATTCTATTCTACTTCTATTTCATTCCATTCCCTATTCCCTATTCCCTATTCAATTATTTCTTATTCTCCTCTCCTCTCCTCTGTTCTATTCTGTATTTCTATTCTATTCGATTCTATTCGATTCGATTCGATTCGATTCGATTTGATTCTATTTCTATTTCTATTCTATTCTATTTCTATTCCGTTCCATTCCCTATTCCCTATTCGATTATTTCTTATTCTCCTCTGTTCTATTCTATTCTATTCTATTCTATTCTATTCTATTCTATTCTATTCTATTCTATTCTATTCTATTCTCCTCTGTTCTATTCTATTCTATTCTATTCTATTCTATTCTATTCTATTCTATTCTATTCTATTCTATTCTATTCTATTCTATTCTATTCTATTCTATTCTATTCTATTCTATTCTCCTCTGTTCTATTCTATTCTATTCTATTCTATTATATTCCATTCCATTCCATTCCATATTCTATTCTATTCTATTCTATTCTATTCTATTCTATTCTATTCTATTCTATTCTATTCCATTCCATTCCATTCCATTCCAGATTCTATTCTATTCTATTCTATTCTATTCTATTCTATTCTATTCTATTCTATTCTATTCCATTCCATTCCATTCCATTCCATTCCATTCCATTCCAGATTCTATTCTATTCTATTCTATTCTATTCTATTCTATTCTATTCTATTCTATTCTATTCTATTCTATTCTATTCTATTCTATTCCATTCCATTCCATTCCATTCCATTCCATATTCTATTCCAGTGATGGCGAACCTTTTAGAGACCGAGTGCCCAAAAACTGGCCCTCCCCCCGCTCCACCCCTGCCCCGCCCCGCTTTGCCCCCCATCCCCCGCCCCACCTGCCCACAGGACCACTCACCGCCTCCACAGCCCGCCACAGATCGCCCAGGCAGCCCAGCAACGCTATGGCGGCCACACCTTCTGCCCACGCCCTGCAGCATCAACTGTACGGGATGGGGCGCGAGGGCAGAGTCTTGTCTGCGCTGCCTGGCTGCCATGCCCTTGGCTGCGCTGCTCTGCGTGGGCTACGCTCGGGGGGGCGACACCTTCAAGGGGGGCTACTGGAGAGGAGGGGGTCACGGGGGGAGGCGAGGCTGGGACAACGGCACGTGTGCCCACAGTGAGGCTTCCCAGTGCCGCCTCTGGCCCCCGTGCCAGAGGTTCGCCACCCCTGTCCTGTTCCATTCCAGACAATCCCTCTTGTTCTTCTCCTTTAGGAAAACCAACTTTATATGGAACTGTGACCTGCCACGGTTTGAGCCCGGATGGGAATCCTGAAATTGTAGCCTCCGAAGGATTTGAAGTCAGTGCCGTAACTAAGGTATGGCCTAAAATCCTGGCCTGGTGACATTTCCCGCCCCCCCCAAAATCACGTTCCGTGGAAAGGCAGGCGCATTTGTGAAGCGCACAGGTCAGGTCATTCCACGCACAGCAGTGTAGTTTTCAACCTTGGCGACTTTGAACTAACTGGACTTCAACTCCCAGAATTCCCCAGCCAGCACAGCTGGCTGGGGAATTCTGGGAGCTGAAGTCCACACAGCTTAAAAGGCCCCATGGCTGAGAAATAAATACTGGGCTAGACTGATGGAGGATTTAAATCTGGGAAGTGGGAGGGGCAGACAGGTTGGCTGTGCAGGTACAGGCGATATCTGAGACACGTTGGAGGGATATCAACCGCTTACTATTCTACTGTGCTAAAAATCCACCGGGTGCTTTGAAACCTGTTGAGATAACCTGGGGTAAAGTAATATAAGAAATGGGAGAGGAGGTTAAGTTTGATCTAGTGGTTAAAGGAACAAGTTTAGAACCCAGGAGATGGTGAGTTCTAGTCCCACCATAGGCTGGGCAACTTTGGGCCAATCACTAGGAGACGGTGAGTTCTAGTCCCGCCGTAGGCATGAAAATCAACTGGGTGACTTTGGGCCAACCATCAGGAGGTGGTGAGTTCTAGTCCTGCCGTAGGCATGGGTGACACTGGGCCAATCACCAGGAGACGGTGAGTTCTAGTCCCACCATAGGCATGGAAGCCAGCTGAGTGACGCTGGGCCAATCACCAGGAGAGGGTGAGTTCTAGTCCCACCATAGGCATGGAAGCCAGCTGAGTGACGCTGGGCCAATCACCAGGAGACGGTGAGTTCTAGTCCCACCATAGGCATGGAAGCCAGCTGAGTGACGCTGGGCCAATCACCAGGAGACGGTGAGTTCTAGTCCCACCATAGGCATGGAAACCAGCTGGGTGACATTGGGCCAATCACCAGGAGACGGTGAGTTCTAGTCCCACCATAGGCATGGAAGCCAGCAGGGTGACTTTGGGCCAATCACCAGGAGACGGTGAGTTCTAGTCCCGCCGTAGGCGTGAAAATCAGCTGGGTGACTTTGGGCCAACCATCAGGAGGTGGTGAGTTCTAGTCCTGCCGTAGGCATGGGTGACACTGGGCCAATCACCAGGAGACGGTGAGTTCTAGTCCCACCATAGGCATGGAAGCCAGCTGAGTGACGCTGGGCCAATCACCAGGAGAGGGTGAGTTCTAGTCCCACCATAGGCATGGAAGCCAGCTGAGTGACGCTGGGCCAATCACCAGGAGAGGGTGAGTTCTAGTCCCACCATAGGCATGGAAGCCAGCTGAGTGACGCTGGGCCAATCACCAGGAGACGGTGAGTTCTAGTCCCACCATAGGCATGGAAGCCAGCTGAGTGATGCTGGGCCAATCACCAGGAGACGGTGAGTTCTAGTCCCACCATAGGCATGGAAACCAGCTGGGTGACATTGGGCCAATCACCAGGAGACGGTGAGTTCTAGTCCCACCATAGGCATGGAAGCCAGCAGGGTGACTTTGGGCCAATCACCAGGAGACGGTGAGTTCTAGTCCCGCCGTAGGCGTGAAAATCAGCTGGGTGACTTTGGGCCAACCATCAGGAGGTGGTGAGTTCTAGTCCCACCATAGGCATGGAAGCCAGCTGAGTGACGCTGGGCCAATCACCAGGAGACGGTGAGTTCTAGTCCCACCATAGGCATGGAAGCCAGCTGAGTGACGCTGGCCAATCACCAGGAGACGGTGAGTTCTAGTCCTGCCTTAGGCATGGAAACCAGCTGGGTGACTCTGGGCCAATCACCAGGAGACGTTGAGTTCTAATCCCGCCTTAGGCATGACCAATCAGACACAACCAATCATTTTCTCTCAGCCCAACCCACCTTGCAGGGTTGTCATTATTGGCAAAATAGGAGGAAGGCATACGAAGTATGTTCACTACCTGGAGTTACTTATAAAAATAATAAAAGGCGGGGATTAAATCAATAATAAATCAAGTATGACACCCTCTTGCCTCTTTTGATGAAACTATGGTGGGCCTGCTTACTAAAAGTCCAGCTTGACCTCTCAAGTTTTTAGATTTTGTGATGAACGAACGAACGAACAAATATGGAGACAAACATGCTTTTGGCCCATCTTTATTTTTGTATCCTATTTTCCTTTTTCTGCCTGCTTCAGAAATGTCTGCTCGTTTCCTGCTCGCGGGAAAACGCCTCTAGCAAATTTCTGGCACCCTACACTGCCTTCTGCAGGATCCATCAGAAAAGCGTACGTATTCTTTTACCGCCATTTTTGGAAGGACTATTCAAGGAAATAAAGACAGGATTAAAAAAAACAAACCCCACACCTTATAGTTTGTTTTTTTTTAATATAATATTTTATTAATTTTCCATTTGAATATTTAAAAAGCAACGTGGCGACTGGGTGCATCAATAGCCCAGTGACAGAATCTTTAGTGCAAATCTCAGCTTACCGCATCAAATATTTCTTCTCTTTTTCCCTTAACATTTACTGTCTCGTATTCAGGTTAAGAACATAAGAACCTAAGAAAAGCCATGCTGAATCAGGCCAAAGCCCATCGAGTCCAGCATTCTGTGTCACACAGTGGCCCACCAATTGTACATGGGGATCTTGAGCAGAAAGAGAAGGCAAAACCCTCCCTTTCCCTTGACCCCCAACAAATGGTACTCAAGGGAGTCCTGCCTGCCTCAACCAACATCGAGGCAGCACATGGACATCCATTTTAATAACCACCGATACACTTGGCCTCCATGAATCTATCTAGCCCTGCCTTGAAGTTGTCATGGCTGACAGCTGTCACGACCCCTTCAGGAAGTGAATCCCATAAACCAATGACCCTCTGGGTGAAGAAATATTTCCCTTTATTTGTCCTCACTTTCTTAGCTATGAGCTTTAGGGAGTGCCCCCTTGTCCTGGTATTGTGTGATAGAGAAAAGAATTTTTCTCTATCCACCTTTTCTATCCCATGCATGATTTTATACACTTCGATCAAGTCACCCCTTAAACGCCGTCTTTCAAGGCTGAAGAGAGCAAGGCGTTGCAATCTGGTTTCATGATGACATGATCGATAAATTTTCAGCTTATACATAGCTTAATTACATTCGATCTTCATGAACCATCCATATCCTGCTATGGATTTATTTTTTTTACTCGCTTTTTAATTTCCTATCCCTATTCCAATTTCACCGTTGATATTTTTAATTGTCAGACTTTGGGGAACGGAAATATCCCTTATCTCACTTCGTGACAAACGATCATATCCAAAAGACACGTTTTATCCATTTGAACACAATCTGCTTCTATTCCCTAAGAGTTCTTCATCTCCCACCCTATTCAATCACCCACTTCATAACACGCTATCGTTTATATCTAAACCCTGACGGTGTTTACCAAATCCATGGCTCGCTTTAATGATGGCGACGTCGGCTTAATGACCCCCTGCAGTCACACGACTGACCTGTCTCCCAAGCATTGTGATCCAGGACTGTAATTATGGTCGTATGTCAAGGACTACCTCTGCTTCCAGCCACGGAAGGTGCATTAACCGAATCTTGAAAGCATCTCCCACAGCTTCATTGGTTCTTTCTAAGGACCAGGAGGTTAAGGTAGGACTCTTCTGAATCACTTCCTCATGCTTCCTGGTTTCCCAGGACTGAGTGACACCTGCCAATCTCCATAGGAACCTCTCTCCCTCGAAGGCAGACACGTCAAACACAAGGCCCCGGGGGGGGCGGATGCGGCCCGCAAAGTGGTTTGATGTGGCCCGCGAAGTCATCCTGGAAACAGTGAGGGGACGGCCCCCAGTGCCTTGACCCTGGCCCAGGCCAGCCGGGAGCCAATGTACAATTTTGTGGTGGTCATCTATGGTGAAACACATTCAGTTTTAGCTCCACAAGTACATCCAGAAACAGCGAGGAACCGGCCCCTGCCGCGTCAGCCCTGCCCCCTGGGTGCATGCTGGGGAGGGGTCCCCCTTTGTGAGGAGTGAAGAAATGCACCATGCCTTGGCGCTTGCCCTGGTCCCACCCCCTTCTGCCAGAGACCCCCAGATCTGTCCCACTCCTGCCCAGGCCCCCACGGGCACCCTTGACGCCAACGATGTAGAGTTGGCCACGCCCACCCAATAGGCCACACCCACTCCATCCACACCCACCCAGTAGGCCGCACCCACCCTGGCCACACCCATCCACCCCCCTCCGAGGGCAACCGCGATGCTGATGCGGTCCTCAGTGAAATTGATGAGTTTGACACTCCAGCTCTAAGGTTAAAATAAATGAACAGAATAGCAACATTGGAAGGGATCTTGGAGGTCTTCTAGTCTAACCCCTTGCCCGTACAGGAGACCATATATCCTTGGAGACAAGCGGTTGTCCAATCTCTTCTTAAAAATCTCCAGTGATAGAACAGGATAGGATAGGATAGGATAGAACAGAACAGAATAGAGAATAGAATAGAATAAGAATAGAATAGAATAAGAATAGAATAGAATAAGAATAGAATAGAATAAGAATAGATTAGAACAGAACAGAACAGAACAGAATAGAATTAAGAATTAAGAATTAGAATAGATAGAATAGAATTAGAGAACAGAATAGAATAGAATATGGAATATGGAATTGAATAGAATTAAGAATTAGAATAGAATAAATAGAATAGAATAGAATAGAATAGAATAGAAAATATGGAATGGAATGAAATGCAATATGGAATGGAATATGGAATGGAATAAAATATAATAGAATATAATGGAATGGAATGGAAAGAACAGAACAGAATATTAGAATAGAACAGAACAGAATAGAATAGAGCTGGAAGGGACCTGGGAGGTCTTCTAGTCCAGCCCCCCGCTCAAGCAAGAGAACCTATACCATCTCAGACAAGTGACTGTCTAGCCTCTTCTTAAAAACCTCCAGTGATGGAGCGCCCACAATTTCTGGTGGCAAGCTGTTCCACTGGTTAATTGTCCTCACTGTCAGGAAGTTTCTCCTTAGTTCTAGGTTGCTTCTCTCCTTGATTGGTTTCCATCCGTGGCTTCTTGTCCTGCCTTCTTCAGGTGCTTTGGAGAAGAGCTTGACTCCCTCTTCTTTGGGGCAGCCCCTCAGATATTGGAAAACTACTATCATGTCAACCCTACTCCTTCTTTTCATTAAACAGAATAAGCTTTTTGTTAAGCTAGACATAGCCAAGATTCCAAGATCTTATAATAATAATAGTAGTAGTACCGGTAGTAGTAGTAGTAGTAGTAGTAGTAGTAGTAGTAGTAGTAGTAGTAGTAGTAGTAGTAGTAGTAGTAGTAGTAGTAATATTTTATTTATTTATTTATTTAATTAAATTTGTATGCCGCTCCTCTCCCAAGACTCGGGGCGGCTCACAACAAATAATAATAATAATAATAATAATAATAATAATAATAATAATAGCCGAATAACACAGTTGGAAGAGACTTTACAGGTCTTCTAGTCCAACCCTGGCCAAGCATTTAAAATTTCAGAGAAATGACTGTCCAGTCTCTTCTTGAAAGCCTCCAGTGATGGAGCACTTACGACTTCTGGAGGCAGGTGGTTCCACTGGTTAATTGTCCTCACTGTCAGGAAATTCCTCCTTAGTTCCAGGTTGCTTCTCTCCTTGATGAGTTTCCACCCATTGCTTCTTGTCCTGCCTTCAGGCGCTTTGGAGATGAGGCCGAGCCCTATTTATTTCTCACCTCTCTTCTTCTCTCTTCATCTTAGATCACCTGTCTTGACATTTCCAGCGGAGGTGGGCTCGGAGTATCCACCAGCGCTGACGGCACGATGAAAATTTGGCAAGCCGCTAATGGGGAAGTTAGAGTAAGTATTGTCCGAGCCGGTGTTTCTCAACCTCAGAAGGGTGGACTTCATTTCCCAGAATCCCCCAGCCAGCTAGGTGGTCTGAATCGTTTTAACAACCGCCTTGCTTAGCAACAAAAGCTTCCGGTCCCAATTAGCAAGCGTGCCTTCCGTAGATATCAGGTGCTCAAATCACTGTCTTTTCAGAGGAATTTGGAAGGTCACGTATACGATGTGAACTGTTGTCGATTCTTCCCGTCGGGCATCGTGGTGCTGAGTGGAGGGATGGACGCCAGGCTGAAGATCTGGTCGGCAGAAAGCGGCAACTGCGTCGCAACGTTCCAAGGACACAAAGCAGGTACAGAGACGTGAGCGTTGGGGGGGGGGCAGCCCGGTGTTGCGTTGAATGAAGCCGGCTGCGTGTCTGGCTGATGTTTGAAGGACTGCGTCTCAGCTGTCCCGTGTGGATCAGTCGGTTGGGTTTGTAACAGGCGGAACGTGGAACATCGTCAGAGTTGGAAGGGACCTTGGAGGTCATCTAGTCCAACTCCCTGCTCAGGCAGGAAACCCTATACCATTTCGGACAAATGGCTGTCCAGTTTCTTCTTAAAGACTTCCAGTGTTGGAGCATTCACCGCTTCTGGAGGCAAGGAGTTCCACTGGTTAATTGTTCTCACTGTCAGGAAGTTTCTCCTTAATTCCAGGTTGCTTCTCTCCTTGATTAGTTTCCATCCGTTGCTTCTTGTCCTGCCTTCAGGCGCCTTGGAGAATAGATGGACCCCTTCCTCTTCTTTGGGGCAGCCTCTCAAATATTGGAAGGTTGCTGTCATGTCATCCCTGGTCCTTCTTTGCATTAAACAGAATAACAAGAGTTGGAAGGGACCTTAGAGATCTTCTAATCCAGCCCCCTGCTCAAGCAGGAGGACAGACAAGTGACTGTCTAGATCAGGGGTAGGCAACCTGGGCTCTTTTTAGACTTGTGGACTTCAACTCCCAGAATTCCTGAGCCAGCCATGCTGAGGGGAAAGGGAGAGGGTTCCAAGCTGGGAGTTGAAGTCCGTGAGTCATGAAGGGGCCAAAGTTCCCCCATACTGGCTCAGGAATTCTGGGAGTTGAAGTCCACGAGTCATGAAGGGGCCATAGTTTCCCCATGCTGGCTCAGGAATTCTGGGAGTTGAAGTCCCCGAGTCATGAAGGAGCCAAAGTTCCCCCATGCTGGCTCAGGAATTCTGGGAGTTGAAGTCAATGAGTCATGAAGGGGCCATAGTTCCCCCATGCTGGCTCAGGAATTCTGGGAGTTGAAGTCAATGAGTCATGAAGGAGCCAAAGTTCCCCCATGCTGGCTGAGGAATTCTGGGAGTTGAAGTCCGCGAGTCGTGAAGGGGCCATAGTTCCCCCATGCTGGCTGAGGAATTCTGGGAGTTGAAGTCCCCGAGTCATGAAGGAGCCAAAGTTCCCCCATGCTGGCTCAGGAATTCTGGGAGTTGAAGTCCAGGAGTCATGAAGGGGCCAAAGTTCCCCCATGCTGGCTGAGGAATTCTGGGAGTTGAAGTCCGCGAGTCGTGAAGGAGCCAAAGTTCCCCCATGCTGGCTGAGGAATTCTGGGAGTTGATGTCTGCGAGTCGTGAAGGGGCCCTAGTTCCCCCATGATGGCTCAGGAATTCTGGGAGTTGAAGTCCACAAGTCATGAAGGGGCCATAGTTCCCCCATGCTGGCTCAGGAATTCTGGGAGTTGAAGTCCGCGAGTCATGAAGGGGCCATAGTTCCCCCATGATGGCTGAGGAATTCTGGGAGTTGAGGTCCACGAGTCATAAAAGAGCCAAGGTTGCCTATCCCTGGTCTAGTCCACAAGTGTCAAACCCGCCGCATCACGTGACAGTTAGGTGTGCAGCAGTCTGGTGCCGCTACGGCAACTGAGGTGGCCGGGCCAATTGCTAAGTATTTCTCTTTTATGATCCTGCAGGAATCCTGGACACAGCCATTGTGGAGAGGGGCAGGAACGTGGTCTCCAGCTCACGAGACGGCACGGCGCGTCTTTGGGATTGCGGGCGGTTGACTTGCCTGGGTGTTATAGCCAATTGCGGCTCTCCAGTCAATGGGATCGCTCTGAATGCAACAGACAACTCGTTAAACTTGGGATCCCCTGAAGAACTTCCCAGTAAGTGATTAAATTGCAGCCAGAGGTGTTTTTATTTCTAAAAGCAGGACACAACGCTCTTGGCGTCTCCTTGAGTCGTGCTGAAAGCTCACGCCTTGTTTTCGGAATGCCCAGTTGCCTGGATTCTAACCTGGTGCCCGGTGAAGCACGGGCGGATGGGAACTGCATTCTTTTTACATTCATATATAAGATACTTTTAATAAAATGAAATAAATGCCTACACATGACTTTTGGTGTTGCTCGCCCATTTCCCCTTTCACTGTATCCACAGTCCTTCTTCTCTCCCTTCTTTCTCCCTTTCTTCTCTTCCCTACTTCCCTCTTCTTCCTCTCCTCTCCTCTTTCCTTCACCCCTCTCCTCCCCTTTCTCCCCACTTCTCCTCTTCTCCTCCAACCTTCCTACTTCCTTCTCCCCTCCTTTACTCTTTTCTCTCTCCTCTCCTTTCTTCCCTCTCATCCCTCTTCAGATACAATTCAGGGGCGATGTCCGAGCAACTCCTCTCTCCAAATTTCCCTATCTATATTATATACAATAAGATTAATTTTCTCTTACATTAATACTTCTATTTATCTAACCTTCTCGGTATATACTTCTATAAATATTCATACAACCTCCGGTTATTCAATACTGTGTCGCCTGGGTCTCCCTCCTTACCTGCTCCTTCTTCTTCCGTCTAAATTGATGTTAACTCTCTTTTAACCGTGTTCTCTTTTCAGCCAATCATAAAAAGTTCCCCAGATTTCATAGTAGCCTGACTCAGTCGACTGAGTCAGACAACGTCCTTGTCTTTCTTTGAAGACGTTTCGCTTCTCATCTTCACCATCCGCGCTGATCGGATGGTGGGGAGCGGAAGGATTTATACTCCTTGCAGAAAAACTGGTCATTTGCCTCCTTTTAGAGAGTCGTTGAAGCCACCTGGAGGTCTGTCTGTGTCCTCAGGGCCACCTGAGTGGTGCAAATGAGTGTGTGGAGCCTTCTTGGAACTGCTGAAAGGACAGTGTTGTAGAATGGAGATAGATCGATCACCCGTTTTCACCACCCAAGTGACTCTGAGGACACAGGTAAACCTCCCAGTGGCCTTAATGACCTTCTAAAAAGAAGGCAAATGACCAGTTTTTCTTCAAAGAGTATAAATCCTTCCATCTCCCACCCTCTAGTCAGAGCTGAAGAAGCTTCTGGGATGAGGAGCGAAACGTCTTCAACAAACAACAAGGAAGTCCAGTTGCCCCCTTAAAAAAGCACCTCTGGGACAACCATGACCTGGATGATGGAGAATCTCCATAGAGACAGCCTGTTTTGGACTCCCGCATCCAGAAGGCTTGGGTCTGCATTGACCCCAAGACCCCTAAGACAAGTCCATGCGGTCCAAAAGTGGTCTTTGCCTCCTCCCAACCGCCTGGGAGACTCACCCACTAGACCGGGTAAGTCTCCAAACTTGACAACTTGAAGACTTGGGGACTTCAACTAGAACAGCGGTTCTCAACCTTTTCCGGGGCTCGACCCTGGCCCACATCGCACATGCGCAGCACGACGGGGGTGCATTGCGTGGCACGACGGGGGTGCATTGCGCATGCGTGGCGCAACAGGGGCGCATCGCGCATGCGTGGCGCGACGGGGCGCATCGCGCATGCGCGGTGCGACGGCCCGCATCGCAAGGGGGGAAAAAATGGCCGACCAAAAAAAAATGGCCGACCCAAAAAAAAAAATGGCGAGCCTGCATTGCGCATGCGTGGCGCGACGGCCCGCATGGCAAAGGGGAAAAAATGGCCGATCCCCCCCCCAAAAAATGGCCGACCAAAAAAAAATGGCCGATCAAAAAAAAATGGCCGACCAAAAAAAAATGGCCGACCAAAAAAAAATGGCAGGCCCGCATCGCGCATGCGCGGCGCGACGGCCCACATCGCAAAGGGGAAAAAAATGGCCAACCACAAAATGGCTGACCAAAAAATAAAAAGGCGGACTGCGGTGTTTGGCGACCCCCGTGAAATGGTCGTTCGACCCCAAATGGGGTCGCGACCCAGAGGTTGAGAACTGCTGAACTAGAACTAGAACTCCCAAAATGAACTCCCAGTTGCCTGGCTTTTCACCCGATGCCTTAGCCACAAGATGATGCTGGCTGGCCAGGGAATTCTGGGAGTTGAAGTCCACAAGTCTGAAATTTGCCAAGGTTTGGAGATCCCTGGTGTACCCCATTCTGGCTGAGGAATTCTGGGAGTTGAAGTCCACCAGCTTTAAAGTTGCCAGGTTTGGAGACCTCGGATATAGTGATCAAGGCAAGAGGCTAGAAGCCGGACAGCTGCTCTAGGCCGAAGTGTCTCTCTTTCCAATGCAGGTGAGCGTGAAGTTGGCACGGAAGGGAAGCTCTTGCTGTTGGCTCGGGAGGACAAAAAATTGCAAGGCGTGGGGTTACAAAGCAGGCAGCCGGTAAGATTTTCTCCTCCACTTGGGATCGAGCAGCCGGTTTTCCTCCGTTCATCTGGGTAGCCCCGGATTGCAAATGATCTCAGAAGAAGGGAAGGCGGCCATTTTGCTCCCACGTTGAGTTTTGCGTACGATCTGCCAAGCTAGGATGTAGCAGCCTTTGTGAGATGAGCTGGTTTCACTTTTGATTTATTTATTCTGTTCTTTCTGTTCTATATTCTATTCTATTCTGTTCTGTTCTATTCATTCCTATTTCTATTCTATTCTATTCATTCCTATGTCTGTTTTGTTCTGTTCTGTTCTGTTCTACTCTACTCTACTCTACTCTACTCTACTCTACTCTACTCTACTCTACTCTACTCTACTCTATTCTATTCTATTCTATTCTGTATTTCTATTCTATTCTATTCTATTTTTTATTCCATCCTGTAATTCTATTCTGTTCTGTTCTATTCTATTCTATTCTATTCTATATTATTTCCATTCTGTATTTCTATTCTATTCTATTCTATTCTATTCTATTCTATTCTATTCTATTCTCCTCTGTTCTATTCTCTTCTATTCTATTCTATTCCATTCCATATTTTCTATTCTATTTCTGTTCTGTTCTATTCTATTAATTCGTATGTCTATTCTATTCTATATTCCAGTATTTATTCTATTCTATTCTATTCTATATTCCAATATTTATTCTATTCTATTTTATTCTGTTCTATATTCCAATATTTATTCTATTCTATTCTATTCTATATTCCAATATTTATTCTATTCTATTCCATTCTATTCTATTCTATTCTATTCCATTCCATTCCATCCTGTAATTCTATTCTATTCTATTCTATTCATTCCTATCTCTATTCTATTCTATTCTATTCTATTCTATTCTATTCTATTCTATTCTATTCTATTCTATTCTATTCTATTCTATTCTATTCTATTCTATTCTATATTCCAATATTTATTCTATTCTATTCTATTCTATTCTATTCCATTCCATTCCATCCTGTAATTCTATTCTATTCATTCCTATCTCTATTCTATTCTATTCTATTCTATTCTATTCTATTCTATTCTATTCTATTCTATTCTATTCTATTCTATTCTATTCTATTCTATTCTATTCTATTCTATTCTATTCTATTCTATTCTATTCTATTCTATTCTGCTTTCTTGCAGACATTTCCTTACCAAACTAGGGAACATCATCAGTGCTAGGAGGGAGAGGGGTTTGTAGAGTTAAAGGGGGAGGGGGGAAAAGGACTATGGGGTCCTTGGTGCTCTCTGAGCTGGGTGCTTTCATTGCAGACATTTCATGACCCAACTAGGTAACATCATCAGTGCTAGTAGCAGGTGGGCTTAGATGAGATGTCAGACCACTTTTTCCCTCCCCGATTTCTTCCTTAGATTTTTCTTTTTATCGGTTCGGATGCTTTCAACTGTTGCACCTTCCTCTCCAACACGTATCTGCTGGGAGGGACGCAGGATGGGACCATATACCAGCTGGATGTGAGAAACACCAAGTGAGTTTAGATTCCCAGTTGCTTTTAAATGGCTGGAGGGAAAAAATCCACCAACCGTTTCCTTTTTTTTTTTTTTTCCCCATTTTTTTTTCCTGCTCCGACAGGAAACCCTTATACCGTTTCGGACAAATGGTTGTCCAGTCTCTTAGAATAGAATAGAGCTGGAAGGGACCTTGGAGGTCATCTAGTCCAACCCCCTGCTCAGGCAGGGAACCCTATACCGTTTTGGACAAATGGCCGTCCAGTCTCTTAGAATAGAATAGAGCTGGAAGGGACCTTGGAGGTCATCTAGTCCAACCCCCTGCTCAGGCAGGGAACCCTATACCGTTTCAGACCAATGGCTGTCCTTTTTAACAATCCACCCCCTTCCGAAGCTTAATGGGGCTGTTGGTTTTCTCCGTGAACTATGTTCCCACAGGCAGCTAGTCCTCAGCGTATAACCCCAGCTGAGTCCCACATTTACGTCGCTAAGCGAGACATGTATGAAGTGAAGTTTGCTCCGCTTTACGCCCTTTCTTGCGACAGCTGTTCAGCGAGGCACGCGGTTCTTAAGCGAAACTGGCTTTTCCCCCACTGAGTTTGCTTGTCAGAAGGTTGGCAAAGGGGATCGCGTGACCCCGGGATGCTGCGACCGTCATAACTATGAGTCAGTTGCCAAGGGTCTGAATTTTGATCCCGTCACCACGGGGATGCTGCAAAGGTGATAAACGTGAAAAACGGCCCCGAAGTCATTTTTTTTTCAGTGCTGTTTTAACTTCGGTCACTAAATGAACTGTCGTAAAGCGTCGACTTTATTCCCCTTCATTCGCATGACCGGGAATGCTTGGGAATCTCCGTCGACCTTTCAATGTGGGGATTCTTTGTCCGTTTCCAGAGCTCCTGTTCGAGTGATCCAGCGATCGGGAGCCCCAGTCCTTTCCCTGATGCCTTATAAAGACGGGTTTATTGCCAGCCAAGGTAATTGATGCATTTTTTATTTATTTAGCAAGGAAAGGCAAATGCCTGCTCAACTCAGTAATAATAATAATGTTGGAAGGGACCTTGGAGGTCATCTAGTCCAACCCCCTGCTCAAGCAGGAAACCCTACACCATTTCGGACAAATGGCTGTCCAGTCTCTTCTTGTAAAAACTTCCAGTGTTGGAGCATTCACCGCTTCTGGAGGCAGGTGGTTCCACTGGTTAATTGTCCTCATGGTCAGGAAGTTTCTCCTTAGTTCCAGGCTGCTTCTCTCCTTGATCAGTTTCCATCCATTGCCTCTTGTCCTGCCTTCAGGGGCTTTGGAGAATAGCTTGACTCCCCCTTCTTTGGGGCAGCCCCTGAGATACTGGAAGGCTGCTATCATGTCCCCCCTCGTCCTTCTCTTCATTAAACGAGACATACCCAATTCCAGCAACCGTTCCTTATGTGTTTTAGCCTCCAGTTACCACTTGTGGTAACCCCAACTACAAAACCCAACAGCCTCACCAGCTTCCCTGGTGACAATAGTCACACCAACCACTTGATGGGCTCCGTGTCCCTAGGCTCGCTGGCAGAACCAGGTCTTTAGGGCCTTTCGAAAGAGTGTCAAAATGGAGGCCAATCTTATCTCCTCAGGGATGATGTTCCACAGGGAGGGAGCCACCATGGAGAAGGCCCTTCTTCTTGGTCCCACCAGATGGACCTATAACAATAGGTCCCACCAGAGAGGGGACCTATAACAATCCCTGCCTCCTGGCTCTGGTAGATTGGGGGCAAATGTAACTGGGAAAGGACAGTCCTTCAAATAACAGGGAAGGAGCCACCACGGAGAAGGTCCTTCTTTTGGGATCCACCAGATGGACCTCCTCAAGAGAGGGGACCCATAACAATCCCTGCCTTCTTGCTCTTTTTTTCTTTCTTTTCTCTCTTTCTTTCTTTTCTTCCTTCCTTCCTTTCTTTCTTTCTTAAATTTATATGTCACCCATCTCGCTATCCAAGCGATTCTGGGAAGCTTACCAAAAACAAATAGCCAAACAATTACAAGTATAAAAACAAATAGAATTATAAAGATTCAATGCAGAGTTTCAATGCTTCCCTCTTTGCAGGTGATGGAACTTGTTTCATTATGCAACAAGACCTCGATCACGTTCTTGAGCTGACCGGACCCGACTGTGATCCTGTGTACAAGGTATGTATAAAACACAACATTCAGCATGAGCTCGCTTGAGCAAAGAAGGGATGTCTGGGAAGGAAAAATAAGAATCGGAGCCCTACCCGGAAACTGAAATAGGAGTTGCCTGGCAAGATGGTGAAAATGAAATTTAGTGGTGAAAAAAGGTTCTACATTTAGGCAAGAAAAACCAAATGCACAGATGTAGGATAGGTGGTACCTGACTCAATAGTAGCAACGGTGAGAGGGACCTCGGAGTCCTAGTGGACAATCACTTAGATAGGAGCCAGCTGTGTGCTGCAGCTGCCAAAAAAGCCAACACAGTGCTGGGCTGCATTAACAGGGAGAGAATCAAGATCACGTGAAGTCTTAATACCACTTTACAAGGCCTTGGTAAGGCCACCCTTGGAATGCAGCATCCAGTTTTGGTCACCACGATGTAAAAAAGATGCTGAGATTCTAGAAAGAATGCAGAGAAGAGCAACAAAGATGATTAGGGAACTGGAGGCTAAAACATACAAAGAACGGTTGCTGGAATTGGGTATGTCCAGTTTAATGAAGAGAAGGACCAGGGGGGACATTAAATCAGTCTTCCAGTATCTCAGGGGCTGCCCCAAAGAAGAGGGAGTCAAGCCCTTCTCCAAAGCCCCTGAAGGCAGGAAAAGAAGCAGTGGGTGGAAACTCATCACGGAGAGAAGCAACCTGGAACTAAGGAGAAACTTCCTGACAGTTAGAACAATTAACCAGTGGAACTACCTGCCTCCAGAAGCGGTGAATGCTCCAACACTGGAACTTTTTTTTAAGAAGTTGGAGAAAGGGGGGGTGGACTAGATGACCTCTAAGGTTTCTTCCAACTCTGATTCTGTAAGGGTCTCCTGCTTGAGCAGGGGGATGGACTAAATGACCTCCAGGGTCCCTTCCAACTCTGTGCTTCTCTAAGGGTCTCCTGCGAAAGAAAGAAAGAAAGAAAGAAAGAAAGAAAGAGAGAGAGAGAGAGAGAGAGAAGAGAAAATAAATGAAGGAAGGAAAGAAAGAAAGGAAAAAAGAAAAGAAAAGAAATGAAGGAAGGAAAGAAAGAAAAAAGAAAGAGAGCAAGGGGTTGGACTAGATGACCTCCAAGGTCCCTTCCAACTCTGTGCTTCTCTAAGGGTCTCCTGCTTGAGAGAGAAAGAAAGAAAGAAAGAGAAAGAAAGGAAGGAAGGAAGGAAAGAAAAAAGAGGAAAAAAGAAAAAAGAAAAGAAATGAAGGAAGAAAAGAAAGAAAGAAAAAAGAGAGCAGGGGGGTTGGACTAGATGACCTCCAAGGTCCTTTCCAACTCTGTGCTTCTCTAAGGGTCTCCTGCTTGAGAAAGAAAGAAAGAAAGAAAGAAAGAAAGAAAGAAAGAAAGAAAGAAAGAAAGAAAGAAAAAAGAAAGAAAGAAAGAAGAGAAAGGAAAGGAAGGAAGGAAAGAAAGAAAAAGAAGAAGAAATGAAAAGGAAACAAAGAAAAAAGAAAGAGAGCAGGGGGTTGGACTAGATGACCTCCAAGGTCCCTTCCAACTCTGATTCCCTAAGGGTCTCCTGCTTGAGAAAGAAAGAAAGAAAAAGAAAGGAAGGAAGGAAGGAAGGAAGGAAAGAAAGAAAAAAGAAAGAGAGCAGGGGGGTGGACTAGATGACCTCCAAGGTCTCTTCCAACACTGTTATTAAAAAAAAAAGACAAGGAGAAAAACGTACTTGGCGAACGTCTCCTTTAGCCACCGTAATTTTGGGCTCCCTTGTGACCGTTAAGCCCAGCACCATCCGTCGTTCAAACGAGCCGCTAACCAGGTTGTCATCAGGAACCATAGGAGGGTTGAGACATTTTTTTTCTGATTTTTTATTTTTCATTCTAGGCAGCCGCGTGGGGAAAAGAAATCTACACTTGTTGCCGAGACGGGATCCTGAGGCGATACCAGCTTTCCGATCTCTGATCAGCCTGGAAATTTCCACCACAGACTGCAAATCCTGGGTTTAGTTCCGCGATAAATTTCAGTGGCCGTTTGGAAAGGCGCCAAGGGGGCTCCTGGTTTCGAGACCTGTTATACCAGTTGTTTCTGAACCTCGGCCCCTTGAAGAGGGGTGGACTTCAACTCCCAGAATTCCCCAGCCAGCCAGGCTGGCTGGGGAATTCTGGGAGTTGAAGTCCACCCCTCTTCAAGGGGCCGAGGTGCAGAAACACTGGCTTCTTACAGTCGCTTGAATAGAGCTGACACAGGGGTCTTCCAACTTGGCCCTTTTAGGACGTGTGGACTTCAACTCCCAGAATTCCTCAGCCAGCCATGCTGGCTGAGCAATTCTGGGAGTTGAAGTCCACAAGGCCTAGTCTGAAGACCCCTCAGCTGACAGATATGGCTTTAAGAAGACCTCACTTGAACTCAGGCCTGACCGGAGCCTTCCTTGCTGAGACAGACACACCTGTCTGAAAAAAAAAAGTGATTTGAGTAGCTTATTAAAGACCACTTTGCATTTGATTTTCATTGTTTTGATTCTTCTAAAGCCCAGAAGGAAGAGAAGGACCAGGGGGGACAGGACAGCAGTCTTCCAGTATCTCAGGGGTTGCCCCAAAGAAGAGGGAGTCAAGCTATTCTCCAAAGTCCCCGAAGGCAGGACAAGAAGCAACAGGTGGAAACTAATCAAGGAGAGAAGCAACCTAGAACTAAGGAGAAACTTCCTGACAGTGAGAACAATTAACCAGTGGAACCACCTGAAACAACAAGTTTTTAAGAAGAGACTGGACAGCCATTTGTCTGAAGTGGTACAGGGTTTCCTGCCTGAGCAGGGGGTTGGACTAGATGACCTTCAAGGTCCCTTCCAACTTTATTCTGTTCTAAGAGACTGGACAGCCATTGGTCTGAAATGGTATAGGGTTTCCTGCCTGAGCAGGGGGTTGGACTAGATGACCTCCAAGGTCCCTTTCATCTCTATTCTAGTCTAAGAGACTGGACAGCCATTTGTCTGAAATGGTATAGGGTTTCCTGCCTGAGCAGGGGGTTGGACTAGATGACCTCCAAGGTCCCTTTCATCTCTATTCTAGTCTAAGAGACTGGACAGCCATTTGTCTGAAACGATATAGGGTTTCCTGCCTGAGCAGAAGGTTGGACTAGATGACCTCCAAGGTCCCTTCCAATATATCATTATTATTATTATTATTATTATTATTATTATTATTATTATTATTTGGTCCTAAGTCCCTTCTTTTCAGCGCTGTTGTAAATTCGGTCACTAAGCGAGTGGTTCCATATATTTTCAAGGACTGTGCAGGCAGCCCTCGACTTGCCGCTGTTCGTTTAGTGACCGTTCCAAGTTACAACGGCCCTGGGAAAAGCGACTGAGGACCGTTTTGCACCGTGACGCCCGTTGCAGCTTCCCCCACCCTCACGCGATCAGAACTCAAAAGGCTTGGCAATTGCTTCACACTTACGACCGTGGCTGAGTCCCAGGGTTAGGTGGTTCCCCTTTTTGCGGGCCTTCTGACAAGCCACGTTAAGATTCACTTAACAACCGGCTTACTAACATATCAACTGCAGCGATTCACTTAACAACCGGGGCAAAACTCACCTTAAGAACAGATTCGGGGCACCCTTGCGGTCATTAAGTTGAGGACTACCTATAAACAGTTAAATGCATGGGGAGCTTTCCGGGAAAACCTTCCCTCCCACACTCAACACACCCTTCCCGGTCTGCAGCTGCTGATAAATCTGAACTGTGGATAAAGTACCATCCCATAATTATGTTTTCCTAGTCTGTCTTTAGCCCCCCCCCCTCCAAAGCTTCATTCCTCTCTTGGCTTTTAAGTTGCTGCAGGAGCAAAGTGGTGGAACGGTAAACAAAAGAGAGCATTTTGCAGCCACGGGGTAAGAGGCTAAAAGAGGTCATAAAAAGAGGTTTTGCAAAGAGCCGGACCTGTCTTGATTTCAAAGTCAACAACTCCCCCCCCACACCCATAAAAACTGCAATTACCAGACCAGACTGCATTGCACACACCCCTAATCCGGCTTAATTTTTACGGTTGTTTTCAGCACTGAGGACCCTCACCCTGGGGAAAAAACAGACCGAAAAATAGAGGTATTAAATCATTCCTCTTCCTTCCCAGATCTGTGATAGGCTTCACGTGTTGTGTGCCAAAGTCACAGGGTTCTTTTTTGTTGGTGTTCTTTGTTTGTTTAAAGAGGCTTGTGAACCAAACCGCCCCTTGTTAAAGAGTTTATTTAGCACCCTGGAGAAATTCCCTTAACAGTGAGAAGGGTGTAATTAGTGGGAAGTTGGGGATGCTCCAACACTGGAGGTTTGTAAGAAGAGAAGGGACAACCACTTATCTTGAAATAGTATAGGGTAGGGGTCTTCATACTTGGCCCTTGGATGACTTGTGGACTTCAACTCCCAGAATTCTGGGAGTTGAAGTCCACAAGTCATCCAAGGGCCAAATATGAAGACCCCTGGTCTAGGGTCTTCTGCTCTAGCAGGGAGGTTGAACTAGAAGATCTCCAAGATCCCTTCCAAGCCTATTATTCGGTCTGGGGATCGCCTAGCAGTCTCCCACCCAATGCAAAGCGGCCACCGGACTTTGCCGAACTCCGGCAAATAGAACTAAGGAGAAACTTCCTGACAGTGAGAACAATTAACCAGTGGAACTACCACCTTCTTCTTCTTCTTCTTCTTCTTCTTCTTCTTCTTCTTCTTCTTCTTCTTCTTCTTCTTCTTCTTCTTCTTCTTCTTCTTCTTCTTCTTCTTCTTCTTCTTCTTCTTCTTCTTCTTCTTCTTCTTCTTCTTCTTCTTCTTCTTCTTCCTCTTCTTCCTTCCTCCTCTTCTTTTTCTTCCTCTTCTTCTTCTTTCTTCCTCTTCTTCTTCTTCTTCTTCTTCTTCTTCTTCTTCTTATAATAATAATAATAATAATAGTAAAGTTGGAAAGGACCTTGGAAGTCATCTAGTCCAGCCCCCTGCTCAGACAGGAAACCCTATACCAGTGGTTCTCAACTTTTTTCAGGTTGAGACCCCACTTGCGCCGCCCATGCGCGACGGGCCAGTCCGCGCATGCGTGCGCGACGGGCCAAACCGCGCATGCGCGGCACGCGAGCAACGGGCCGAACCGTGCATGCGCGGCACGCGTCGAAGGAAAAAAACAAAATGGCGGACTGCGACGGGCCAAACCGCGCATGTGCGGCGTGCGCGCGACGGCCCAAACCGTGCATGCGCGGCGCACGCGCGATGGGAGAAAAAAATGGCGGACCCCGGTGTCCGGCGACCCCTGCGAAACGGTCGTTCAACCCCAAATGGGGTCGCGACCCATAGGTTGAGAACTGCTGCCCTATACCATTTCGGACAAATGGCTGTCCAGTCTCTTAAAAATTTCCAGTGTTGGAGCGTTCACCGCTTCTGGAGGCAGGTGGTTCCACTGGTTAATTGTTCTCACTGTCAGGAAGTTTCTCCTTAGTTCTAGGTTGCTTCTCTCCACTTCTTCTCCTTCTCCTCTTGTTACTAATAATAATAATAATAATAATAATAATATTAGTAAAGTTGGAAAGAACCTTGGTGGTCATCTAGTCCAACCCCCTGCTCAGGCAGGAAACCGTATACCATTTCAGACAAATGGCTGCCCAGTCTCTTCTTAAAAACTTCCAGTGTTGGAGCATTCACCGCTTCTGGAGGCAGGTAGTTCCACTGGTTAATTCTTCTGACTGTCAGGAAGTTTCTCCTTAGTTCTAGGTTGTTTCTCTCCTCCTCTTCTCGTCCTCCTCCTCCTCTTCTCCTCCTCCTCCTCTTCTTCTCCTCCTTCTCCTCCTCTTCTCATCCTCCTCCTCCTCCTTCTTCAATATCCCAAGGAAATTGGCTTTCCGGCTGGGTGTGCGGGATGTGTGCGTGCAATCCTTTCCCAGCCTCTTGCAGCACCTTTTGCAAACCACGTTTTTGGGGGTCTCCTGCCCCCCAAAAGGTTGCAAACAGCCTCTCCCAAGGGACGCCCCTTCTTGTGCAAAGCAGAGGGACCGGTGGAGGTCGATTGCCCCAGGAACCCCACCCCCCAACCCTGAAACGGGGCTCCCACTGCAGCTCCGAGCTTCCCAGCACAGCAACGAGAAGCGCGCGGCAGCCGAAGACTCGCCCGGGGACACGAGACTACAACTCCCGTCATGCCCCCGGCGGGCGGCGGGCGGCGGCGGCGGTCGCTATAGCAACGGGAGAAGCCCGGGCAGAGCAGGCCGCGATGGGGCAGGATTACTACGTGGTGCTGGAGCTGAACCGCAACGCCAAGGATGCGGACATCAAGAAGGCGTGAGGGCCTGGGGCGGAGGCTGCAAGGCGGGCAGAAAGAGAGGGGGTGCCTTCAGGCGCGTGGGATTGCAGTGCCCATCCTCCTTGGCCGTGCAGCAGCATGGGCTTGGCGGAGCCCATCCCCACTTTTGCAACTTTGGAGAATTCCTGCATTTGCAGGCTGCATGGGGACGTGGGGAGCTCCGAAATGGCCTAGGGTTTCCTGCCTCAGCAGAGGGTTGGACTAGATGACCTCCAAGGTCCCTTCCATCTCTTTTCTGTTCTGTTGTATATATTGGGTTTTATAGATTTTATGGCCTAATTTGTTTAATTTATTTTTAAATATTTTAATTTTGTACATTTATATGTTTTTTAAATTTTAAGGCTGTAAACCGCCCCGAGTCCTTCGGGAGAGGGGCGGTATAGAAATTTAATAAATATAATATAATATATATATAATAAGAGAATGGACAGCCATTTGTCTGAAACGGTATAGGGTTTCCTGCCTGAGCAGGGGGTTGGACTAGATGACCTCCAAGGTCCCTTCCAACTCTTTTCTGTTCTAAGAGAATAGACAGCCATTTGTCTGAAACAGTATAGGGTTTCCTGCCTGAGCAGGGGGTTTGACTGGATGACCTCCAAGGTCCCTTCCAACTCTTTTCTGTTCTAAGAGAATGGACAGCCATTTGTCTGAAACAGTATAGGGTTTCCTGCCTGAGCAGGGGGTTGGACTAGATGACCTCCAAGATCCCTTCCAACTTTATTGTTGTTATTATTATTATTATTATTATCAATCCCTCCCCCCCTCCTGTGCAACAGGCAAGGAATTCCCCCAAATCTGCCCTCTTGGTGCAAGCCTCTCCAAGTTTGGCAACTTTTATGACTTGTGGACTTCAACTCCCAGAATTCCCTGACCTACAGGCATTCTGGCTGGGGAATGCTGGGAGTTGAAGTCCGCAAGGGTTTAAAAGTTGCCAAGTTAAGGCAGTGCTTCTCCATCTGGGCCACTTGAAGAGATGTGGACTTCAGCTCCCAGAATTCCCTGTCTTAAAGTACTCTGGCTGGGGAATGCTGGGAGTCGAAGTCCACAAGGGCTTAAACATGGCCAACTTTGGAGAGCCCCTGCGCTGAGGCCGTGCTTCTCCATCTGGGCCACTTGAAGAGATGTGGACTTCACATCTCCCAGAATTCCCTGTCCTAAAGCACTCTTTGAGGAATGTTGGGAGTCGAAGTCCATACCCCTTCAAGCGTTGCTCTAGGGCAGTGTTTCTCAACCTTGACAATTTTAAGGCATGTGGACTTCAACTCCCAGAATTCCACAGCCAGCAATGCTGGCTGTGGAATTCTGGGAGTTGAAGTCCACATGCCTTAAACTTGTCAAGGTTGAGAAACACTGCTCTAGGGGGTGACACAAAGCTTTGCGCAAAAAGCATTGAACGAGTGAAAGCGATGCCCCCAACACGGTTTAATGAACTTGGCCAAGCCGGTTGTGTGAATCCAACGTTGGGCGTTCGGGATGCCTGGAACAAAATGTGCAGCTTCTCTCTGTGTGGTTTGCAGATATCGGAAGCTGGCCCTGAAGTACCACCCGCTAAAGAACAAGGAGCCGTGGGCTCCCGGGAAATTCAAGCAGTTGGCCGAAGCCTACGATGTCCTAAGCGACCGTAAGTAAAGGAAAGGAGACCACACAGAGATGCAGCACGGAAGATCTGCTTCTCTACGACAGCCAAGGGTCTTCCTGTGAATCTGAGTTTTTTTTTTTTCCTCCTCCCATTATACCGACTGTGGGCTAAGCTGTCTCTTACTGACTGTTCCCTAAGCATGCTTTCTTCCTGTTCCTCAAGGTCTTTCTCACACACCATTAAATCAAGGATGCTGAAGAGGATTTAGATCGGTGTTTCTCAAAAAAAAAAAAGGGTAGACCTCAATTCCCAGAATTCCCCTGGCTGGGGCATTTTGGGAGTTGAAGTCCATCCATCTTAAAGTGTCCAACATTGAGAAACACAGCCGTGTGCTGCAGCTGCCAAAAAGGCCAACACAGTGCTGGGCTGCATGAACACAGGGAGAGAATCAAGATCACGTAAAGTATTAATACCACTTTACAAGGCCTTGGTAAGGCCACACTTGGAATCCTGCATCCAGTTTTGGTCACCGTGATGTAAAAAAGATGTTGAGACTCTAGAAAGAGAAGAGCAACAAAGATGATCAGGGGACTGGAGACTAAAACATATAAGGAACGGTTGCTGGAATTAGGTATGTCTAGTTTAAGGAAGAGAAGGACGAGGGGGGACAGGATAGCAGCCTTCCAGTATCTCAGGGGCTGCCCCAAAGAAGAGGGAGTCAAGCTATTCTCCAAAGTGCCTGAAGAAGGCAGGATAAGAAGCAACGGATGGAAACTCATCCAGGAGAGAAGCAACCTGGAACTAAGGAGAAACTTCCTGACAGTGAGAACCATTAACCAGTGGAACTCCTTGCCTCCAGAAGCGGTGAATGCTCCAACACTGGAAGCTTTTAAGAAGAGACTGGACAGCCATTTGTCTGAAATGGTGTGGGGTTTCCTGCCTGAGCAGGGGGTTGGACTAGATGACCTCCAAAGTCCCTTCCAACTCTATTCTATTCTAAAGAGACTGGATAGCCATTTGTCTGAAATGATGTGGGGTTTCCTGCCTGAGCAGGGGGTTGGACTTGATGACCTCCAAGGTCCCTTCCAACTTTATTATTATTATTATTATTATTATTATTATTATTATTATTAAATCGACAGAGGCTCCTTTTCAGTAAGTAGAAGAGGAAGGAAGAGAGCAAACTGAAGAACGCAACAAGAACAATTTGTGTGTGTGCGAAAAAAAAAAAAGAGCTTGACAACCTTTCCTCCTCTCTTTTCTGCAAGGTCTACAGGTTGTCCTCAACGTACGACCGCAACTGAGCCGAAAATTTCTGTCGCTAAAGTCGGGCCGTTCTTAAGCACATTTTCCCCCGGTTGTTAAGTGGAATCTCAGTTGTTAAGTTAGTCACACGGTCGTTAAGCGAATCGGGCTCCCCCGTTCACTTGGCTTGTCAGAAGATCACAAAAAGGGGAATCACATGATCCCGGGACATTGCAACCGTCCTAAGTACATGCCAGTTTCCAAGCCTCTGAATTTTAATCAAGTGACCACGGCGATGCCGCAGCGGTTGTAAGTGTGAAAAATGATCCTAGGTCTCTTTTTCCAGCGCTGTTGTAACGTCAAAAAGTCACGAAATGAACTGTTGTAAGTTGAGGACTTCCTATATACAATACGGTGCCCACCGATTATTTTTCCTTCCTCTTTTTTTTTGTCTGAAATGGTCTGGGGTTTCCTGCCTGATCAGGGGGTTGGACTAGATGACCTCCAAGGTCCCTTCCAACTTTCTTCTTCCTCTTCTTCCTCTTCCTCTTCTTCTTCTTCCTCCTCCTCTTCCTCTTCCTCCTCCTCTTCCTCTTCTTCCTCTTCCTCTTCCTCTTCCTCTTCTTCATCTTCTTCCTCTTCTTCTTCCTCTTCCTCTTCTTCCTCTTCTTCCTCTTCCTCTTCTTTCTCTTCTTCTTCCTCTTCCTCTTCTTCATCTTCCTCTTCTTCTTCCTCTTCCTCTTCTTCCTCTTCCTCTTCCTCTTCTTCATCTTCTTCCTCTTCTTCCTCTTCTTCCTCTTCCTCTTCCTCCTCTTCCTCTTCCTCCTCCTCTTCTTCTTCTTCTTCATCATCATCATCATTATTATTATTATTTTGCCCAGCTAAATGTTGCCTCTTTGATCTTTAGCTGTGAAGAAAGCCGTGTACGATAAGTTTGCGGAGGAGGGTCTGAAGGGAGGAATCCCCCTGGAGTTTGGCATTGACACCCCCTGGACCGAAGGCTACGTCTTCCATGGAAACCCTGATAAAGTTTTCCGGGATTTCTTCGGAGGAGACAACCCCTTCTCTGGTAGGTTCGGACAACCCACCTGTTCGCCTGCGACTTGCAGGTCAGCGTTATATCTGCGTGATGTCCAGGAGACGGGCAGGAGAGCGTCTTCTAGCCAGCTTACCAGGCCTGTTTATGTGTGTCTAGATACCAACAAAAATTCTCATCTCAAATAGAACTACCGTACCTGTATTTAGTCAGGCTGGTGCAGTGTTTTTCAACCTTGCTAACTTATATATAAAATAGAGCTGGAAGGGACCTGGGAGGTCTTCTAGTCCAGCCCCCTGCTCAAGCAGGAGAACCTATGCCATCTCAGGCAGGTGAATGTCCAGTCTCTTCTTGAAAATCTCCAGTGATGGAGTGCCCACGATTTCTGGTGGCCAGCTGTTCCACTGGTTGATTGTCCTCACTGTTAGGATTTTTCTCCTTAATTCCAGCTTGCTTCTCTCCTTGATCAGTTTCCATCCCTTGTTTCTCGTCCTTCCCTCTGGTCCTTTGGAGAATAGTTTGACCCCCTCTTTTTTCTGGCAGCCCCCCAAATACTGGAACTCTGCTATTATGTCTCCCCTATTTCTTCTTTCTTTTAGACTAGCCAGACCCAAGTCCCGCAGCCATTCTTCATATCTTTTAGTCTCCAGGCCTTGGATCATCTTTTTTCCTCTTCTCTGAATTTTTTCCAATCTCTCAACATCTTTTGTGTGATACGGTGACCAAAATTGGAGGCAGTATTCCAGGTGTGGCCTCACTACTAGGGTTTTGTAAAGCGGTGCTAGTGCTTTGCGTGATCTTGATTCTATGCCTTTTCAAGATGTAAGGACTTCAACTCCCAGAATGCCTCAGCCGTCACAGGGAATTCTGGGAGTTGAAGTCCGTCCATCTTAAGGTTGCCAGGTTTGGCAAACACTAGGCCGGCGGAAGGTAACCGGTGTCCACCTCTCCTCTCCCTGCTTTAGAATTCTACACTGCGGAAGGGGCCGAAGTAAACATGGCTTTTGGGGGTCTCCGTGGCCGTGGGGTGAAGAAGCAGGACCCCCCCATCGAACGGGACCTCTACCTGTCCCTTGAAGACCTGTTTTTTGGGTGCACCAAAAAAATAAAAATCTCGCGAAGGGTAAGAGAGGAAAACATGAGGTGGAAGGAAGTTTAGTGTGTGTGTGTGTGTGTGTGTTGGATCAGGGAGGGAGTTTTCACACAAAATGGGGGTGTGGGACTTTGATCTTTTGGCTGCCATCTTGAAGTTTTTGACCCCTGTTTTGCTTTGCCCATCTTGCCCCCCATCAGAATTGGGGCAGAATTGGCCACCGGCATGTACCTCCGTTGTGTTGTGACAGCACAACGGTCGTAACACCAAGCTTAATAAGGGCTGTCAACTGTGCAGATGCACAATTAAGCTTGCGCAGGTCAATCCACAACTAACCACCGTAACTGAGCCCAGAATTACAGTCGTAAGCCGTGCCGGTCGCTAAACGGATCGCCACGTGACTGACTCCAGGTAGTTCTTGACTTACAACGGTTGGTTGAAAGTTACAACGGCACTGAAAAGAGTGACCTGTGACGTTTTTTCACACTTACGACCCTGTGGCAACTGGCAGGTACTTAGGACGGTTGGCAACTGGCGTGTACTTAGGATGGTTGCAGTGTCCCCATGGTCACATGATCAAAATTCAGATGTTTGGCAACTGACTCATACTTACGACTGAGTTGAAGTCCACAAGTCTTAAAGTTGCCAAGGTTGAAGACCACCGCTGTATGTGAACGGTATCCCCCCCCCTCCATCTCTTTCATCAGGTGATGAACGAAGACGGTCACGCCTCCACCATTAAAGATAAGATCCTAACAATTGATGTTCAGCCCGGATGGAAGCCGGGGACTAGGATCACTTTTAAAGAGGAAGGAGACCAGGTGAGGTGAAGCAAGGACAGGTGAGGTGGTAATATAAATCCTTCCATTCCCCACCATTCAGCCAGAACCGCAAAAAAATTTTTGGTTATAACATAGAATTAGAAAAATGGCAAATGTTATGGGAGAGAAACTACAAATTGACAATGTCAACCATGTAAAGAAAATCTGTATAAAATGTTTTATAGATGGCATCTTCCACCAGCAAGATTAGCAAAAATGTTTAAAAACATGTCAGATAGATGTTGGAAATGTAAACATAATACAGGCACGTATTATCATATTTGGTGGACATGCGGGAAGGCAAAGCTTTATTGGAAAAATATGCATATGTGGTTAGAAAAAATATTGGATGAACAAGTGGATTTCAAAGCTGAACTTTCTTTATTAGGCATCATGCCTGAAAAGACTAATAAGCAGAAATTATATTTAATTCTACATATCACCACAGCAGCAAGAATAATCTTTGCGCAATATTGGAAGAATGAAGCTTTGCCATCAGAGGAAGAAATAATCAGGAAGATTTTGGAATGTGCAGAGATGGACAGATTAACTATGAGGCTGAAAGACAAAGAAGATACAGACTATTATCAAATTTGGAATTTATTTTACACTTGGTTAGAGAAAAGAAGCAAGGATTAGGAATTGAATATGTATTAATTTAGCAGATTTCAGACAACTTATTGATTGGAAAAAGTTAACATATATGGGGAAAAAATAAAAATTAATAAAAAAGATTGAAAAAAAAAAAGAACCGAACAGCCGTGGAAGGGACCTCAGAGAGCTTCTAGTCCAACCCGCTGCTCAGGCAGGAGACTTATCTATCTGTAGGGTGGTGTGCGACATGACAGAAGTTTTCCAATATTTAAGGGGCTGTCACAAAGAAGTGGAGGGGGGTATCACACTGTTCTCCAAAGTACCTGAGAGCTGTTTTTCCAGACTACTTAGAATATTGCATCCAGTTTGAGTCACCACAGTATTATTATTATTATTATTATTATTATTATTATTATTATTATTATTATTATTATTATTATTATTATTGTTGTTGTTGTTGTTGTTGTTGTCGTCATTGTTTTGATGATGATGATGATGATTTATTTATTTATTACTTAAACTTATATGCCGCCCTTCTCCTAGGACCCAGGGCGGCTTACAAAAATACAATAAAATTAATCACATTCATATAGCAAACAAGCACAGTCAACTCACAGTCGCTGATGGAGGGACATTCCTAGGCCCAGGGGCAGAGCACAGCTCATACGCCCCAAGCCCCAAGTCTAATAATAATAATAATAATAATAATAATAATAATAATAATAATAATAATAATAATAATAATAATAATAATAATAATAAAAATAAAAATAAATAAATAATAATAATAAGAAGAAGAAGAACAGCACCTGCAACATAACACCCCGGACTTAACAATTGTCGATACGAAAGACAAAAAAGGTCTGGATAGTGGACGTGGCAGTGCCTGGAGACAGCAGAATAGATGAGAAAGAACTGGAGAAGATCACAAAATACAAAGACCTACAAATAGAAAGAGAAAGACTGTGGCAAAAGCAAGCAAGGGTGGTACCAATAGTAATAGGCGCCTTGGGTGCAATCCCAAAACAACTGGAGCACCACTTGGACACCATCATCGGCATTGACAAATTTGCCATTAGTCAATTGCAAAAGGCGGCCTTCAACTCCCAGAATTCCCCAGTCAGCATGAATGGACTTCAGCTAAGATTCCTGTCAGCATGGATGGACTTCAACTCCCAGAATTCCCCAGTCAGTATGGATAGACTTCACCTAAGATTCCTGTCAGGGTGGATGGACTTCAACTCCCAGAATTCCCCAGCCCGCATGGATGGACTTCACCAAAGATTCCTGTCAGCGTGGATGGACTTCAACTCCCAGAATTCCCCAGCCATCCAGAAACAATGCCCTAAGCCAGGGGTCTTCAAACTTGGCCCTTTTATGACTTGTGACTTCAACTCCCAGAATTCCTCAGCCAGCCCTGGCTGGCTGAAGAATTCTGGGAATTGAAGTCCACCAGTCTTAAAGTTGCCAAGTTTGAAGACTCCCTTCCTTATACCATTTCCGACAAATGGCTGTCCAATCTCTTCTCAAAAATCTCCAGTGATAATACAGTTAAAGCGAGCCCGGCAGGCTGATCGCCTGGAGGAACAATTCAACTGCACACCTTTGCTTCCCTTGCGTAATCCGAAGGGTTCATATAGGTTGTGAGAAATCTCCTTTTTCAACCCAGCCCGACCTGACCCCCATTCCTGATCTTTCATTTTAGGGTCCCAACATTATCCCTGCGGATATCATCTTCATTGTGAAGGAGAAACTCCATCCCAGGTTTAAACGGGAGGGCGACAACCTGCTCTACGTGGCCAGCATCCCTCTGGGAAAGGTAACGCAAAGACTAGGCAGGGGGAAACCGAAGGCTGCTGTCGTTTACACTAACACACACACACACACACACACACACACACACAATGACACACAGGCGGGGTGTCCACCTATCATGTATAACCATGGTTGGATTACGTATGGTTTACTTGATCCTGAGCTGGTATGGACTCTTAGTGGCTTCATAGATTAGACCAGGGGTCTTCAAACTTGACCCTTTTATGACTTGTGGACTTCAACTCCCAGAATTCCTCAGCCAACATGGGGGAACTGTGGCCTCTTCATGACTTGTGGACTTCAACTCTCAGAATTCCTGAGCCAGCCCTGGCTGGGGAATTCTGGGAGTCGAGGTCCGTCCATGCTGACTGGGGAATTCTGGGAGTTGAAGTCCATCCATGCTGACAGGAATTTTAGGTGAAGAATTCCTGAGCCAGCATGGGGGAACTATGGCCCCTTCATGACTTGTGGATTTCAACTCCCAGAATTCCTCACCCAGCATGGGGGAACTATAGCCCCTTCATGACTCGGGGACTTCAACTCCCAGAATTCCTGAGCCAGCATGGGGGAACTATGGCCCCTTCATGACTTGTGGATTTCAACTCCCAGAATTCCTCACCCAGCATGGGGGAACTATGGCCCCTTCATGACTCGGGGACTTCAACTCCCAGAATTCCTGAGCCATCATGGGGGAACTATGGCCCCTTCATGACTTGCGGACTTCAACTCCCAGAATCCCTCAGCCAGTGTGCCTGGCTGAGGAATTCTGGGAGTTGAAGTCCACAAGCCATAAAAGGGCCCTGTTTGAAAACCCCTGCATTAGACCTTCTCCATGATGATCTGTCCCCAACATGGTCCTTCAGACAACTAGTGGTAACTCACTTTTCTCGGTTCGATGACTCTCTGTGTTGTGCAAATCCACCCCTAGGTCATTCTGGGATAGCAAATCTCAGCCGGTCCCTGTCTATTACTCCCCCAGGCCCTGATAGGCTGCACGGTGGACGTGAGGACTCTGGATGACCGGCTATTGAACATCCCCATCAATGATATTGTCCAGTAAGTCGTGGAGGAAGGGGAGGGTCTGGGGAGCTGACGGTTAACCCCTCCCCGGCTGCATTCACACCACCGACCATTATGGAATGGTTAACCAGACAACTTCAGTTTTGCAGAAGGGAAAGTTGGCCCAAAGATGTTTTTTCTTGTTTTCCCCTGAAGATGTTTTGCTTCTCATCCAAGAAGCTTCTTCGGCTTTGACTGGATGGTGGGGAAGGGAAGGATTTATACTCCTTGCAGAAAAACTGGTCATTTGCATTCTTTTAGAAGGTCGTTGAGGCCACTTGGAGGTTTGTCTGTGTCCTCAGGGTCACCCGAGTGGTGCAAATGGGTGTGGAGCCTTCTTGGAACTGTGGAAAGGACCGTGTTGCAGGTTGGAGATAGATAGATCACTCATTTGCATCACTCAGGATACAAAAAAAATCCTCCCAGTGGCCTCTACGGCTCTCTAAAAGAAGGCAAATGACCAATTTTTCTGCAAGGAGTATAAATCCTTCCCTTCTCCACCATCCAGTCAGAGTGGAAGAAGCTTCTGGGATGAGAAGTGAAACGTCTTCAAAGAAAAATCTCCACCCCCATTTGCACCACTCGGGTGACCCCGAGGACACAGATAAACCCTCCAGGTGGCCTCAACGACTCGCTAAAAGAATAAAAATGACCGGCTGTCTGCAAGGAGTATAAATCTTTCCACTCCCCTCCGTCCAGTCAGAACGCGAAGAAGCTTCTTGGGATGAGAAGTGAAACGTCTTCAAAGAAAAACAAGAAAGTCCAGTTGCCTCCTAAAAAAAAAAGCGCCTTTCGGACAATCATGACCTGCTTTGAAGAGCAGGAAGCAGAGCCGCGTAACCTCGAACTCCCAACCCGGGGGAGGGGAGGTTTACTGGGCAACGAAATGTACTCTCGCTGCCCAAGCTGGGAGAAAGAATGGGAACATTAAAAACCATTTGTTTAGTGACAACGGCAGAAAATTGTTGATCCCGTCACCACGGGGCCTGCTGCAACCGTCGCAGGTGTGCGAACAGCGGGTCATCAAGTCACTTTCTTCCAGTGCCCTTGTGCAGGTAGTCCTCGACTTAACGATTATAATTAAGCCCCAGCATTTCTGTCGTTAACCGGGTTTGGGCCCCCTTTTGCGACTTTTCTTGCCACGGTGGCGAAGGGAATCGCTGAAGTTGTCAAGTGAGTAACACCAACGTTAAGTGAATCTGGCTGTCCCCCATTGACTCTGCTGGTCAGACGGTCGCGAAAAGGGGATCGCGTTCCCGTCCCCCCCCGGGACACTGCAACCGTCGTACGTCCATGTCAGTTTCCAAGCGTTTGGATTTTGATCACGTGCTGCAAAGGTCGTCCAGTGTGGAAAAAAACGTAAGGTTTTCCCAATGCCGTTGTAACTTTGAACGGTTGTAAGGCGAGGACTACCTGTAATTTCAGTTGCTAAACAAATGGCTGCAAATTCGAGGACTGTCTTGTGTTTGTGTCCGGCCTCCCCGCTGCTCAACTTTCCTCCCAGCCGCCATCTCTTTCTTTTTCCTTTTTTTAAAAAAAAATGTTTTATTGATTTTTTTAACAAAACCTTCATATCTGGCAAACAGCGTGTTCTCTGGGTTTATATTTAAAAAAAAGCAATCGATGGCAATGAGTTTCTCTAATTCTGTAGTCCACAAAATAGCGTCGCTTGGTTTTTCTTTCCTCCCGATAATATTCTCTTTTGTCAACCTTGAATCAATACAGGCGCTTACCCTTTGGATCAGCGGTTCTCAACCTTTTCCGGGGCTCGACCCCGGCCCGTATCACGCATGCGCGGTGCAACGGCCCGCATCGCAAAGGGGAAAAAAATGGCGGACCAAAAAAAAAATGGCCGACCAAAAAAAAATGGCGGGCCCGCATCATGCATGTGCGGCGCGACGGCCCGCATCGCAAAGGGGAAAAAAATGGCGGACCAAAAAAAATAATAAAAAAAAATGGCCGACCAAAAAAAAAATGGCTGACCAAAAAAAAAATATGGCAGGCCCGCATCGCGCATGCGCGGCGCAATGGCCCGCATTGCAAAGGGGGAAAAAATGGCGGACCAAAAAAAATATGGCCGACCCAAAAAAAATGGCGGGCCCGCATCGCGCATGCGCGGCACGACGGCCCGCATCGCAAAGGGGAAAAAAATATGGCCGACCAAAAAAAATATGGCCGACCAAAAAAAAATGGTGGACTGCGGTGTTTGACGACCCCCGTGAAATGGTCGTTCGACCCCAAATGGGGTCACGACCCACAGGTTGAGAACCGCTGCTTTGGATAAATGACAGTGAAATATGGGCATTTTTTTTCCTTCTAATATTTCTGCCAATAATGACGTCAATACAGAGCTTTTTATCTGACTGACCGTCTCAATTGCCTCGTCATCGATCCGGCTTACAAACAGTCTTATTTAAATTGAAATAACCGCCGCCGTCTCTTTCGTCCTTTTGCAGCCCCAAGTACTTCAAAGTGGTCCCCGGCGAGGGGATGCCGTTTCCACAAGACCCCACCTGCAAGGGAGACCTCTTCATGTACTTCGACATTCTCTTCCCGGCCAGACTCACCCCGGCCAAGAAGGCCCTGGTGAGGGAAGCCCTCCTGATGTGAAGACCACCCCCTCCCCCCCCGGCAGACCCAGTCGCTCTCCCCCAACCTCCTTTTTTAAAAAAATAATAATAAATTAAAACATTTTCTATTGAGTTTAGATGCCAAGGACTCCTTGCAGTGGTGGGATTCAAAGACCTGAACAACCGGTTCTCTGTGTGGATGCAGGCCTGGGCCTCTGAGGCCTCGAACAGACTGCCGGAAGTGGCATCCACGCACTTCCGGCAGGCTGTTCTAGGCCCGGGAGGCCTCCTCCAGGCCTCGGAGGGCTAGAACAGACTTCTGGAAGTGGTATCCATGCACTTCCGGCAGGCAGTTCTAGGCCCGGGAGACCTCCTCCAGGCCTCTGAGGCCTAGAACAGACTTCTGGAAGTGGCATCCACGCACTTCTGGTGGGCCATTCTAGGCCTGAGAGGCATCCTCCAGGCCTCCGAGGCTTCCGGAAGCAGTGTGTATTCAGGCGGTTCTCCGTACTCAACATAGTAGAATAGAATAGACCTGGCTCGTACTTATGACAGTCGCTGTGTCCCGGGATCACGTGATCCAAATTCAGCCACTTAGCAACCAGCTCAGATCTGCCGGTCCCCATGTCCCCGGGAGTCATTTTTGCGACCGTTTGACAAAGTCAACGGAGAAGCCAGATTCACTTCACCGTTACTCACTTAACAACTGCAGCGATTCACTTAACAACTCATGACGGGAAAGGTCAGAAAACGGGGCAACTCACTTTACAACCGTCTCGCTGAAGGGCGGACATTTTAGCCTTCGTGGTGGTCACAAGTCGAGGCAGCCGAGTCAGCCGCCTCCTGAAACCACCTCTTATCCCACAGATGCCGCAAGGAGTAGCAACAAGGAACAAAATTGTGCCACACCCACACCTATACACACACACACACACGCAAAACTCAAGATTTGATTTCAGCTCGAAGAGGATAGAATGGAGAACGAAAACGGGGGTGCTTTTCTGCTTGAGCTTTATTTAAAAAAAAAAAAGATCGACATGCGCAGCGCGTTTTTTTTGTTTTTTTAAAAAAAGATAAAGATCATTGCAACAACATCACAAATAATTTCACAGCAGGCTGGCCCACCAAAGAAGCTTTTAAGTGCCATTTTTCTTTTTTTTTTCACCCCCCCCCACCCCAAATTTGCAGCTGGACAAAGGTGCCGGTAAGCCAGATCGTCCTTCAATCAGCTCCGCCCGAAAAAGAACAGTTGAAGCATGGGAAATCTGGGTTCAAGTTCCTCCACAATTCTCAGGGTCTGAACTCAGCTTTGTAATGCGAGTAAAGGCCTTGCAAGAGCCAAGCAGGAGAGTGTCCCAAATGTATTTGGGCTGCAGCCCCCCCTACCTCCCCAATTGCAGCAATTTGGAGACAGTTGCAACCTTTTAAAGACATCTGGGAAAAACTTAGCAGGCTTGGAAAAGTCGATTCTTTCCAGAGTCCCCCCAAAGGGGAATTAATTAAATTGAATTAACTGGCCAAGTGAAGCTCTTTGGGACGGTCCAAAGTCGAGTTGTGCGAGTGGGACAAAAATCCATCCATTTGTGTTTCAGGGGTGTGCAAGGTAGTTAGGACAAAAGTAAGACTTCGGGTAAACATGGTGTGAGATAAGCGCGGGCATCTCAGATTCTCCAGCCTGTTTAAAAAGCGTCCTTTTCCAAAGAGCAGGCGTTAAAATTGAGACTGGACTATGGTCCAACCAAGATAAATTACTTTAAAAAAAGAAAGAAAGAAAGAAAGAAAGAAAGAAAGACAGCAGGAGCGTCTGCAGATTCCGATAGCAGCAGCGACAGCCAGGTCCAGACGTACAAGCGTAAAACCATTCCAACGTTTTTAAAACGGGAAATCCACAGAGTTTTTAGAAATGCATCGGTCCGGGAGAAGGGAGGGAATGGATTCATAGGATCTGGACAAATGTTTAAACTTTGCCTGGCCGGTTGGCTCAGGATGGGGTCCCCCATGATGCCCGGGCTGCCATCAGGGCACGCTTCAGCTGTTCGTATGTCACAAACATCACCACGTTCCAGGATCCCAGCCGAAGGAAGGAGGGCGTAAAGCTAAGAGGGAGAAAAGAAGCGAAATGTTGCGTAAGGAAATCAGTAGAGGTGATTTAAAGCAGTGTTTTTCGACAGTTAGCCAGTGGAACTACCTGCCTCCAGAAGCGGTGAATGCTCCAACACTGGAAGTTTTAAAGAAGAGACTGGACAGCCATTTGTCCGAAACGGTATAGGGTTTCCTGCCTGAGCAGGGGGCTGGACTAGATGACCTCCAAGGTCCCTTCCAACTTTATTACTACTACTACTACTACTACTACTACTACTACTACTACTACTACTACTACTACTACTACTATTATTATTATTATTATTATTATTATTATTATTATTATTATTATTATTATTATTATTATAATAATAACCTGGGCAGCTTTCAGATGGGTGGACTTCAACTCCCAGAATCCCTCAGCCGGCCAAATTCTCTCCCCTTTGAATGATTTTCTGGGGAACAAAAACAGCACGGAGGGGGCTCCTGCCAAATTAATCCAATTAATGGCCTCCCATTCTTAGCACACCAGTTATATTTAATAACTGCCCCTTTTATAGAGAGATCTCGACGTAATAATCATTCGTTTTAGTGACCCTTCAAGGTTATAATGGCACCCAGAAAAGGGACCTAGGATCGTTTTTCACACAAGCATTGCAGCTTCCCCATGGTCATGTGATCAAAATTCAGAGACTGGGCAACTGGCAGGGACCTATGACGTTTGCAGTGTCCTGGGGTCATGTAAATCACCTTTTAGGACTCCGTGACAAGTAAAGTCAATGGGGGAAGCCAGATTCACTTCACAAACTGTGTTACTCACAACAAGAGCAGTTATTCACTTAACAAGTGTGATAAGAAAGGTGAAATGAAGCAAAACTCACTTAACAAATGTCTCACTTAGCAACAAAATGTTGGGCTCTGTTTATTTTTTGTAAGCCATCCAGAGACTGAGTGGGTGGCCATATAAATAGATACAGACAGACAGATGATAGATAGATAGATAGATAGATAGATAGATAGATAGATAGATAGATAGATAGATAGATAGATAGATAGATAGATAGATAGATAGATAGATATAGACATATATTTGGATACAGATATAGATAGATAGAGACATATATATGGATACAGATATAGATAGATAGATAGATAGATAGATAGATAGATAGATAGATAGATAGATAGATAGATAGATAGATAGATAGATAGATAGAGACATATATATGGATACAGATGATAGATAGATAGATAGATAGAGATAGACAGACAGACAGACAGACAGAGATGATCGAGAAATAGAGAGAAATAGAGAAATATATATATACATAGAAAAATATAGAGAGAGAAAGAAATAGAGAAAGAGAGTTATATAGAGAGAGATGGAAAGAGATAGATGATATGTAGATAGGTAGATAAATAGATGCTAGATAGAAATAGATATAGAAATGATAGGTAGATAAATAGATGATAGATATATGTCAACGCTGCTAACATCGAATGTTCTTGCTTAGGTTGGTAGGTAGGTAGACAGACAGACAGACAGATATAGGCAGGCAGGAAGGCAGGCAGGCAGGCGGGTAGATGATAATAGATGATGGATGGATGGATGGATGGATGGATGGATGGATGGATGGATGGATGGATGGATGGATGGATGGATGCATAGATACTGTAGATAGATAGATAGATAGATAGATAGATAGATAGATAGATAGATAGAGAGAGAGAGAGAGAGAGAGAGAGAGACAGACAGACAGACAGACAGACAGACAGACAGACAGACAGACAAAGATATATAGCTAGATAGCTAGAGCTACATAAGTAGGTAGGTAGGTGAGTAGATAATGGATGGATGGATGGATGGATGGATAGATAGATAGACAGACAGACAGACAGACAGACAGACAGATCAGAGAGAGAGAGAGAGAGAGAGAGAGAGAGAGAGAGAGAGAGAGAGAGAGAGAGAGAGAGAGAGAGAGAGAGAGAGAGAGATTGTGGTCCTAAGTCGAGGACCGCCTGTAAGCTCCACTCGCTGCCCCGAGAAGGAGCCTGGACTCACCCCTTGTAGAAGGCCAGCGGTCCTTCGGCTCGGAGCATTGTCAGGGCGCATCGGCCGGCATTCTTGTACTGGCCAGGAGGGGAGTTCATGTACCTGGTCTTCACCACGTCCACCGGGGAGGCGATGATGGTGGTGCAGAAGCCGGCCCCGAAGGCCGAGAGGAAGTGGCAGGGGACGTCATCTGCACGAGGAGACACACAGAGGCTCAACCGAGGCGGGAGACAGCTGAGGTGGAACATGCCCTCCAAATACGCCCACCTGATAAGGGTGGTCCTCAACTTACCACCACAAATTTACGTTGCTAAGCGAGACGGTTGTTAAGTGAATTTTGCCCCGTTTTATGATCTCCCTGGCCACTGTTATTAAGGAATCACTGCAGCTATTACGGGAGTAATATGGTTGTTAAATGACTCCGGGTCAAAAAAAGTGATGCCATAACCTCCGGGGACGCTGCAACCGTCATAAATAGGAGTCCGTCGCTAAGCGTCTGATTTTTTTATTTATTTTTTTAAGAAAAATTTGATTTTCTAGTTTTACATTTCAATATTTAAAAAGCAACGTGGCGGCTGAGTTAATCGATAATTCAATAACATACAAGTATCTTTAGTACAGGTCTCAAACTACCACATTAAATATTTCTTTTCTTTTCCCCTCAGTATTTACTGTCTCATATTTAAACTAATACAATCCTTATTATGTCGATTAAATAAAAATAACTTTCTTACGTTTATCGATAATTTTTAGTTTATGCATATCCTGGTTATTTTAACATTCAGTCTTTATAGACAATCGATGTCCTGATTAATTTTTCCCAATTTTTAGTTTCCCATTAAATGAAACATTTAATATTTATAATTTCCAAGTTTTTAAAAACCCCAGTTCCCTTTATCACAATTCATCACAAAATCTAATGTTCAGGATACACGTCTTATCTATTTGAATATATTCTATTTCTCACCCTTTTACATCAACTAATTAATAACACAGTATAACATTTCTGCCTGAGCAGGGGGTTGGACTAGATGACCTCCCAGGTCTCTTCCATTTTTTTTACTATTATTATTATTATTATTATTATTATTATCATCATCATCATCATCATTATTATTATTTTCTGTTAATTTCCAAATGTCTTAAATTTAATAACCAAAATTTTTCTTATTTCAACATTTAATATTTCCTCTCTTTTTCTCTTGATGCCTACTATCTCATATTTAAGCTAATAGTTTTTATTATAACACCTAAGTAAAAACATATTTATTAAATTCATCGCATGACCCCCGGGGACAGTGCAACCGTCATAAATAGCAGCCCGTTGCTAAGTGTCTGAATTTTGATCACGTGACCATGGGGGTACAGCAACTGTTGTGTGAAAAACGGACATAAATCACTTTTTTCAATGTCGTCGTATCTTTAAACGGTCACTAAATGAATCATTGTAAGTTGAGGACTGCCTGTATTGTTTATTCAAGCAAATAATTTGTGCTTATTCCTACTATCCCAGGGGTAGGCAACCTTTGCTCTTTTATGACTCGGGGACTTCAACTCCCAGAATTCCTGAGCCAGCATGGGGGAACTATGGCCCCTTCATGACTGGTGGACTTCAACTCCCAGAATTCCTGAGCCAGCATGGGGGAACTATGGCCCCTCTATGACTGGTGGACTTCAACTCCCAGAATTCCTGAGCCAGCATGGGGGAACTGTGGCCCCTTCATGACTCGGGGACTTCAACTCCCAGAATTCCTCAGCCAGCATGGGGGAACTATGGCCCCTTCATGACTCGTGGACTTCAACTCCCAGAATTCCTGAGCCAGCATGGCTCCACTTGGAAACGTCTCCCTTTCCCCTCAGCATGGCTGGCTCAGGAATTCTGGGAGTTGAAGTCCCCGAGTCATAAAAGAGCCAAGGCGGCCTACCCCTGTACTATCCTGTTCCCTTAGCTTCACGAACAACGCACAACCACAGCTGAGCCCACAATTTTTCTTGCTAGGCGAGACATCTGTTACATGAGTTTTGTCCTCTTTTACAACCGTTCTTGCTGCAGATGTTAAGCGAATCGTTGCAATGGTTGAGTGTGTCCCCTGATTGTTAAGTGAATCTGGCTTCCCCATTGACTTTGCTTGTTAAAAGGCCGCAAAAGGGGATCGTGGGACACTGCAACCATCATAAGTACATGTCAGTTGCCCAGCCTCTGAATTGATCACATGACCACGGTCGCAACGGTCGCAAGCGTGAAAAACGGTCCCAAGTTCCTTTCTTTCTGGGCCGTTGTAACTTCAAACGGTCACTGAATGAACGGTTGTAAGTAGAGGACTGCCTTGTACACACCCCTTCCTACTGCATTCACACAAAAAGAGCGGGATAGCACCGGCTCAGCGCAGTCTATCTTTCTCACCTGTCATGAGACGGTATTTGAGCAGGGTGTCCTTGATGAGGTCGTAGGTCACCAGTTCAGCGCAATTCACAATGGCATTTCTGGATACGTTGGGAAGGGTCCCTAGTTGTGCGAGAAAGAAAAACACACACACACGCACACACATTGAGAAAAGGGGAAGCCAGCCTGCCTTGCAGAGAGATTCACGGGCCATGCGCAGAGTGTCCGGTCAATGACCGGAGGGAGGGTTCAGAAAAGATGCACAAGGTATAGCCAAAATGTGCCATGCCATTAACACCCAAACATGCAGATAGTCCTCAAGGTATGAGGGCAACGGAGCCGAACATTCCTGGTTGTTGAAATTTCTGTTCCGTTCTGTTAGTGGCAGAGATTTCGGGCTCCGTTGCAGCCGTATGTTGAGGACTAGCTCTTTTAATGCTATTTATTGCAGCAACTTACACAGGGCCCCCTCATTCAGTATGCAGATTAAAGGCAGTGCTCTCCATTACAGAAGAAGCAATCAAGCCGTTTCATTAAAATGTCGTTAAAAATATAAAAGCACAAAAAACACAGGAGGAGGAGAAAAATAATAATATTCACCAAACGGGTTATATCACCCCTTGAGCAAACTTCCAGGTCTTTAGTGACCTCCAAAAGGCTGGCCGGCTTGAGGGGGGGGGTTCAGAAAGATGTTGACACGGGAGGGGGTGCCACTCTGAAGCACACCAGCAGTGATGGGACCCCAACTGTGGTGGCCTGCGTCAAATCTTGCAGGATAGAATGGAATGGAATGGAATAGAATAGAATAGAATAGAATTAGAATAGAATAGAATAGGATTGCAGAATAGAATAGAATAGAATAGAATAGAATAGAATAGAATAGAATAGAATAGAATAGAATAGAATAGAATAGAATAGAAGTAGAGTAGAGTTAAGAATAGAATAGAGTTAAGAATGAATAGAATAGAACAGAATAGAATTAGAATTAGAATAGAATAGAACAGAATTAAGAATGAATAGAATAGAATAGAATAGAATAGAATAGAGTTAAGAATGAATAGAATAGAATAGAACGGAATAGAATTAGAATTAGAATTAGAATAGAATAGAATTAAGAATGAATAGAATAGAATAGAATAGAATAGAATAGAATAGAATAGAATAGAATAGAATAGAATAGAATAGAATTACAGAATAAAGTGGAGTGGAGCGGAGCGGAGCGGAGCAGAGTAGAGCAGAGTAGAGTAGAGTAGAATTAGAATAGAATTAAGAATTAAGAATTAGAATAGATAGAATAGAATTAGAGAACAGAATAGAATAGAATATAGAATATAGAAAATGGAATATGGAATAGAAAAGAATTAAGAATTAGAATAGAATAAATAGAATAGAATAGAATAGAATAGAATAGAATGGAATGGAAATACAGAATAGAATAAAATAGGATAGAATAGAATAGAATAGAATAGAATAGAATAGAATAGAATAGAATAGAATAGAATAGAATAGAATAGAATAGAATAGAATCTGGAAGGGACCTTGGAGGTCTTCTAGTCCAGCCTGCTGCTCAAGCAGGAGAACCTATACCAGGGGTAGGCAACCTTGGCTCTTTTATGACTCGTGGACTTCAACTCCCAGAATTCCTGAGACAGCCACGCTGAGGGGAAAGGAAGAGATTTCCAAGCTGAGCCAGGCTGGCTCAGGAATTTTGGGAGTTGAAGTCCACCAGTCATAAAAGAGCCAAGGTGGCCTACCCCTGACCTACACCATCTCAGACAAGTGACTTCTTAAAAAACCTACAGTGATGGAGCGCCCACGATTTCTGGTGGCAAGATGTTCCACTGGTTAATTGTCCTCAAATGTCAGGCAGATAGGAGACTGGCAGTCCAGGTTTGCTCCCCCTCCCCAACCCTGATGGCTTACACAGGACCGGGTGGGTTCCCTGGTACAAGGTTGGGGGGCGTCTCAGTCTTTGCACCCCTTACCCACCTTTCCACAGGCCCCGGACCCCCTCTTCCTTGGCGATGGTCTTGTAGGCGTGCAACGTGCCCTGGTAGCGCCGTCCAGCATCTGTCCGGATCTGGGCCTGGAATCGCACCTTGACCACGTCCGTGGGCTGGGCCACCACCACCGCCATGGCCCCCGTGGTGCCACCGGCAAGTAGCCGGCTGCCCACGCCAACATCTGCCGAAGTCCAGGGGAATAGAAAAATGAAACTTCGATTCTCTTTTTCTGAACAAGATTAGGCTTATGGTTTCAGAAACGGCTTGCATTATCTATGGTGTAAAAGCCAAAACATTGTGGTTGTAACGGTGTTAACCTTTTGCTGCGCTAAAGAGCGTCGGAAGTCACTGCCTTTTCGTCCTTTACATTATTTCGCTCCGCCTTTCTCCCCTCCTTCTTCTTTTCGTTTTCTACGTTTTTTTTCCCTTGCGCTTTTATGCTTCGGTAAAATTAATCAAATAACATCGTATTAAAAAAAACCGACAGCAGTTTATTGAGTGACCACGGCACGGGGGGAAAAGGGACTAAGGACCCATTTTTTTCACACTTAGGACTGCTGCAGCGTTCCCCAGGGTCACGTGATCAAAATTCGGAAGCTTGGCCCTTGACTCGTATTGATTTATTTTCTTATATCGTATTTTATTCATTTTCCAATTTTACATTTGAGTATTTAAAAAGCCACGTGGTGACTGGGTTAATCGATAGTTCGATAGCAAAACCTTTAGTGCAGCAGTTCTCAACCTTTTCCGGGGCTTGACCCCGGCCCACGCCGCGCTTGCATAGCGCGACGGGCGCATCGCGCATGTGCGGCGCGACGGCCCACATCTCAAAGGGGAAAAAAATGGCAGACCACAAAAAAAATGGCTGACCAAAAAAAAAATGGCGGGCCCGCATCGCGCATGCGTGGCGCGATGGCCCACATCACAAAGGGAGGAAAAAATGGCGGACCCCCCCAAAAAAATGGCCGACCAAAAAAAAAATGGCCGACCCAAAAAAAAAATGGCGGACCCGCATTGCGCATGCACGGCGCGACAGCCCGCATCGCAAAGGGGGAAAAAATGGCGGACCCAAAAAATAATAATAAAAAAAATGGCCGACCAAAAAAAAAAAAAATAGCCGATCCCCCCCAAAAAATGGCGGGCCCGCATCATGCATGTGCGGTGCGATGGCCCGCATCGCAAAGGGGAAAAAATGGCGGACCAAAAAAATAAAAATAAAAAAAAATGGCCGACCAAAAAAAAATGGCTGACCAAAAAAAAAAAAATGGCGGACCCGCATCGCGCATGCGCGGCGCAATGGCCCGCATCGCAAAGGGGGAAAAAATGGCGGACCAAAAAAAAATGGCCGACCAAAAAAAAATGGCGGGCCCGCATCGCGCATGTGCGGCACGACGGCCCGCATCGCAAAGGGGAAAAAAATATGGCCGACCCAAAAAAAATGGCCGACCAAAAAAAATAATAAAATGGCGGACTGCGGTGTTTGGCGACCCCCATGAAATGGTCGTTCGACCCCAAATGGGGTCGCGACCCACAGGTTGAGAACCGCTGCTTTAGTGCACATCTCAGATTACAGCATCAGATATTTCTTCTCTTTTTCCCCTTAACATTTACCGTCTCGTATTCAAGCTAGTCCATTTCTAATTATATCAACTGAAGAAAAACATCGTTATTACATTTATCAATAATTTTTTTAGCTTCTTCATATCTTAATTACAGGCAATCTTCCTAGACAATCCATATCCTGTGATTAATGTTTACATAATTTTTAATTTCTCACCAATATTCCAATTTAACCTTTGAGATGCATCATTTTCAGACTTTGGGCACTTGACGCGCATATATGACGGGCGCGGTGCCCTGGGGGGGGTGTCACGCGATCTCCTTTTGCGACCTTCCAACAAGCTAAGTTCCATGGGGAAGCCGGATCCACTACAATCACGGTTTAGCCCTTATTGCTTTTACGGACAGTGCGAGCTTCAGCACTGGAGACAATTTCCTTGTGTGTCGAATCAACTCTTGGCCAATAAAGAATTCTAACAACTGCAGTGACTCAACTGTGGCAAGAAACGTCGTAAAACGGGGCAAGGCTCACTTAACGACTGTCTTGCTTAGCGACGTAATTTTGGGGCTCAATTGTGGCGAGGACGACCTGGACCTGTCGGGAAGAACCCTTGGCATCCCACCTGGTCCCCGATGCCCACTTACGCTCGGATCCCTTGGTGTAGAAGTGTTTCACGGAGTCGTAGAGTCCGATCCGGACCGAGGCGAAGCTCATTTGGCGCTGAAGGCCGGCTACTAGCCCGTTGTAGAGGCTCTTGGGCCCCTCGTTCCTCACCATCGTGGCCATGGTGCCAAAGACCCCCTTGTACTGCGCCGTTTTGGGGGTGACGTTGGCCTTCTTCTCTCCTTGGATCTGAACAGGAAGAAATGGGGGGAAAGATAGAGTGTAGAATCACAGAGCTGGAGAGGGACGTGGGAGGTCTTCTAGTCCAGCCCCCTGCTCGACCAGGAGACCCTACTCCACTGTAGACAAATAGTTCTCTAATCTCTTCTTGAAAACCTCCAGCGACGGAGCATCCACAACTTCCGAAGGACAACGGACCGCAAAAATAGGTCTTATAATCCATAGTGGTCAGGATTGAGATCAAACCATGACTGAGATTTTGAGCTAGATTTCTCAACCTTGATCACGTGCAGACAGGCGGGTCCCACCAGCGCCCCCCCCCACCTACCGGACAGGAGAAGTCAAGTGAGGACCTAGCTTGGAATCCTTGCGCAGCCACAAGCGTCATCAGCTTGAGCTGCCCCAAGATCCACGAAGCCGTAATTGGTCGTTCCCAGGGCTAAAACAAGCAGCCCGGGCCGATTCTTGTAATATGTACGGCAAGCAATAAAGTTACCGACTTTCGGTACTCATAAGAAACTACAGGTAGTCCTCAACTTACAGCAGTCTGACCGTTCAAAGTTAGCACCGGAAAAAGTGACTTATGGCCGGTTTTCAGCATCTTCGTGGCAGCATCTCCGTGGTCATGGGATCAGAATTCAGACATGTGGCCACTGGTTCCTATTTATGATGGTCGCAGCATCCCTGGGGGGTCCTGGGATCCCCTTTTGTGACCTTCTGACAAGCCATGTCAACAGGGGAAACCAGATTCACTTAGCAACAATATCAATCATTTAACAATGGCGGTGATTCGCTTAACAACAGTGGCAAGAAAGGTCGTAAAATGGGGCAGCTCATTTACAGCCATCTCACTTAGCAACAGAAATTCTGGCTTCAATTGCGGTCGTAAGCCGAGGACTACCTGTATCTATGGCAAAGAATAAAGTGGCCAACTTTAACGATTCACCAGAAACTATGGTTCGTTGCAGCTGTCGTTACCTAATCCCAGAATTGCCCGGCCTGCTTCAGCCTTCTGCAATCTGATGCCTCCTGCAGATGTTTGGGTCAAGCATCTCCCTTCCTAAAGGACCAGGTTGGAGAAGGCCTACTCCGGTTGACCCCGGAGGTTGAATGTTGATCCCGGGCTGTAGCAAAACTAGACAGCCCAGCAGCCCAATGGTTAAGATACTGGGCTTGCTAACTGGAAAACTGGGAGCTCAGGTTCGAGACCCAAACGCCACGTGATGGGGTGAGCTCCCGTCCTTGCCTCAGCTCCTGCCAAATAAGCAGTTTGAAAGCACGCGAATGCGAGTAGATAAATAGGTACCACTTCGGCGGGAAGCTGACAGCGTTCTGGGACGTCATGCTAGCCACATAACCATGGAAACGTCTTTGAACACCGCCAGCTCAACGGCCTTGATTCAGAGATGAGCACAGCCTCTTAGAGTCGGCAACAACTAGCGGAGTAAAATCCGCAGGTATTCCTTTCACTTTTTACCTAGCAAAACTGGGAGTTGCTGGTATCGCCTCCACCTTGGGAGAATCAACAGTGCGAAACATCGCCAGGCGCTCACCTGTAACCGGACCTTTGCCGTATCCAGCGGGAAGGTGATCAAGTCGGCGATGCAGGCCGCCGTCCCGGCCCCCAAAAACTTGACGGTTGCCGTCGGAGGGACATCGGAAGGCTTAAATCCAACCATGGTGATGAATTCAGGAGGGTTTTAGGCAGAGAGGAGGGGGCGGAGGGTTCAAAAGCAGCCAGGAAAAGCAGCTGAGGAGCCTGGGAGCCGAAAGGCCAGAGGAAGGAGCTCCGCCTATACGGAGGAGAAAAAGAAGAATATTCATTGTCCGCAGTCTGATCAACGCAGATGAATCCTAAAATTCACTACTGTACCTTTTGGGAAGTTAATGGATTGGGACAGAGTTGCAAGTTCATTTAGTAACCATTCAAAATTACAACGGCACTGGGGAAAAAAGGGACTTATGACCCTTTTTCACACTTACAACCGTTGCAGCAGCACCCGTGGTCACACGACTAAAATTGAGACGCCTTGTGACTCTCTTTTTTTTGGTATATATTTTATTAATTTTTGTAGGGTTAGAATTAAGGTTAGGTTAGGGCAGGGGTAGGCAACCTTGGCTCTTTTATGACTCGTGGACTTCAACTCCCAGAATTCCTGAGCCAGCATGGGGGAACTGTGGCCTTCATGACTCATGGACTTTCAACTCCCAGAATTCCTGAGCCAGCATGGGGGAACTAGGGCCCCTTCATGACTCATGGACTTTAACTCCCAGAATTCCTCAGCCAGCATGGGGGAACTATGGCCCCTTCATGACTCCTGGACTTCAACTCCCAGAATTCCTGAGCCAGCATGGGGGAAACTATGGCCCCTTCATGATTCATGGACTTCAACTCCCAGAATTCCTGAGCCAGCATGGAGGAACTATGGCCCCTTCATGACTCCTGGACTTCAACTCCCAGAATTCCTGAGCCAGCATGGCTAAGCATGGAAACCTCTCCCTTTCCCCTCAGCATGGCTGGCTGAGGAATTCTGGGAGTTGAAGTCCACGAGTCATAAAAGAGCCCAGGTTGCCTACCCCCTGGGTTAAGGTTAGTGTTAGGGCTGGTTTTTTTTTTTAAGATAAGATTCTTAATATTTAGCAAACAGCATCTTGTCTGGGTTCATGTATTTAAAAAACAATAAGTAAGAGTTAATTTCTATATTATCATAATCAATATGTTAGTTAATCGCTCAATAGTCTTCTTACTAGTATATATTCAACGTTACATAGTACATATCACGTTCCTGTCTCTCTAACTTGTTTTTCTAGACATTGGTAAAAATTGTCCCACGTTCTAAAGTACACTGAGTCTTCTTTCTCTTTTCTCTTTAATGTCACCAACACTTTTCTGGCTGGGGATAATGGGGGATGTAAATCGAGCATCCGCCTACGGCCAGGGGCCTGGTGAAAGCTACCGCCTGTCAACCTTTGTTACAGATGATGTGCCAAAACAAAAAATGCTTGGGGGGGTGTGTGTTATTTCTTCCCTGCCCAAATGAGTCAGCAAACATCTGAGTCTCCTTTTTTTGAGGAAGTGACCGGAGGCAAGGCCTTTTACGAATTGAGTAAATTTGCAAAACTCTGGGTGGCCCCCAGCTTGACCGAAAACCCTATTTATTTCTGATTTTCTCAGAAAGGATGGTAAAGGCGACGGAGGTGACGGCGAGGGCAAAGCTGACTGTTTTAATGAAAGAGAAGAACTTAAATCAGTTTTGTTTCCACCCGGAAACCACTTCTGAGCTTCATGCTTGAAACAAGAAAAAATAAATGAATCTTTGATTTTGGTTTTGAGGATCAGATTAACGTTGTCGTTATAGAAATGGTTCCTGTCTACTTTTTAATATATTAATATTCCCTTTCCACTTTTTCAAACATAGGATGGGAAGTGTCTTTCTATTCCACAAGTTATCCGTATCCTTGTAAAAAAAATCCCAAACCACTTTAACCAACTTTTTTCAAAAGCTTGGCACCTTTTAAAAGTGGAGATTCTTATAAAATTTAGCGGGATTCCAAATATTTTTTTTCCCCCATGACTGCGTGACACTGCAGCACAGACTCGGCTAAATGCTGGAAGACTTACGACCCATTTGTTTAGTGTCCGTTCGAAATTACAACGGCATTGAAAAAAGTATCCTTTTGGGATAGAATCAAGATCACGTGAAGGGTTAATACTTTACAAGGCCTTGGTAAGGCCACCACGATGTAAAAAAGATGTTGAGACTCTTGAGAGAGTACAGAGAAGAGCAACAAAGATGATCAGGGGACTGGAGGCTGAAACATACAAAGAATGGTTGCTGTATGTTTAGTTTAGCAAACAGAAGGACAAGGGGGGACAGGATAGCAACCTTCCAGTATGGAATGGAATAGAATATAGAATAGAATAGAATAGAATAGAATAGAAGAGAAGAGAATAGAATAGAAGAGAAGAGAAGAGAAGAGAAGAGAAGAGAAGAGAAGAGAAGAGAAGAGAAGAGAAGAGAAGAGAAGAGAAGAGAAGAGAAGAGAAGAGAAGAGAAGAGAAGAGAAGAGATCAGGGGACTGGAGGCTAAAACATGCAAGGAACAGTTGCTGGAATTGGGTAGGTCTAGTCTAATAAAGAGAAGGACGAGGGGGGACATGTTAGCAGTCTTCCAATATCTCAGGGGCTGCCCCAAAGGAGAGGGAGTCAAGCTATTCTCCAAAGCACCTGAAGCCAGGACAAGAAGCAACAGATGGAAACTAGTCAAGGAGAGAAGCAACCTGGAACTAAGGAGAAACTTCCTGACAGTTGGAACAATTAACCAATGGAACTCCTTGCCTCCAGAAGCGGTGAACGCTCCAACACTGAAAGTTTTTAAGAAGAGACTGGACAGCCATTTGACTGGGATGGTATAGGGTTTCCTGCCTGAGCAGGGGGTTGGACTAGATGACTTCCAAGGTCCCTTCCAACATCATCATCATCATCATCATCATTATTATTATTATTATTATTATTATTATTATTATTATTATTATTATTATTATTATTATGGATCATCGCACAGTCAGCCAGATGTTCAGACTGGATCTGGCATTTTTGTCTACCTATCGAGTCCTTCCCCAGGACCTGGGATAGGCAGATGTGGATGTTTGATGGTATTACAGATCTCGTCGCAGGATGGAAGCAGTTCCCAGTAAGGCCGCCTTTTGCAATTGACTAATGGCGAATTTGTCAGTGCCGATGATGGTGTCCAAGTGGTGCTCCCGTTGTTTTGGGATTGCACCCAAGGCCCCTATGACTACTGGTACCACCCTTGCTTGCTTTTGCCACAGTCTTTCTATTTCTATTCGTAGGTCTTTGTATTTTGTGATCTTCTCCAGTTCTTTCTCGTCTATTCTGCTGTCTCCAGGCACTGCCACGTCCGCTCTCCAGACCTTTTTTGTCTTTCTTATCGACAATTGTTAAGTCCGGGGTGTTATGTTGCAGGTATTATTATTATTATTATTATTATTATTATTATTATTATTATTATCATTAACACTTACACCCTTTGCAGCATCCCCATGGTCCCGTGATCCAAATTTCAACGCTTGGCAACTGACATGTACTTATGACAGTTGCAGTGTGCTGGGGGTCATGTGATCCATTTTTGCGACTTTCTGACCAGCCAACTCAATGGGCCAGCGAGATTCACTTAACAACTATAAAATTCACTTAAGAACTGCAGCGATTCACTCAACGACGGTGACAAGAACGGTCGTAAAATGAGACAAAACTCACTTCACAACTGCCTGGCTTAGCAATGGAGATTTTGGGCACACAGTCGTAAGTCAAGAGTCCGTTGTACCGAGCCACAGTGGAGCTACCTTTTCAAGACTCCCAAAAACAGAGTTACCTTATTCAAGTATATCAGGATCAATCGATCGATCGGTTTGATCAAGCTTCACTAAAGGATTCCCATTTGTCAAATTGGTTTAACACAAATCCAGCCGAACTCACTTGATGTGCCATAGAAAGACGGGCAGAAAGACGACCCCGAATAATCATAATATTTATCCTGCAGAGATAAAAGGATAAATTAAAATACCGGGATGGGTGCTGAATATTATTTGTTGTGACTGATGATTAATTATTGTGGCTTTCCAGATCAGTGGTTCTGAACCTGGACAACTTAAGTTTGCCAAAGCTTGAAAAACATTAACTTAGATTCAACAGTTTCTCTTTGGGAGATCTCAGCAAAGGCTCCGTTGTTGATCTGGCTTCAGACCAACAATTTTTGCTACAACATTCCTACACTCAGCAATTCCCAGAGACACAACCAGCTCAGGCTGGCACCAGATTGGACAAAGACCGAAAATAAAAAAAATAAAAAAATTCCTTTTTAGTGAAACCAGCCACGGCCCAGATCAGGGGTAGGCAACCCAAAACATGCCGCCCTGAGTCTTGTGAGAAGGGCGGCATATAAATTAAATAAATTAAATTAAATAAATTCAAAGAGCCACTTGGACCCATTTCCTACCGAAAACAAAACACTGGGAGCCGCAAAACCCTTTTGACATCTAAAATGAAGCTAACACTGCATATATCCTTTTTTACCTTTATTCCAGGTGTGTGTGTGTGTGTGTGTGTGTGTGTGTGTGTGTGTGTGTGTGTGTGTGTGTGTGTGTATATATATATATATATATATATATATATATATATATATATATATATATATATATATATATATCTATCATAAAGGTAAAAAAGGATATATGCAGTGTTAGCTTCATTTTAGATGTCAAAAGGGTCTCTCTGTTTGTATCTCTGTCTCTGTCTTTCCTCTCCCTCTCCCTCTCTTTCTCTCCCTCTCTCTTTCTCTCCCCCCCTCTCGCCCTCTCTCTGATCTTCTGCTCACCTGGCAAGCTGGCTTCAAGCTGTTCTCCAAGAAGCTCAGGGGTAGGCATCCTCGGCTCTTTTATGACTCATGGACTTCAACTCCCAGAATTCCTGAGTCAGCATAGCTGGGCTAGCTAGCTCTCTCCTGCCCTTCCTGCTTCCTGCTTCCTGCAGAGACGCAGCAAAGGGAGGAGCCCCACCTAAAAAGCTTGTCAGCTCCTTGGAGAACACCATGAGTCCATTCTCTTTTTTACACACAAAGAGAGAGAGAGAGAGAGAGAGAGAGAGAGAGAGAGAAGGCAAGGCAAGGCAAGTGCCTTCTCTGTCTCTCTCTCTCTCTGCAAATGGCAGAGGAGGCTGGGAGTCGCAGGGGAAGGCTCAAAGAGCCACATGCGGCTCCGGAGCCGCAGGTTGCCAACCTGTGGCCCAGATCCTACCACATCTGGGGTATCTTCCAAGCAACACCCCAAAATCAGAAAAAGTCATTTAGGCAAACTAGAAAAGGAGGCTTGGCAGGTAGATACGAAGCGAAAAATTCTTCCTTCGATCCACCATTCCTGATTTTATGGCTGGGAAATTACGCGTGCCCTATTTTTTTGCAGTTTGCAGCAAGTCAAAAAAACAGCTGGAGTTTACAGGTAGTTCTCGACTTACAACGGTTTTAGTGACCGTTCAAGGTTACAACGGTGCTGGAAAAAGGGGACTTCTCTCCATTTTTTACACTTACGACCGTTTCAGCATCCCGCGTGATCAAAATTTGGATGCTTGCTAACTGACTCATATTTATTATCGCAAAAATGGGGAAAGCTCACCAAACTGTCTCGCTTAGCAACAGAAATTTTGGACTCAGTTCTGGTCGTAAGTTGAGGGCTAAGGGTAGGAGGTTTTTCTGGCCATTTATTTTTGGGTTCTCAGGTTAGCCTGTAAATCTAAGATTCCTGATCCCCGTGCATTCAAATATTAACTTAATCAAGTGCAGCCAAGTCCATCAAAATTGTAGCTATTTACAGGTGGTCCTCAAGTTACAACCGAAATGGAGCCTGCCCATCGTGGTCGTAAACCCACTACAGTTGTCGAGCAGGTCAGTCATACGACGGATCCGATTTTACGACGGTTTGTGCCGGTCGTTAAGCAAACTCAGGGTTCGCCATGAGTTGGTTTTGCTGACAACCGGAAGCAAATAGACCTCTTTTTTTGGCAAAACTATCGCAAAACAAGGGATGCTGCAAACGGCTGTAAATTCAGCTCAGTTCCCGAACTGCAAGCAAGAGACTGGGGTGGGGTGGGGGGTGATTGGGGGATGGATGTTGAATGTGGGGTGTGTGTCAATCAGAGTGCAGCTGGAGGGGACCTTGGAGGTCATCTAGTGCAACCCCCTGCTCAAGCAGGAGACCCCGTACCATTTCAGACAAGTGGCTGTCCAGTCTCTTCTTAAAGACTTCCAGTGATGGAGAAGGAATTAAGGAAGGAAGGAAGGAAGGAAAGGAGGGAGAGAGGAAAGAAGGAAGGAAGGAAGGAAGGAAGGAAGGAAGGAAGGAAGGAAGGAAGAACAGCAGAATAACAGTTGGAAGGGATCTTGGAGGTCATCCAGTCCAGCCCCCTGCTCAGGCAGGAAATCCTATAGCATTTCAGACAAGTGGCTGTCCAGTCGCTTCTTAAAAGCCTCCAGTGATGGAGAAGGAAGGGAGGGAGGAAGGAAGGAAGGAAGGATAACAGAGTTGGAAGGGGTCTTGGAGGTCATCCAGTCCAGCCCCCTGCTCAGACAGGAAATCCTATACCATTTCAGACAAGTGGCTGTCCAGTCTCTTCTTAAAAACCTCCAGTGATGGAGAAGGAAGGAAAGAAGGAAGGAAGGGACGGAGGAAGGAAGGAAGGAAGAAAGAAAGAAAGAAAGAAAGGATAACAGAGTTGGAAGGGACCTTGGAGGTCATCTAGTCCAGCCCCCTGCTCAAGCAGGAGAACCTATACCATTTCAGACCAACAACTTTGTAACTTGGAACAGTCAATAAAGGAACTGTTGTGAATTGAGGACTACCTCCACTTGCCTTCCCCTGCAATGTATTTTCAAATTATTTGTTTTTATTCTATTGGTTTGCTGCTCATCCAGCCTCCAGAACTGGCCTTTCCTGGTGGTGTCCCATCCAAGGACTCACGCCAAGCCCCGCCCCACCAGGTCCCATCACCTCCTGCCACAAGCAAATTACAAGATTGGTTAAAATAAAACATATAAATAAAATAAAATAAAATAAATAAATAAATAAATAAATATTCGGCTCCACAAAAGAGCAGCCAAGGCAGGCTTTTGACCGCTTCAACTTCCCTATTCTAAATTCCACTTTTTCTATCTTTGGTTTTCTGATTTACTGTTTGGTGTTGCATCCATTTGTTGCATCTGAGGCCAAAAGTGTTGGGACAAAGCAATTTGTTGATCAGCTGCATGAAATCACGGCACTTTAAACACAGAAGCCAATTTTGCAGAAATGGAAGAAAACGCGATTCACCTTAGTTACAAAAAGCCTGTTCAATTTTTTTTCCTCCCAGAATGTTTTACTTAATTTCCAAGTAATATTAACGACATTAATATAAGTCCAAGATACAAATAAAGAAATGATTTTTAAAAACCAAGATCTACTGCACTATCCATAAAAAAGACATGTGAATATTTACCCTACATGAAGAATACACCAAATTATAATTTATTACTATTCAGGTAAACCACAAACTACATCCACATTTGATGAAATTGTGGTCCCTGCTTCTAAAATCCCATTACTTTATCTGTGGATTATATATATATATATATATATTCTAATGTAGAAACTGAATAGGCCCCGCTAATCCACAGCTGCTGGTCTCTTGATGTGTCCTGATGCAGCATCAGATCCACCATAAATAACTCTAACCCTCAATCTCCAGTTTGTAGTGCAATGCAATTAACCATCTGGTTTATTTTAAAAACTGCTTACACACACACACACAAACACACAAATTATGCTTTTAAACCAAAGAGCAACTTGGCAAAACTTGCATCTGGAATTTTATTCTGATTCTTCAACAGTATCAGCAGATCTTACCTTGCAGCTGCTGGTGAGCAACTCGGGCCAAGCCTCAATTTATTTTAAAGATGGTTTATTGACCAAACCAGGTATCTGTGGGCTCACCCATCACTCCAAAACCAATCAAACAGCTGAGTTCACAAAACGTGGGATAAGGAGGAACCCTCCCCCAAAAAAGAGAGCGCCAGGAAGGACTCACCTGCTCCAGGGAGTGTGGGAACAAGCAAGCAATGGTGCACTGCATTCACACAAACACCTTTAGCCTGCTTACAAAACTAGCCCGTTTTTGTGGCTTGCCCAAACTGACAAACAGAGGCTGTCCTCGCCCAACCTATTAAGGCAGGGAAAGAATCCAAACCAAACTTTAGATCCTGGCTGAAAGCCTCTTTCCTGCATGCATTTAACCTGGTTATAGCAGGTTGTCTGAACTCAGGCCCGGCACCTTCCTTCCAGCGGGAATGACCAATGCAGGAGCCCAAAGACCACCTCTTCCAGCCTGGGGGGGAGGGGGGAAGATGGACATTGCAGTTGGCCAGCTGAGCCAAAGAGGAGACCCCAGCCCCAGTTGCCGTGCAGTAGCCGGTGGTGTGAACAAGGCTTTCAAGACTAGACAATCACCTGTCTGAGCAGGGGGCTGGACTAGAAGACCTCTAAGGTCCCCTTCCAGCGCTCTTCTCTTCAATTCTAAAAGAGGGGGGAAAGGAAGAGGGGACCCCGGGAGGGGCGGAGAAGCGGAGGGAGGGGGGTTGGGGACCCCTGGTCCGGGTTCTCCTGTCTGAGCAGGGGGCTGGACTAGAAGACCTCCAAGGTCCCCTTCCAGCTCTCTTCTCTTCAATTCTAAAAGAGGGGGGAAAGGAAGAGGGGGGACCCCGGGAGGGGCGGAGAAGCGGAGGGAGGGGGTTGGGGACCCCTGGTCCGGGTTCTCCTGCTTGAGCAGGGGGCTGGACTAGAAGACCTCCAAGGTCCCCTTCCAGCGCTCTTCTCTTCAATTGTAAAAGAGGGGGGAAAGGAAGAGGGGGGACCCCGGGAGGGGCGGAGAAGCGGAGGGAGGGGGGAGTTAGGGACCCTCCCCGGGGAAAAAGGCGCAGGGGACCCCTTTGTCAAGGGGGAGGGCGGGAAAAGCCCCCTCCCCAACCAGAGGCTCACCTGCGATCGGGGGAAAGCGAAGCATCTAGCGGAGCGAAGCGCAGCGGCGTCCGGGGAAGCGAGCAAGCGAACCGGGCAAGCGGAGAGGACGGACGAGCGAGCGAGGCAGAGCCCTGCGGAGGCAGCCTTTATAGCGGCCGGCCGGTGCCTCGCCCCCCGGCCCGCCCCCCACCCCACCCCAGCCGCTTCCGCCCCCCCCCCGGAGCCCTGCAGCCCTTGGCCAGGCTGGGCTGCGTTCCCACGACCCGCCGAACCCGGGTTAGCCTCTTCTTTTTTTTTCCTAGCTCGCGCTTGAGATTCCTCCCAGCCCCCCCGGGGTCGTGTGGATTCCTCCCTCGGGGACGGCGTCCTGGGGTCGAGAGGGGAAGAAAAACCAAGGAATCCGAAAGAAACGCCTGCAGGGACCGACCCGGCTGGGTGGGGGGGGATGCGGGGATGCGGGTTTGCAAGGCTAGTGCCCGACCCGCGTTGTGGGAACGCGGCTGTAAAGCCCCCGCCTCTCCCCCGCCCCCCGGTATCCCAGCAACAAACAGGGCGTGCAGCAACCCATCCAGATGTGGGTACGCCCACCTTTGCTCTGCCCCCCCTTTCCGCAGGGTTGGGGGACTACAATGCCACTAATCCCCCCTCTCTGAGTTGCAGCCCTGCTTAAGTGTGTGTGTGTGTGTGTGTGTGTGAGAGAGAGAGAGAGAGAGAGAGAGAGAGAGAGAGTTGCAGTCCTCCTTGGGTGTGTCTGTTTGTGTGTGTGTCAGTTGCAGCCCTTCTTGTGTGTGTGTGTGTATGTGTGCATGTGTGTGTCTGAGTTGCAGCCTTCCTTGGGTGTGTGTGTGTGTGTGAGTTGCAGCCCTCCTTGTGTGTTTGTGTGTGTGTTTGTGTGTGTATGTGTGTCTTGAGTTGCAGCCCTGCTTGGGTGTGGGGTGTGTGTGTGTGTCTGAGTTGCAGCCCTCCTTGTGTCTATGTGTGTGTTTGTGTGTGTATGTGTGTCTTGAGTTGCAGCCCTGCTTGGGTGTGGGGTGTGTGGGTGTGTGTCTGAGTTGCAGCCCTCCTTGTGTCTATGTGTGTGTTTGTGTGTGTATGTGTGTCTGAGTTGCAGCCCTGCTTGGGTGTGTATGTGTGTCTGAGTTGCAGCCCTCCTTGTGTCTATGTGTGTGCATGTGTGTCTGAGTTGCAGCCCTGCTTGGGTGTGTATGTGTGTCTGAGTTGCAGCCCTCCTTGTGTCTATGTGTGTGTTTGTGTATGTGTGTCTGAGTTGCAGCCCTGCTTGGGTGTGTATGTGTGTCTGAGTTGCAGCCCTGCTTGGGTGTGGGTGTGGGTGTGTGGGTGTGGGTGTCTGAGTTGCAACCCTGCTTGTGTGTGTGTGTGTGTGTGTGTGTGTGTCTGTGTGTGATCAGAAGGGGGAGAGGGCCCTGGATTCTAAAGGGCAGCTGCTTGGGGTCTCAGATGCATCCAAGACTAAGCCATGAATGGTGGTTTACGAACCAGGTAGCAGCAGCGTTTGGGAGGCCCAGCCGAACCCTTCCTAACAGAGACAGTGAGGCTGAATTGTCACAACTGGGGTCCATAATACGTCCCACAAAGGTGTGCTGTGGTGTCATGATGCGTTTGCTAATAACTGCGGTGATTTACTTAACAAAAAAAGGTTGTAAAATGGGGGGCAAGGCTCACTTAACGAATGTCTCACTTTAGAACAGAAATTTCGGGCTGCATTTTGGATGTAAGGCGAGGACTGCACCACAAAGAGCTGGGCCAATCCAGTTTTAAATCACGTCCTTCCAATTCCAACAATTATTTACTTCTTAAAGTCGCCCCCCCCTCTTTCGTCCATGCTAAACCACAAGCTGCAAAATACAGTTTTACAACTAGGAGTCCTAATACTCCTTTTTTTAGCATCCTGTTAGCTGCAGTTTGTATTTAATTCTCCATTTCTTGCCTGGCCAGACAAATTTAGAAATATCTTTTCGACATGGCTTAAAAGGTACATCATCCCTCAATCGATTTTGTCCGAAATAAAAATAGCGTTTTGGGTTTTAAACATTCATCTTAATCACAGAAATTCTTCCCTACCGTGACAATTGCATCTTTCCCATTATTTTTTTTTTAATTTCATCCCATACCTTAACACAATTATTCTGACACAACATAACAATTCACATTTGTTCAAATGTTTTAACTCAAAACTTTTAACCTTTTCTTCTCAGTTTTAAAACCACATTTATTCATCAGATTGAGAACCCCTGGTCTGGACCCTGCAGGGTCGTATTTGGTCAAAATCTTTGTTTATTCATCATCAAACCTGTGTCAAAATCTTTCGGGTTTTTTTTTTCCATCACAAACTTGTAAAAATTCTACTGCTTTCAAACTTGGTGACTTTTAAGATGCGTCGATTTCGACTCCCCCATGCTGGCTGGGGGGATTCTGGGAATTGAAGTTCACACATTGTAAAGTTGCCAGATTTGGGGGAAAAAAACAAAACTATTTTAGTCTCTTTTTAACTAAGAATAACCCAGTTGTTGGAAGTGGAAAAGAATCAGGCTAGAAATCTCTCCGTACAATTCAGTGAAAACTGTCCTAAGAAAAAAATGAATATGTGAATATGTAAAAGGACGAGTAAGGACTAGCTGCTTAGCCACTGTTCAAAGTTACGATGAACACCCCAAAAGTTACTTATAACCTGGCTCTGAGGGCTAGACACACACACACACACACACACACACACAAAACCACACACATATTCACATGACTGGATATTGTGTGCTTGTCAGATGGATTGCAGCGTGTGGCTGGGTTTTATATTAGATAATTATAATTTATACCATTTTTTTTTGTTCATTTCAGGTCGGTTAATTCACCCCATTTTTATATGAATACCGACTTCTGTCAAAAAATAATTGGGAGTAAGCCATTGTGATAAGCGATACGGATATAAATCTCAGATGTATTTGCAATTTTTTAAAAAAAAGTTTATTGAGAGAAAATTGACCAGGCAAAGGGCTTTGATTTCAATTCCCTGAAAGTCTGTTGTGGGAGGAAACACTTGTAATTTGTTATAATTTATTTTGATAGCAGAGTGGCCACTAGAACAGGGCTTTTCAGCCTTTTCACCCATGGTGCCACTTTTAGGATATGGCAACATCCGAGGACCACCCGTCGCCTAGCAAGGGGTCAAAAACCTGATGACCAAATAAAAAAAAAAGGGGGGGGGGAGTGATAAAGCACAGGTAGTCCTCGACTTACAACAGTTCGCTTAGTGACTGTTCGAAGTTACAATGGCACTGAAAAAAGTGCCCCCCCCCAGCCACAGCCGAGCAAGACACCTGCCTGCCCGCGCGGCCGTGCTCTTCCTCCTGTCTGAGGTTTCCATTGTTGTGAGCATTTCTGTTGAGGATTGGCAGTGGGGGTGGGGTGGGGGGTGTTTGGTTTTTATCCCCCCCCCCGTCTGCTGGGTGGTTGCAGCAGGTTTTGGTCCCTTCACATGACCCTGGGACACTGTGACCGTCATAAATATGAATCAGTGGCCAAACATCTGAATGTAAATCACAAGACCCTGGAGAGGCTGCAACATTCCAGCTGATTGGCGCTTCTTCTGGGCTCAGCAGAAGCGCCAGGATCAGCGCTGCTTTCCAGCTGATTGATGCTTCTTCAGGGCTCAGCAGAAGCGCCAGGATCAGCGCTGCTTTCCAGCTGATTGGCGCTTCTTCTGGGCTCAGCAGAAGCGCCAGGATCAGCACCAAGCTCCAACTGGAGCCTGGCGCTGATCCTGGCGCTTCCGCTGAGCCCTGACAGCCCCGAAGAAGCGCCAATCAGCTGGAAAGCAGCACTGATCCTGGCGCTTCCGCTGAGCCCTGACAGCCCTGCAGCTCCAGCCGTCTCTCGCTCAGGCTTGTGCGGTGCTGCCCCCAGTTCAGCCCATTCCCCTCCCCCGCTACCCCTTTTCTAGGATGGTCGTGTATCCCCTGCCAGGTGCCCATGGACCCCAGGTGGTACCCCTACCCCTGGTTGAAAAGCCCTGTCCCAGCAGGATTTCAGAAAAGGCTCTCTTTCTCCACCGGTTCTTTCACTAGAAAAAAAAAGGAGAAAGGAAGATGATTTAGCCAAAGCGGTCTACATTTTTGCATATATTTTTTTAAAAAAATGTTTTGAGCGCGGAACAAACTTATAAAGTCCATCAATACTTGGGACATTCTGATAAAAAGAAAACATAAAATGTTTCAAGCTTTGCAGCACTAGAAAAGCATAGAAATCCTAAAGCAGCCCTTAGTCCGTAATGATGATGATGATGATGATGTTGGGAGGGACCTTGGAGGTCATCTAGTCCAACCCCCTGCTCAGGCAGGAAACCCTATAGTATAATATAGGGTTTCCTGCCTGAGCATGGGGTTGGACTAGATGACCTCCAAGATCCCTCCCAATATCAACATCATCATCATCATTACTATTATTATTATAATAAATGGCTGTCCAGTCTCTTCTTAGAAACGTCCAGTGTTGGAGCATTCACCGCTTCTGGAGGCAGGTGGTTCCACTGGTTAATTGTTCTCACTGTCAGGAAGTTTCTTCTTACTTCTAGGTTGCTTCTCTCTTTGGTTAGTTTCCATCCGTGCCTGTCTGAGGAATTCTGGGAGTTGAAGTCCACCAGTCATCAAAGGGCCAAGTTTGAAGACCCCCTTCTTGTGGACTTCAACTCCCAGAATTCCTCAGACAGGCATGCTGGCTGAGGAATTCTGGGAGTTGAAGTCCACGAGTCATGAAGAGGCCATAGTTCCCCCATGCTGGCTGAGGAATTCTGGGAGTTGAAGTCCACAAGTCATGAAAGGGCCATAGTTCCCCCCATGCTGGCTGAGGAATTCTGGGAGTTGAAGTCCACGAGTCATGCATGCTGGCTCAGGAATTCTGGGAGTTGAAGTCCACCAGTCATGAAGGGGCCACAGTTCCCCCATGCTGGCTCAGGAATTCTGGGAGTTGAAGTCCACAAGTCATGAAGGGGCCCTAGTTCCCCCATGCTGGCTGAGGAATTCTGGGAGTTGAAGTCCACCAATCATAAAAGGGCCAAGTTTGAAGACCCCTGCAGTCTAACACAATGTTTTCCAAAATTGGCTTCTAGAAGCTGGGTGGACTTCAACTCCCAGAATTCCACCTGTCTTCCAGGGGCTGATTTTGAAAAAAACCCACAGCTCTTAACATATGTGAGAAATACGGATCAATCTAGGATACGGTGGCCTTGTAGCATTTTAGGATGCTTACCTCTCGGGATCCTCTCACGGAGACCCCTTGCTATCTGATCCACATCTGGCCGGCTTTTGCTGAGCAAGCATGCGTGATCCATGTCTAGTTGCACCTCGTTAACGTGATAAAAAGTCTTCTTGCAGCGTGTTGAAGTCTAGTGCCTTAATGGGCACAGCGTTGGCGGCAATTAATATAATTGATAGGTAGGCTTGCCATCCCGGCAAGAACTGTTTGCAGAGTTTAAAAGCCCACCCCCCTTTTGTGGTTCTCTCTTTGGCTGCAGGAGACCCTGGCCCGGATCGGATCGGATCAGAAGGGGGCCTCCCAAGAAACCTGAGCCAAAACCAGCAACCGTTTCAGCTGCTCGTAGGACACAAACATCACCACGTTCCAGGATCCCAGCCGTAAGAAAGAAGGCATGAAGCTGGGGGGAAAAAAAAGAAAAAAGAAAAGGAATTTAATTGCTGGTGCCAGAGAGCGGAGAATGCACAAACCTCTGTGTCCAGAAGGTTGAAAAAGTCAAGATGGTGGCCCCAAGGTTGTGTTTGATGCGCCGTCTCCTTCTTTACCTGCAGTGGTGTGGATTTGGGATCAGGGATTTGCTATAGGGACTTTTATGGACCCCGGCTGTAGATGCTCTTTATTCACAGTTTGAACGGAGAGGACAGCTGGCTTGAGAGAAGGGTCAAAGCTCCTACTCTACTCCTATTCTATTCTATTCTATTCTATTCTATTCTATTCTATTCTATTCTATTCTATTCTATTCTATTCTATTCTATTCTATTCTATTCTATTCTATTCTATTCTATTCTATATTCTATTCTGTTCTATTCTGTTCTGTTCTGTTCTGTTCTGTTCTATTCTATTCTGTATTTTATTATTCTATTCTATTCCATTCCATTTTCTATTCTATTCTGTTCCGTTCTTTATTCTATTCTATTCTAATTTTTCCATTCCATTCCATTCTATTCCATTCCATTCCATTCCATTCCGTTCCGTTCCGTTCCATTCCATTCCATTCCATTCATATTCTATTCTATTCTATTCTATTCTATTCTATTCTATTCTATTCTATTCTATTCTATTCTATTCTATTCTATTCTATTCTATTCTATTCCAATCCAATCCAATCCAATCCAATCCAATCCAATCCAGTCCGGTCCGTTATTCTCTTCTCTTCTCTTCTCTTCTCTTCTCTTCTCTTCTCTTCTCTTCTCTTCTCTTCTCTTCTCTTCTCTTCTCTTCTCTTCTCTTCTCTTCTCTTCTCTTCTCTTCTCTTCTCTTCTCTTCTCTTCTCTTCTCTTCTCTTCTCTTCTATTCCCCATTCCATTCTATTACATTCCAATTCCTGAATGCTATTTCTGTCAGTCGTTCGTTTCAGTGCTGTCATAACCTCGAACGATCAGTAAACAAACTGTGGTAATTCGAGGACTAGCTGCCTCCCCATCTGTCCCCCAAGGAGGCATTCTGGGGGACGGGTGGGGGAGGGGCAGGGCCTCCTCCGCGTGGTGAGGGGAGCCAGTCACCCACCCTTTGTAGAAAGCACGGGGTCCTTCCTTCAGCACCATGGTCAGCATGCAGTTCAAGGCGCTCTTGTAGTGTCCGGCGCCGGAGTTCATGTACCGCGTTTTGACCACGTCCACCGGCGACGCCACCACCGTCGCGCAGAAGCCGGCTCCAAATGCCGCCACGAAGTGGCATGGGAAATTATCTGGGGAGAGAAGGGAGTAGATACAGGGGTTCTCAACCTTGGCAACTTTAAGACTTGTGGACTTCAACTCCCAGAAGTCCTCAGCCAGCTTTGCTGGCTGAGGAATTCTGGGAGTTGAAGTCCACAAGTCTTAAAGTTGCCAAGGTTGAGAACCCCTGGAGTAGAAGACCCTCAGGACGATGGGCCTCAGAGGCTGGAGGGAAGTTACCCAGCGCATTGCCTTCACCAAGAATTCTCCAGGCAGCCCTCGACTCGTCACAGTTCTCTTAGTGACCGTTCGAAGTTACGACGGCACTGGAAAAAAAAGGGGAATTATGACCGCTTTTTTCCACACTTAGGACCATTGCAGCATTCCCCGTGTGATTTACATTCAGGTGGTTGAAAAGCAGTGGTGGGATTCAGACCGGTTCTCACCCGGTTCAGGAGAACCGGGGAGACTGTTTTAGGCCCGGGAGGCCTGGAGGAGGCCTCGCAGGCCAAGAACGGCCCGCCGGAAGTACATGGAGCAATAAAGATGATTAGGGGACTGGAGTCTAAAACATAGGAGGAACGGTTGCTGGAATTGGGTCTGTCCGGTTTAACGAAGAGAAGGACGAGGGGGGACAGGATAGCAGCCTTCCAGTATCTCAGGGGCTGCCCCAAAGAAGAGGGAGTCAAGCTATCCTCCAGAGCCCTGAAGGCAGGAGAAGCAGCGACAGATGGAAACTCATCAAGGAGAGAAGCAACCTGGAACTAAGGAGAAACTTCTTGACAGTGAGAACAATTAACCAGTGGAACAACCTGCCTCCAGAAGTGGTGAATGCTCCAACAGTGGAAGTTTTCAAGAAGAGACAGGACAGCCATTTGTCTGAAAGGGTATATAGGGTTTCCTGCCTGAGCAGGGGGTTGGACTAGATGACCTCCAAGGTCCCTTCCAACATTATTATTATTATTATTATTATTATTATTATTATTATTATTATTATTACTATGAGTAGTAGTAGTAGTCTAGTCTAGTCTAGTCTAGTCTAGTCTAAGTGTAGTCTAGTCTAGGTCTAGTCTAGTCTAGTCTAGTCTAAGTCTAGTCTAGTCTAAGTCTAGTCTAAGTCTAGTCTAGTCTAAGTCTAATCTAGTCTAGTCTAAGTCTAGTCTAGTTTAGTGTAGTCTAAGTCTCGTCTAGTCTAGTCTAAGTCTAGTCTAGTCTAGCCTATCCTATCCTTTCCTATCGTATCCTATCCTTACCTGTCATCAGGTGATGCTTCAGCAGGGTCTCCTTGATGAGGTCATAGGTCACCATCTCCCCACAGTTCACAATGGCGTTACGAGTGATGTTGGGGAAGGTCCCTGCCAGGGATGGAAGGAACTGTCGGTTATGGAGAATGAAGGTTTTTGGATTCCAAAATCGCTTTGGGGAAAAAAAAAAAAAGAACAGATGTGGACAGGTACCTTTCCAGAGGCCTCGGACCCCTTCCTCCCGGGCGATTGTCCGATAGGCGTCCACTGTCCCGTTGTACTTCTTGGGAGCCCCCACCAGCTGGATGTGGGCTTGGAAGCGGACTTTCACCACGTCCGTCGGCTGGGCACAGGTCACCGCCATGGCGCCGGTGGTACAGCCGGCAAGGAGTCGGGTGAAAATGCTGGAATCTGAGATAGGATGAGGGAGAAAGGGAGAAAGAGGGACGATGAACCAGCCCAGGGGAACCTCCATTGCTCTAGAGCAGAGTTCCCCAACATATAACAGCAGCAATAATAATAATAATAATAATAATAATAATAATAATAATAATAATGAGGAGGAGGAGGAGGAGAGGAGGAGGAGGAGAAGAAGGAGGAGGAGGAGGAGGAGGAGGAAGAAGAAGAAGAAGGAGAAGAAGAAGAAGAGGAGAAGAAGAAGAAGAGGAGGAGGAGAAGAAGAAGAGGAGGAGGAGAAGGAGGAGGAGGAAGAGAAAAAGAAGAAGAAGAAGAAGAAGAAGGGAGGCAGAGGAGGAGGAGAAGAAGAGGAAGAAGAATTAGAGGATGAAGAAAGAGGAGGAGGAGGAGGAGGAGGAGGAGAAGAAGAAGAAGAGGAGGAGGAGGAGGAGGCGGAGAAAAAGGAGGAGGAGGAGGAGAAGAAGAAGAAGAAGAAGAAGAGAGGAGGCAGAGGAGGAGAAGAAGAGGAAGAAGAAGAAGAGGAGGAGGAGGAGGAGGAGAAGGAAGAGAAAAAGAAGAAGAAGAAGAAGAAGGGAGGCAGAGGAGGAGGAGAAGAAGAGGAAGAAGAGGATGAAGAAAGAGGAGGAGGAGGAGGAGAAGAAGAAGAGGAGGAGGAGGAGGAGAAGAGGAGGAGAAAAAGGAGGAGGAGAAGAAGAAGAAGAAGAAGAAGAAGAGGAGGCAGAGGAGGAGGAGAAGAAGAGGAAGAAGAAGAAGAAGAGAGGAGGAGGAAGAGGAAGAGGAAGAGGAAGAGGAGGACTGTGGGGTCCTTGGCGCTCTCTGAGCTGGCTTGTTTTCTTGCAGACATTTCCTTACCTGACTAGGCAACATCATCAGTGCTAGGAGGGAGTGGGGTTTGCAGAGAGGAGGAGGAGAGGAAGAGGAAGAGGAAGAGGAGAAGTCTTATGCCAGACTTCAGACTTACGCTCGGAACCCTTGGGCGTGTAGAGCTGCTTCACGGAGTCGTAGAGTCCAATCCGGACCGAGGCGAAACTCATCTGGCGCTGAAGGCCGGCCACCAGCCCGTTGTAGAGGCTCTTGGGCCCTTCCATCTTCACCATGGTGGTGATGGTGCCCAGAACCCCTTTGTATTTCACTTGTCTGCTCGCTTTGCAGGTCCTCGATTCCCCCTGGATCTGGGAGGAGAAAGAGGGATTGGGTGGTGGTATCATCCTGGCCTTGGTCTAAAACGGAGTTGCTCAACCTTAGCAAGGTTAAGACACCCGGGACTTCAACTCCCAGAATTCCCCAGCCAGCATCAGTCATCAAACACAGGACAAAACAAAACAAAACAAAAACCCCAAGAAACAAGGCTCACTACAGTATTTATGGTTAACAGTGCGCATAATGTGCGCAAAATAAATTCTCTCTAGAACGGGGGTCTTCAAACTTGGCCCTTTTATGACTTGTGGACTTCAACTCCCAGAATTCCATAGTTCATCCATGTTGGTTGAGGAATTCTGGGAGTTGAAGTCCACGAGTCATGAAGGGGCCATAGTTCCCCCATGCTGGCTCAGGAATTCTGGGAGTTGAAGTCCACGAGTCATGAAGGGGCCATAGTTCCCCCGTGCTTGCTGAGGAATTCTGGGAGTTGAAGTCCACGAGTCATGAAGGGGCCATAGTTTCCCCATGCTGGCTCAGGAATTCTGGGAGTTGAAGTCCACGAGTCATGAAGGGGCCTTAGTTCCCCCATGCTGGCTCAGGAATTCTGGGAGTTGAAGTCCCTGAGTCATGAAGGGGCCAAGTTTGAAGAACCCCGCTCTAGAATATAATGAGAAAGGACTCGTACAGGCAAAAAGATGCACTCATATTTATATATTTCAGGAAAGGAGGAAAAATGAGACATATGCATATCTAACAGATGACATAACCGTGCATATTCATAACTGGCAAACCTTAAGTCACTTCCCTACCTTCCATTGTTACTATGCTCAAGGAAGAATTATTGTCTTAATAAAAAGAAATTTATCAACCATGTGGCCCTAGCAGTTTCGATAAAGTGTACTGAGAACAGAGGTCTTCAAAGCTGATCCGATTAGCCCATATTCCTTCCATGTTTCTACTTTGCTAACAGGCTTTTCCTCACACTGCTCTAAACCATGGCTTGTTCCACAATGTGGCAGGAAAGGTCATAAAACAGGGCAAAACACGCTTAATAAGGGTCTCAATTAGTGTCAGAAATTTTTGGGCTCACTTGCAGCCGTAAGTCATGGACTTCCTGTACCGCATATATCACAGCGCTCAGCGCTACCTGACACGTGACTAGAATCTTCTGGACTATCACTCGAGGCATTGAGCAGCGGTCAGACTAATGGATCCCTGCCCTGGCAAGGGGTTGGACTAGATGACCTCCAAGGTCCCCTCCCATCCTTCCTTGGTATGCTTCCACGCTGGACTTTCTTTGTTTATAGTAATAATAATAATAATAATAATAATAATAATAATAATAATAATAATAATAATAAAGAAGCTGCTGCTGCTGCTGCTGCTGATGATGTTGAAAGGGACCTTGGAGGTCATCTAGTCCAACCCCCTGCTCAGGCAGGAAACCCTATACCATTTCGGACAAATGACTGTCCAGTCTCTTCTTAAAAACTTTGCTTGAAGAGGTTTCGCTTCTCATGCCAAGAAGCTTCATTCCATTCTGACTGAAGGCTGGAGAATGAAAAGATTTATATTCTTTGCCATCGTCGTCTCCTTTAGTGACGGGTGCCCTTCTGAGCGGGACCTACCTGGAGCCGGACTTTTGCCGTGTCCAAGGGGAATGTGCAGAGATCAGCAACGCAGGCGGCTGTGCCGGCGCTGAGGAATTTGATGGGCGCCGACGGCGGGATGTCAGTGGGCTTCAAACCGACCATCCTTCTCAGCAACTACAATCTCCACGCCAGATATCCTTCTCTGGGTGTTGTCTAAAAATTGGGATGTCTGCGTCAGAAACAGCTCTGCCTTTGAGAGGGAAGGAAGGAACCTTGGAGAAAAAAATAATAATAAAGTTGATGGCGACAACCACGAGGATTACTACTATTGCTATAATTGACGCTGGACCGAAATTTAATCGAAGTAGTTTATCCGTGTCGGCGGAATTTGAAACGCAGAGCTGCCGAAGTGTCATCCTTGACAGAAGCTCTTGTTGACAAAGAGTATAAAAGGTGGGAGTTTTGTGGCATTGCACAAGCCCAACATCCTTTTTTTGTTGCAGTTTTCTTTCAAAGGTGTTCCTTCATATCTCACTGGGTCAGATGGATTTAAGCTGGGGGTCATATATAGAATAAGAATAGAATAGAATAGAATAGAATAGAATAGAATAGAATAGAATAGAATAGAATAGAATAGAATAGAATAGAATAGAATAGAATAGAATAGAATAGAATAAGGGTAGGATAGGACAGGACAGGACAGGAATAGGAATAGGAATAGGAATTAGAATAGAATAGAATAGAATAGAATAGAATAGAATAGAATAGAATAGAATAGAATAGAATAGAATAGAATAAGAATAGGATAGGATAGGATAGGATAGAATAGAATAGAATAGAATAGAATAGAATAAGGGTAGGATAGGATAGGACAGGGCAGGGCAGGGCAGGACAGGACAGGACAGGACAGAAACAGGAACAGGAATTAGAATAGAATAGAATAGAATAGAAATAGAAATAATAGAAATAGAAATAGAACAGAACAGAATTCTTTATTGGCCAATGATCGGAGACACAAGGAATTTGGTGCCTAAGCTCACAGTTTAAAGCAGCAAGTAATAGGCGATAGGTCATAATCATAGTTACCATCATTAAACCTAAGTTACAAACAACAATCAATAAATCATAGTCACTAAGCGACCCATCGTAAGCTGAGAACTGCCTGTAACTAAGCAGTAAAAACCGAATTTCTACCTGGAGCGGGATAATTTTTCTCTCCAAATTCTCAGACTGGTCTGCCCCATTCACAGCTTGAAGGATCTTCTTGCAAAAACGATTTCTTTCGATAATTGCTAATAAAATCATTCATCAATCAAACAATCCGGCCGGTCCAAGCAGGGAGCAGGGAACCTTTCTCACCGGCTCAAATATATGTCGGGAACTCTCCTTCGTCATCGTTGTCCATCCCCATTTATAAACTCAGCCAGGCTGGCATTTCAAGAAGATGCCAACAGGTGAAAACACCCATCGGGTGGCGGGTCAGCCAGTGCGAGGACTGAAATGACACCCCCTCTCACAGACACACACATACACATGCCTGGTGTGTGTTTGTGGCCAAAAATAAGGGTGGCATTTGTCACTATGGAAATGTCTCTGTTTGTACACAGGATTTTTTTTCACCCCGCAGGGGTGGTGGGAGTCTCCTGAGACACGAGGCTATGAAACAGCGACCAGGGGTTGAGTTTTAGGATCACAGGCAGTCCTCGACTTACAATGGTTCAGTTAGTGACCGTTCAAGGTTACAAAAAAGCGACTTAGGACCCCTTTTTCACACTTATGACCGTTGCAGCATCCCCTTGATCACGTGATCCAAATGCAGAAGCTCGGCAACTGACTCGTATTTACGACGGCTGCCGTGTCCCGGGATCACGTGATCCCCTTCTGCGACCTTCTCACCAGCAACGGGGAAGCCAAATTCACTTAGCAACCGTGTTACTAACTTAACGAGTGCAGTCCTGCGGTGAAAAGTTGTAAAATGGGACAAAAGTCACTTAACAAGCTTCTGACTTAACGACGTACCTTTTGAGCTCAATGGCAGTCGTAAGTTGAGGATTAACCCACATTCGTTCTGCAACCTTCCAAGCTGCACGCCTCTGTGGCGTGTGGTGGCTGCATTCAGACGAACCCTTTAACCAAGTCCGGTGCAAACACACCAGGGAGGGCTGCAAAGGGACCTACATCCTTAACTGAGTTTGTGTTAAATTGAGGAAGATATTTAACTTAGTTTAGCAAGGGGATGGACATTTATTTTGGGGACTCTGCCAGTCTAGAAAAATGAGGGAATTCATGAGTCCTTGACTTATGACTCAAGTTGGGACCATAATTTCCATTGCTATGCCACTTGGTTGTTCAGTGAGTCGTGCTGAATTTACAACCTTTTTCCTGGGGTTAAGCAGATCACCACAGTTGTTAAGTGAATCATGCGGTCGTTAAGCAAATCCACTTTCCCCAAAAGTCACTGGGAAAGCCAGATTGATTCACTCAATAACCGTTTTAATGGCTTAGCAGCTGCACTGATTCACAACTGTGCTATGAAAAGTTGTAAAAGGAGGCAAAGCCAACTGTCTTGCTTAACGACCAAAATTTTGGACTCAACCACAGTTGTAATTCGAAGACAACCTGTATTGGTTGGCGTGCTGCAAGTTCACCAACGCGCCAGGCATTCGGACCTATCTTTTTGCCAATGGATGCTCTGGAGAGCTAGAATCGTCTGGCGGGAATGTATCCTTGAGGTCATCCAATCCAGCCCCACTGCTTAAGCGAAATGTCACAGATCAGCTTCTGCGAAAGGGAAGCCAGCCGCCCCTTTGCGTATTTAGGGAAGTTTGGCCAGGAACATTTTGTGCTTTACAATTTACCGTTCACAGCAGCCGGGGCCGGGAAACTGTGTGACCTCCGCAACTGGGGTTGTGCAGACGTCACCGGAAATTAAAAAGTTTTCTTCTCGTCATCCTTTGGGCCAGGATCTGGCAGTCAAATGGTAGGAGGAAAATGCCAGCCTCTTCTCGAGTTTCTGGGACAAACAGTTCAGGCCAACAGGCGTCATTTATTTGGGTGCCTCGAGTAAGTTGCCAAAATGTTCTCGCAAGCAGCCGGCTGTCCAGCAAGACATGAAAATTGCCCCACTGTTAAGAGGGTGGAAGTGCGAAGGGACACCGTGAAATTGCCTGAAATGTAATATGGCTGCTGAAGAAATAGGCTTGAATGTGTACAAAATTTAACTTTTGTCTTTATTGTATAAAAACCCAGAATCACAATAATAATAATAGAAAAAAGCAAACTAAAAATTCTTCTTAAATAAATTAGCACATTTCCATTTGGACAGATAATTTCCTCCCGTGTTCTTAAAAAGGGGACAAACCAGTAGGATCAATGTCTATGGCCAGGGGTAGGTAACCTTGGCTCTTTTATGACTTGTGGACTTCAACTCCCAGAATTCCTCAGCCAGCATGGGGGAACTATGGCCCGTTTATGTCTTGTGGACTTCAACTCCCAGAATTCCTAAGCCAGGCACGCTGGCTGAGGAATTCTGGGAGTTGAAGTCCACACCTCTTAAAATGGCCGAGGTTGAGAAACACAAGTTTAGCTCTTCTGAGTTAGCATTATTTCCCCCTCACATTATGTCAGGGGTCTTCCAACTTGGCCCTTTTAGGATTTGTGGACTTCAACTCCCAGAATTCCTGAGCCAGCCATGCTGAGGGGAAAGGGAGAGGTTTCCAAGCTGAGCCATGCTGGTTCAGGCATTCTGGGAGTTGAAGTCCATGAGTCATGAAGGGGCCATAGTTCCCCCATGCTGGCTGAGGAATTCTGGGAGTTGAAGTCCACAAGTCATAAAAGAGCCAAGGTTGCCTACCCCTGGTCTATGCAATCAATCAGAGACACACATACACACCTGGAGGAATATTTGCACGTCCTAGAGTGGGCTGCTCTTATTTATTTTTTTGCAGCAGTCCCCAATCCCGTGAGAGCAGAGTGGCCTGTTAGCACCCCAAGTTCATTATAACTCTTGCACAATCCCTTCCGGGTCACCCTTCATCTGGGACGACCAGGTAAGTCTCCAGCCTGCATTGGATTGGAAGGGGTTGCTGCTTGAAAATTAAAATGATTAAAATTTAAAAATCAAAATTAAAGAAAGGGTGCCTTTTTACCCCAGGCTCGGCTTTCGGTTGCAAATTTCTCCAGGCAGGGAATCCAGAAATGATGATTTTTTTCAATGGGAGAAAAATGAAAAGAAAAGGCAAACAGGTGCTCCAGGTTGGATTTTTAAAGAGGGCGGGCCCAGGGATCCGAGAGAGCCAGAGTGCTTGAGTGGGAGATGAGACTGTTTGGAATAAATCTCTTCCTCCCCGGCACTAGAAAAAAAAGGCACCAACATCGGATAAAAAGATGAATTCTGCTGCCACAATGAGGCTTCCCCCCCCCATCTTCCTACTGCTAAGGCGACAACTGATTGGTTTTGGTTGGCAGGTGGAACAGCTCCAAACTGGCATTGATATTTGAGAAAGAAAGAAAGAAAGAAAGAAAGAAAGAAAGAAAGAAAGAAAGAGAAAGAAAGAAGGGAAAAGAAAGACAAAAAAGAAAGAGAAAATAGAAGGAAGGAAGGAAAAGAAAAAGAGAATGAAAGAGAGAAAGAAAAAACGAGAAAGAAAAAAGAAAGAACCAAACAAAGAAAAAGGGAGGAAGGAAGGAAATGAAAAAGAGACAAATAAAAAAGAAAAAAATGAAAGAGAGAAGGAAAGAAAAAAGAGAGAAAAAAAGAAAGAAAATGGAAGGAAGGAGGGAAGGAAGGAAGGAAAAGAAAAAGAGAGAAAGAAAAAAGAAAGAAAGAAAAGAAAGAACAAAGGAGAAAGAGAAGGAAGTAAGGAAGGAAAAGAAAAAACGAGAAAAAAAGAAAGAAAAAGGGAGGAAGGAAGGAAAAGAAAAAGAGACAAATAAAAAAGAAAAAATGAAAGAGAGGAAAGAAAAAAGAGAGAAAAAAGAAAGAAAATGGAAGGAAGGAGGGAAGGAAGGAAGGAAGGAAAAGAAAGAAGAAAGAAAGAATGAAAGAGAGAAAGAAAGAAAGAACAAAGGAGAAAGAGAAGGAAGGAAAGAAGGAAGGAAAAGAAAAAACGAGAAAGAAAGAAAGAAAGAAAGAAAAAGGGAGGAAGGAAAAGAGACAAATAAAAAAGAAAAAATGAAAGAGAAGGAAAGAAAAAAGAGAAAAAAGAAAGAAAATGTAAGGAAGGAGGGAAGGAAGGAAGGAAAAGAAAAAGAGAGAAAGAAAAAAGAAAGAATGAAAGAGAGAAAGAAAGAAAGAAAAGAAAGGACAAAGGAGAAAGAGAAGGAAGGAAGGAAAAGAAAGAAAGAAAGAAAGAAAGAAAGAAAGAAAGGAGAGAAAAAACCCCCAATTTGGATTACTCTGCTACCAGGGGGCGGGTGACAGTGGGGGCAGGTGCCCAGCCCCCTCCTCCCACCTATGCCAGGGGTCCTGGCTGTCATTCAGCCCAGAGGGGCATCTCCGCAGCTCCCATGCCAGTCACGTCCACGCTCAGGCCAGGAGGAAGAAGATGCTGCGGGAGAAACTGGCGAGGGCAGGAGCTGGCCTGGAGAACGTTAGCTGTCCTGGTGGTGCCCACTCCAGGCTCAAAGTTGCCTTCCGGACGGCCGTTGCAGGGGATGCTAACCTGCAGTTATCTTGGCTTGCCCGTGTCTCCAGGTTCTTCACGGGAACAAAGTGCTGGATTATTATTATGTGCTGTTTCAGAAACAAGGGTGCGTGTGTGGGGGGGTCGCACACAGGGAAGAGGTGCCTGCTGGGAGATGCCCTCTTTTGCATCTGGGGCAGTCGGCATCAAGACGGCTGAAGTCGCAGTGTGCTGTGGAGGCTGCCTTTTGCAGAAGGTTTTCTCCAGCGGACTCGGCCCAGCCGGGCTTTATGCTTTTTTGGAGAACTGCATGGAAAAGATCCGAGCGATCCTTTTCGTTTCCTCTTCGGGCAGCTGAAGGGGCATCGGGCGCGGACTGGGCTGGGCCGGCCTTTGGTCAGACATTCCCGGAGCCTGGCTTGGGTCCTCTCCAGTCTGAAATGAAGGAGGGAAAAAGGCTCTCAGGAGCTTCTGTGTTGTTCTCAGACAGAAATCATTTTAAAAACACACACACCAATTTCTTTGGTGACTACAGACGCTGCTCTGGAAGGGAGAGGGGCAGTTTCTACATTTGATGCACGGAGAAACTAAATGAATAAGGAATTAAAGGTCCGGGAACACGAGTTCCTTCTAGGGATCAACTGATTTGCTGAGAGGCAAAATGAGATGGGTGGCATTTAAATTTGATAGATAGATAGATAGATAGATAGATAGATAGATAGATAGATAGATAGGTAGATAGATAGATAGACAGACAGATATAGATAGATAGATAGATAGATAGATAGATAGATAGAGATAGATAGGAGAGGAAAGATGATAAATAAATGATATAGATAGATAGATAGATAGATAGATAGATAGATAGATAGATAGATAGGTAGGTAGATAGACAGACAGATATAGATAGATAGATAGATAGATAGAGATAGATAGGAGAGGAAAGATGATAAATAAATGATATAGATAGATAGATAGATAGAGATAGATAAAGATAGGTAGATGGATAGATAAATATATAGATATAGATAGATAGATAGATAGATAGATAAGATGAGAGAGGAGATGATAAATAAATGATAGATAGATAGAGATAAAGATAGGTAGATGATAGATAGATAAATAGAGATAGATAGATAGATAGATAGAGATAGAGAGATGATAAATAATAGATAGATAGATAGATAGAGATAAATAGGAGAGGAGAGATGATAAATAAATGACATAGCTAGCTAGCTAGCTAGATATACCGGTAGATAAAGATAGGTAGATGGATAGATAAATAGATAGACAGATAGATAGATATAGATAGATAGATAGATAGATAGAGATAGAGAGAGATGATAAATAATAGATAGATAGATAGAGATAAAGATAGGTAGATAGATAGACAGATAGATAGATATAGATAGATAGATAGATAGAGATAGAGATGATAAATAATAGATAGATAGATAGATAGATAGATAGATAGATAGATATAGATAGATAGATAGACAGACAGACACAGACAGGTAGGTAGACAGATAGATAAAGATAGGTAGATGATAGATACAGATAGATAAATAGATCAGATAGATAGATAGATAGATAGGAGAGATGATAAATAAATGATAAATAGAGATAGATAAAGATAGATGATAGATAGACAGACAGACAGACAGATGATATAGATAGATAGATGAAAGAGGAGAGATGATAAATAAATGATAGATAGATAGATAGATAGATAGATAGATAGATAGATAGATAGATAGGCAGGCAGGAGAGAGGGAGAGAGAGAGAGAGAGAATGAATCTGGCTTTCCCATTGACTTTGCTAGTCAGAAGGTCGCAAAAGGGACCCCCCCCGGGACACTGCAGCTGTCATAAATACAAGTCAGTTGCCCAGGATCCGAATTTTGATCACGTGACCCATTGGGGATGAAGCGACAATGTGTGAAAGGGCCCCAAGTCGCTTTTTCCAGTGCCGTTGTAACTTCAAACGGTCATTAAACGAAGCCGGGGACCGCCTGCCTTGTAGAAAGGGGCGTTCCCGTTGGGCGGGTGGGGCAGGATTGCCGAGAATCAGGACAAGCCAGCATCCTTGAAACTGGCCCGCATCCTGGAAACGCAAATTTTAAGCCCCTGCCGCTGCTTAAGAAGCACCTTTCTTAAAACGGCATCCTTTATTCAGGGGGGAAACGGTGTTTCCGTCCCAGGTTTGAATTGTGCTGATGAAGGATCCTGATTTTTTATTTTTTATTTTTATTTAAGCAGGCCTTCTCTCCACCTGGCCCTGAACTTTTGGGGAAGACGACAGGAGACAAGCCAAAAGAAGTCGCAGGAGGAAGAGGTGGGGTGGCCATTAAACTCCGTTCTGCAATATGAAACCCTGGTTGGGAACCCGCCTCCCTTTTGCAAAGGGCAGCCCGGCCAGGCCAGGCGGCTGGTCAGCAGCTATTAATGGCCCTGCCACCTTTCACCCACTGAGGGGGCCTGTTGTCCTCTCCAGGCTGCACCCTGAAAACACCAGGAAAGGGGGGCTGGTTTCCAGAAAGGGGCCGGCCGTTCTCGGCTGAGCTCCGCTTATCCAAGCAATAAACTTGGTCGCTAATAATACACTCGGCTGCACTTTCGCCTCGGCTGGGTTCTAGCAATAAAGCCGATTTTTATTTTTTTTTGGGTGCGAACGGCAGGATCTAAACCCAGCGGTCATCGAGTATGTGTGCCAGAGAGAAAAGGGGGTGGGTTAAAAATCTCCCCCCCCCAGGTGCTTGCAAAATAGAGGGAGGGAAGGAGGGAGGATATAGATGAGATATAGATTAGGTAAGAGACAGACAGACAGACAGACAGACAGACAGATAAGATATACTTAAAGATAGATTATAGATAAGAGTTATATGGATGATAGAGACAATAGATATATAGATAGGTATGATAGAATAGATGATAGATAAATATAAATGCTAGCGAGCTAGATATGATAGATAGAGATGATTGATAAAGATGATAAATAGATATAGGATAGCTAGATATAGATGATAGCTAGAGATGATAGATATAGTTGATATAGATGATGGATAGATATAGATGATAGCTGGATATAGCGATATAGATGATAGATAGAGGCGATAGAGATGATAGTTAGAGATGATTGATAGCTATAGATGATAGATCTAGATGACTAATAGATCTAAATGACAGATAGATAGATGTAGATGATAGATAGATAGATAGATAGAAGATAGATAGACCTGACATTTCTTGCTGATTTATTTATTTTTTTGCTGCTCCTGCTGCTGTTCTAAGACTGGCTCCTCTTTCGCTCCCAAAGACAGGGGTCCCCAACCCCCAGGCTCTGGCCTGTTCTGAACTGGGCCGCGCAAGGCGCTCACACGAATGTAGCTTCACACACGTGCGCATGCCTGCTGTTTGTGCAAATGGAGCTGTGTGCATGATCGCGTGGCTGTTTTGAAAAACTGGGGAGGGGTCTTGGAGCTCCAGCAGGAAGTTCTAGCTATCCATCATTAGCTTTCCCGGACCCAGGGTATCGCAAATATACTGGATTCCGTTTATTTCTTTGTTTTTTTATTCCTTTACTGCTTTATAAGTAACTCAAGGTGGCGAACATATCTATTATTCCTTCCTCCTCCTGTATTCCCCACAACAACCCTGTGAGGCGGGTTAGGTGAGAGGGACTGGCCCAAAGTCACCCAGTTGGCTTTCATGGCTAAGGCGGGACTAGAACTCTCCGTCTCCTGGTGATTGGTCCAAAGTCACTCAGCCAGCTTTCATGCCTAAGGCGGGACTAGAACTCTCTGTCTCCTGGTGATTGGCCCAAAGTCACCCTGCTGTCTTTCATGCCTAAGGCGGGACTAGAACTCCCTGTCTCCTGGTGATTGGCCCAAAGTCACCCAGCTGGTTTTCATGCCTAAGGCGGGACTAGAACTCCCCGTCTCCTGGTGATTGGCCCAAAGTCACCCAGCTGGTTTTCATGCCTAAGGCGGGACTAGAACTCTCCATCTCCTGGTGATTGGCCCAAAGTCACCCTGCTGTCTTTCATGCCTAAGGCGGGACTAGAACTCCCCGTCTCCTGGTGATTGGCCCAAAGTCACCCAGCTGGTTTTCATGCCTAAGGCGGGACTAGAACTCTCCGTCTCCTGGTGATTGGCCCAAAGTCACTCAGCCGGCTTTCATGCCCAAGGCGGGACTAGAACTCTCCGTCTCCTGGTGATTGGTCCAAAGTCACTCAGCCAGCTTTCATGCCCAAGGCGGGACTAGAACTCCCTGTCTCCTGGTGGTTGGCTTGAAGTGACCCAGCTGGTTTTCATGCCTAAGGCGGGACTAGAACTCTCCGTCTCCTGGTGATTGGCCCAAAGTCACCCAGCCGGCTTTCATGGCTAAGGCAGGGCTAGAACTCTCAGTCTCCTGGTAACTGGGCCAAAACCACCTCCTTGGCTTTGATGTCTCAGGCAGAACTAGAACTCCCCGTCCCATCTTAACCATTACACCAAACTGGCTCTCCTGCCCAAACACCCCAACGTCACGGCCAAAGCCCTTCTAGATGACCCAAGGAAGCAGACCATCCAATGCCACTTAGGTGACCATGTTCGGGAGCTCCTCGGCACCCAGCGCTGTAACTTTCCAGTTGCTGAAAGTTCAGACCAATGACACCCCTATCGGATTACGGGCCTCCTATTTATATAGACTTATTTACACTCAACCCAGAGGGGCTTAAAATGTCGACAGGGCCGCTGGGTGTCTTAAGAGGCTGGCCCAGGTGGCAGCTGGCTCCCTCCTGCCATCCTGCAGGTGGGTGTTGCTGGCGCAGCTGAAAATTCATCCGGTTGCTCCCGGCTCCTGTTTGCCTCTGTACAGCTTTAGTCAGCAAGTGAGGCGGCCGGCTGTGAAAAGCCAGGCAGGTGAAGGGAAGGTTTCCTGGAGACTTCCTCTGCTGATCAACCCACTTGAGGTCCAGGCTCTTCCCAGGTCAACCCAGCACAATCTCTCGGCTAACCGGGAAGGATCTGGTGCATCTCCTCAACTTTTTGATCAGCTCAAGACCTGCTGGCTGGCTGGCTGGCTGGCATTAAAGATGAGGAGCTGCAAGCCAGAAGATGCTGCAATCCACAGCTCTCTTCTAGCCGCCAGTAGGACAATTCAAGAGACCACCACTCCCCCCCCCCGCAAGGTTTCCCCTCCTCCAATAAGAAGCTCTCAAGTGAGGGAGGTGCAGGTTCCCCCAGGCATTCGAATAAAAATAGAAATAGAGAAGAGAAGAGAAGAAGAGAAGAGAATAAGAAGAGAAGAGAGAGAAGGGAAATAAGGAATAGAATAGAATAAGAGAGTTGGAAGGGACCTTGATGGTCTTCTAGTCCAGGGATAGGCAACCTTGGCTCTTTTATAACTCGGGGACTTCAACTCCCAGAATTCCTCAGCCAGCACGGGGGAACTATGGCCCCTTCATGACTGGTGGACTTCAACTCCCAGAATTCCTCAGCCAGCACGGGGGAACTATGGCCCCTTCATGACTGGTGGACTTCAACTCCCAGAATTCCTCAGCCAGCATGGGGGAACTGTGGCCCCTTCATGACTCGTGGACTTCAACTCCCAGAATTCCTGAGCCAGCATGGGGGAACTATGGCCCCTTCATGACTCCTGGACTTCAACTCCCAGAATTCCTGAGCCAGCATGGGGGAACTATGGCCCCTTCATGACTGGTGGACTTCAACTCCCAGAATTCCTCAGCCAGTATGAGGGAACTATGGCCCCTTCATGACTCGGGGACTTCAACTCTCAGAATTCCTCAGCCAGCATGGGGGAACTATGGCCGCTTCATGACTCACGGACTTCAACTCCCAGAATTCCTGAGCCAGCATGGGGGAACTACGGCCCCTTCATGACTCGGGGACTTCAACTCCCAGAACTCCTCAGCCAGCATGAGGGAACTACGGCCCCTTCATGACTCATGGACTTCAACTCCCAGAATTCCTCAGCCAGCATGGGGGAACTATGGCCGCTTCATGACTCACGGACTTCAACTCCCAGAATTCCTGAGCCAGCATGGGGGAACTACGGCCCCTTCATGACTGGTGGACTTCAACTCCCAGAATTCCTGACCCAGCCTGGCTCAGCTTGGAAACTTCTCCCTTTCCCCTCAGTATGGCTGGCTCAGGAATTCTGGGAGTTGAAGTCCACGGGTCATAAAAGAGCCAAGATTGCCTACCCCTGATCTAGTCCAACAGACATTTGCTCTAAATGGTCAACCGCTTCTTGTTCCAGCAGGGGGCTGGACTAGAAGACCTCCAAGGTTCCTTCAAAGTCTGTTATTCCACTCTCGGTGTGGGAAACCGATCTCAGGCGTGCTCAGAGGCGTGTACAAGGCCCACGGACGCCGAAGAGCAGAGAAGAAGAGACAAAGGAGAGGGTGGCTAGAAGAAAGAGGGGGAGAGGGGGAGCATGGGGAAGCGTGCCGCTGGCACGCAACGTTGGCTGGTTCCCATGCACCGCCTGTGCGTTTTCACACAGCCTTGAACACCCTCATGTTCATGTTGCAGATGCAAGAAGAACAGCGGGAAGATAGCCGACATGTTTCTTGTTTTTTTTGTTTGACACTCTGCCCTAAGCTGGCTGGGGTGAAAACTCCTCCATGGTCTTAACAGAATAACCAAGTTGGAAGGCACCTCAGAGGTCATCCAGTCCAAACCTTTCGTAAAACCCTCAAGCGATTTATTTATTTTATTTTATTTATTTATTCAAATTTATATGCCGCCCTTCTCCTAGGACCCAGGGCGGCTTACAACAACAATACAATTACATGTGAGGAATTTAATAATAATAATCAACCATCCAACCCAAAAACACATTCAATTCAATCTAAAACACACACATACAACAGGCAATCACAATCAAACACACCATCAACGATGGAGGCACAATTACATGTGAGGAATTTAATAATAATAATCAACCATCCAATCCAAAAACACATTCAATTCAATCTAAAACACACACATACAACAGGCAATCACAATCAAACACACCATCAGCGATGGAGGCACAATTACATGTGAGGAATTTAATAATAATAATCAACCATCCAACCCAAAAACACATTCAATTCAATCTAAAACACACACATACAACAGGCAATCACAATCAAACACACCATCAACGATGGAGGCACAATTACATGTGAGGAATTTAATAATAATAATCAACCATCCAACCCAAAAACACATTCAATTCAATCTAAAACACATACATACAACAGGCAATCACAATCAAACACACCATCAACGATGGAGGCACAATTACATGTGAGGAATTTAATAATAATAATCAACCATCCAACCCAAAAACACATTCAATTCAATCTAAAACACATACATACAACAGGCAATCACAATCAAACACACCATCAACGATGGAGGCACAATTACATGTGAGGAATTTAATAATAATAATCAACCATCCAACCCAAAAACACATTCAATTCAATCTAAAACACATACATACAACAGGCAATCACAATCAAAGACACCATCAACGATGGAGGCACAATTACATGTGAGGAATTTAATAATAATAATCAACCATCCAATCCAAAAACACATTCAATTCAATCTAAAACACATACATACAACGTGCAATCACAATCAAACACACCATCAGCGATGGAGGCACAATTACATGTGAGGAATTTAATAATAATAATCAACCATCCAACCCAAAAACACATTCAATTCAATCTAAAACACACACATACAACAGGCAATCACAATCAAACACACCATCAGCGATGGAGGCACAATTACATGTGAGGAATTTAATAATAATAATCAACCATCCAATCCAAAAACACATTCAATTCAATCTAAAACACACACATACAACAGGCAATCACAATCAAACACACCATCAGCGATGGAGGCACAATTACATGTGAGGAATTTAATAATAATTATCAACCATCCAACCCAAAAACACATTCAATTCAATCTAAAACACACACATACAACGTGCAATCACAATCAAACACACCATCAACGATGGAGGCACAATTACATGTGAGGAATTTAATAATAATAATCAACCATCCAACCCAAAAACACATTCAATTCAATCTAAAACACACATACAACATGCAATCACAATCAAACACACCATCAACGATGGAGGCACAATTACATGTGAGGAATTTAATAATAATAATCAACCATCCAACCCAAAAACACATTCAATTCAATCTAAAACACATACATACAACAGGCAATCACAATCAAACACACCATCAACGATGGAGGCACAATTACATGTGAGGAATTTAATAATAATAATCAACCATCCAATCCAAAAACACATTCAATTCAATCTAAAACACATACATACAACAGGCAATCACAATCAAACACACCATCAGCGATGGAGGCACAATTACATGTGAGGAATTTAATAATAATAATCAACCATCCAACCCAAAAACACATTCAATTCAATCTAAAACACATACATACAACAGGCAATCACAATCAAAGACACCATCAACGATGGAGGCACAATTACATGTGAGGAATTTAATAATAATAAACCATCCAATCCAAAAACACATTCAATTCAATCTAAAACACACACATACAACAGGCAATCACAATCAAACACACCATCAGCGATGGAGGCACAATTACATGTGAGGAATTTAATAATAATTATCAACCATCCAACCCAAAAACACATTCAATTCAATCTAAAACACACACATACAACGTGCAATCACAATCAAACACACCATCAACGATGGAGGCACAATTACATGTGAGGAATTTAATAATAATAATCAACCATCCAACCCAAAAACACATTCAATTCAATCTAAAACACACATACAACATGCAATCACAATCAAACACACCATCAACGATGGAGGCACAATTACATGTGAGGAATTTAATAATAATAATCAACCATCCAACCCAAAAACACATTCAATTCAATCTAAAACACACATACAACATGCAATCACAATCAAACACACCATCAACGATGGAGGCACAATTACATGTGAGGAATTTAATAATAATAATCAACCATCCAACCCAAAAACACATTCAATTCAATCTAAAACACATACATACAACAGGCAATCACAATCAAACACACCATCAACGATGGAGGTACAATTACATGTGAGGAATTTAATAATAATAATCAACCATCCAACCCAAAAACACATTCAATTCAATCTAAAACACATACATACAACAGGCAATCACAATCAAAGACACCATCAACGATGGAGGCACAATTACATGTGAGGAATTTAATAATAATAATCAACCATCCAATCCAAAAACACATTCAATTCAATCTAAAACACATACATACAACGTGCAATCACAATCAAACACACCATCAGCGATGGAGGCACAATTACATGTGAGGAATTTAATAATAATAATCAACCATCCAACCCAAAAACACATTCAATTCAATCTAAAACACACACATACAACAGGCAATCACAATCAAACACACCATCAGCGATGGAGGCACAATTACATGTGAGGAATTTAATAATAATAATCAACCATCCAATCCAAAAACACATTCAATTCAATCTAAAACACACACATACAACAGGCAATCACAATCAAACACACCATCAGCGATGGAGGCACAATTACATGTGAGGAATTTAATAATAATTATCAACCATCCAACCCAAAAACACATTCAATTCAATCTAAAACACACACATACAACGTGCAATCACAATCAAACACACCATCAACGATGGAGGCACAATTACATGTGAGGAATTTAATAATAATAATCAACCATCCAACCCAAAAACACATTCAATTCAATCTAAAACACATACATACAACAGGCAATCACAATCAAACACACCATCAGCGATGGAGGCACAATTACATGTGAGGAATTTAATAATAATAATCAACCATCCAACCCAAAAACACATTCAATTCAATCTAAAACACACATACAACATGCAATCACAATCAAACACACCATCAACGATGGAGGCACAATTACATGTGAGGAATTTAATAATAATAATCAACCATCCAACCCAAAAACACATTCAATTCAATCTAAAACACACATACAACATGCAATCACAATCAAACACACCATCAACGATGGAGGCACAATTACATGTGAGGAATTTAATAATAATAATCAACCATCCAACCCAAAAACACATTCAATTCAATCTAAAACACATACATACAACAGGCAATCACAATCAAACACACCATCACCGATGGAGGCACAATTACATGTGAGGAATTTAATAATAATAATCAACCATCCAACCCAAAAACACATTCAATTCAATCTAAAACACATACATACAACAGGCAATCACAATCAAAGACACCATCAACGATGGAGGCACAATTACATGTGAGGAATTTAATAATAATAATCAACCATCCAATCCAAAAACACATTCAATTCAATCTAAAACACATACATACAACGTGCAATCACAATCAAACACACCATCAGCGATGGAGGCACAATTACATGTGAGGAATTTAATAATAATAATCAACCATCCAACCCAAAAACACATTCAATTCAATCTAAAACACACACATACAACAGGCAATCACAATCAAACACACCATCAGCGATGGAGGCACAATTACATGTGAGGAATTTAATAATAATAATCAACCATCCAATCCAAAAACACATTCAATTCAATCTAAAACACACACATACAACAGGCAATCACAATCAAACACACCATCAGCGATGGAGGCACAATTACATGTGAGGAATTTAATAATAATTATCAACCATCCAACCCAAAAACACATTCAATTCAATCTAAAACACACACATACAACGTGCAATCACAATCAAACACACCATCAACGATGGAGGCACAATTACATGTGAGGAATTTAATAATAATAATCAACCATCCAACCCAAAAACACATTCAATTCAATCTAAAACACACATACAACATGCAATCACAATCAAACACACCATCAACGATGGAGGCACAATTACATGTGAGGAATTTAATAATAATTATCAACCATCCAACCCAAAAACACATTCAATTCAATCTAAAACACACACATACAACGTGCAATCACAATCAAACACACCATCAACGATGGAGGCACAATTACATGTGAGGAATTTAATAATAATAATCAACCATCCAACCCAAAAACACATTCAATTCAATCTAAAACACACATACAACATGCAATCACAATCAAACACACCATCAACGATGGAGGCACAATTACATGTGAGGAATTTAATAATAATAATCAACCATCCAACCCAAAAACACATTCAATTCAATCTAAAACACATACATACAACAGGCAATCACAATCAAACACACCATCAACGATGGAGGCACAATTACATGTGAGGAATTTAATAATAATAATCAACCATCCAATCCAAAAACACATTCAATTCAATCTAAAACACATACATACAACAGGCAATCACAATCAAACACACCATCAACGATGGAGGCACAATTACATGTGAGGAATTTAATAATAATAATCAACCATCCAACCCAAAAACACATTCAATTCAATCTAAAACACATACATACAGCAGGCAATCACAATCAAACACACCATCAACGATGGAGGCACAATTACATGTGAGGAATTTAATAATAATAATCAACCATCCAACCCAAAAACACATTCAATTCAATCTAAAACACATACATACAACAGGCAATCACAATCAAACACACCATCAACGATGGAGCACCCACAACGTCTTCCTTCAGAGTAACAGAGCAACAGAACTGGAAGGGATCTGGGGAGGACATCTAGTCCAACCCCCTGCTCATGCGGGAGACAAGTGACCATCCAGCCTCCCTTCCTAAAACCCTCCAGGGATGGAGCACCCACAAGTCCTTGCGAAGATGCTGTAGTCATAAAGTGGGTTGCCGCAGTCGTAAGAGGGCCACTGCAGTCACAAAGTGAACCGAGGCGGCACGGTTTTGTCGGAAGCCAGAAGCCGCTGCCCGTTTTTTTGGCAAAACGTGATTTGGGGGACCCGGCAAACGGCAGTAAATGTGGCCCAATTGCCGAGGGCCCCAAGGGTGTCCAGGAACGTTGGATCTGGGTGGTAAGTCCCCCTTTTCAGCTTGGTCCTAACTACGGATGCTCATTTAGTGACCGGTCCTAAGTCAAGGACTAGATGTCATGAAGAAGAGAGGGTCGTTCTCCCCTTTAATATAGCAGAGGTCATATTTGTTTCTCCAATGGCACCCAAAGATGCAATTTTGGTGGAGGAAGACGTCCTAATAATCGCACAGAAAAATACAGGTAGTCCTCAACATACAACAGTTCATTTAGTGACCGTTCAAAGTTGCAGCAGCCCTGAAAAAGAGTGACTCGTGATCGTTTTTCGCACTTAAGACCTTCGTAGCATCCCTGTGATCGAAATTGGGAGTCAGCTTGGCAACTGACTCGTAGTTATGACCGTTGCCGTGTCCCCAGGTCACGTGTTCCCCTTCTTGCGACCTTCTGTCAATGGGGAAAGCCAGATTCACTTAACAACCGTGTTCCTCACTTAACAGCTACAGGGATTTCACTTAACAATGGTGGCAGGAAAAGTCATGAAACGGGACAAAACTCACTTAACTAATGTTTCATTTAGTGACAGAAATTTTGGGCTCAACTGTGGTCGTAAGTGGAGAACTTCCTGTATAAAATTATGTTGAATATTTCCATTAGGGAACTGGAGCGAGGGAAGGCTAATGGCCTCTGGGTTGAAAGGCTGGCTTTTTCCCCAGGAGGAACTCAAAAGGCTGTAGTACCTTGTGGATCTCTTGAGTCCGAATAGGATAGGATAGGATAGGATAGGATAGGATAGGATAGGATAGGATAGAATTGAATAGAATAGAATAGAATTACAGAATGGAAATACAGAATAGAATAGAATAGAATAGAATAGAATAGAATAGAATAGAATAGAATAGAATAGAATAGAATAGAATAGAATGGAATAGGATAAGATAGGATAGGATAGGATAGAATAGAAATACAGAATGGAAATATAGAATAGAATAGGATAGAATAAAATAGGATAGGATAGGATAGGATAGAATAGAATAGAATGGAAATACAGAATAGAATAGAAAAGAATAGAATGGAATGGAGAGTGGAGTGGAGTGGAATGGAATGGAATGGAATGGAATAGAATAGAATAGAACAGGATAGGAGGATAGAATAAGAATAGGCTAGGCTAGAATGGAATGGAATAGAATAGAATAGAATAGAATAGAATAGAATAGAATAGAATAGAATAGAATAGAGTAGAGTAGAGTAGAGTAGAGTAGAATATGTGGAATGGAATGGAATAGAACAGGATAGGATAGAATAGAATAGAATAGAAATACAGAATGGAAATACAGAATGGAAATACAGGATAGAATAGGATAGAATAAAATAGGATAGAATAAAATAGGATAGAATAGAATAGAATAGAATAGAATTACAGAATGGAAATACAAAATAGAATGGAAAAGAATAGAATGGAATGGAATGGAATAGAATAGAACAAAATAGAATAGAATAGAACAGAATAGACAGTGGAAGGGACCTTGGAGGTCTTCTAGTCCAGCCCCCGGCCCAAGCAGAAGCATCCAAAGATCCAAAAAGCAAGATTTAGCCTTTTAGTTAGCCTATCATCATATGGGCAGGGGAATTCTGGGAGCTGAAGTCCACAAGGCTTAAAGTCGCCAAGGCTGGACCCCCCCTCCCTGCCCGTTCTAAAGCAAGAATTTTTCTATCTTTCTGTTCCTTCCTTTTAGTTATTTTTCTGTCCCTGTTAATAACCTCCAGAATCTCCATCCAAGAGAAGTTCACGCCTCTCTGATCTTGGCCATCATTCCTTCAGGGTCATTAAAGGTCTAATTCTGCTTAAACCCAAGCAAGATGTTCCCCCCTGTTTTGCCAAGGCTCTTTATAGATTTCCCCAGAGGCCAGAAGGTGCCTCTTAAATCTGCTCTGGGTGGAAATGACAGCCTGCATGTCATTCGCCTGGGTTGAAATCTACCCTGGATTTATGAGGTCAGCCTAAAGAACTTTCTGAGAAGGACTATTTAAAAAACAAAACAAAAAAACAACTCCAACTTTGGGCATTTTAAGGAAAGGAACAGGACGGTACCTGCACCGAGAAATGATTTTGCTTCTAAAATTACCCGTTTTATAACCCAAAGCTTCCTTGATTTATCACTTACACAGTGATTGCTCCTCGGAGTTTTAGTTTACACGCTCCCTACTCAGGGAGATGGCTGCTAATTCCAAACTTGAGAATGAAATGAATTAGGTTCTAGAGCAAGGGTCTTCCAACTTGGCCCTTTGATGGCTTGTGGACTTCAACTCCCAGAATTCCTCAGCCAGCCTCCATTTTGTTTGTTAGATTTAAGATGGGTCTTCCAACTTGGCCCTTTGATGGCTTGTGGACTTCAACTCCCAGAATTCCTCAGCCAGCGTGCCTGGCTGAGGAATTCTGGGAGTTGAAGTCCACAAGTCATCAAACGGCCAAATTGGAAGACCCTTGTTCTAGAAGATTCCAGGGCCTGTCAGCCTCCCTGAGGTCTTCTGTTTTTCGCTTCCATTTTGGACAGGTGGTCCTCGACTTACGACAATTGCGCCCAAAATTTCTGCTGCTAAGTGAAACAGTGGTTAAGTGGGTTTTGCCCCATTTAATGACCTTTCTTGCCGGAGTTGTTAAGTGAATCACTGCAGTTAATGACACGGTTGTGAGGTGAATCTGGGATTCAGGGCCCCTCCAGGACAGGGCTCTTCCAACTTGGCCCTTTGATGACTTGTGGACTTCAACTCCCAGAATTCCTCAGCCAGGCATGCCTGGCTGAGGAATTCTGGGAGTTGAAGTCCACAAGTCATCAAACGGCCAAATTGGAAGACCCTTGTTCTAGAAGATTCCAGGCCCTGTCAGCCTCCCTGAGGCCTTCTGTTTTTCGCTTCCATTTTGGACAGGTGGTCCTCGACTTACGACAATTGCGCTCAAAATTTCTGCTGCTAAGTGAAACAGTGGTTAAGCGGGTTTTGCCCCATTTAATGACCTTTCTTGCCGGAGTTGTTAAGTGAATCACTGCAGTTAATGACACGGTTGTGAGGTGAACCTGGCTTCCCCGTTGACTTTGCTTGTCAGGGGGTCGCAAAAGGGGATCGTGTGACCCCTGGGGACGCTGCGACCGTCATAAATACGGGTCGGTTGCCCAAGTGACCAGATTTTGATCCAGCGGATACTGTAGCGGCCGTAAGTGTGGGGAAACGGTCATAAGTCGCTTTTTTCAGCAGCATTGTAACTTGGAACGGTCACTAAATGAACAGAATGGGGAAATACCTCTCAGGTTTTCAACAACACTCAAGGCTGCAGATGGGGATGGTTGCACAATGGAAAAAAAGAGTCTAAAATTCAATATACATGGCTGAGTTGTGCCCCATAACCAAGACATAACTGTGACAAATCTGTTAACATTTCAGTATATCTGGTTTATTTATATGATTTTACAATTTCTGTGAGGGATACATTTCTGCTGGCCAATGTCCTGGTCTCTGCAAACTTTATACGTTCTCCTAGCTGTGCTAGGCCACCTTCAAATATCTTTAAATACAATCCATCCATTTCCCCCTATATCTTCTGGAAATTAACAGCTGGCTTTTTTTAAAACAGTAAACCAACACCCCAAACAAGAAGCACCAACTCAAGAGGAAGAAGGTCACGGCAAATAATAGTCTAATCAAGGAATTCATCAACGCTGACCAAGGCAAGCTATTTGTATATACAAATGACTGCAAACCTCACTCCCTAGTAGCACTGATGACGTTACCTAGTGGGGTCGTGAAACGTCCGCCAGAAAGCAACCCAACTCAGACCGGACAGCCATTTGTCCGAAATGGTACAGGGTTTCCTGCCTGAGCAGGGGGTTGGACTAAATGACCTCCAAGGTCCCTTCCAACTCTATTCTATTCTAAGAGAGTGGACTGCCATTTGTTTGAAATGGTATAGGGTTTCCTGCCTGAGCAGGGGGTTGGACTAGATGACCTCCAAGGACACTTCCAACTTTACTATTACTATTACTATTACTATTACTATTACTATTACTATTACTATTACTATTATTATTATTATTAGCACCAAGGATCTCTCAGAAATTGTCCAGATTGAGAAAAACAGCCACAAGGGAATGTCTTTTCCAGTCCAATATCCTCCAGAAGAGTGCATAAGGGTGGGATAGGAGGGAGGGACTCACACAGTCTTCCTCCTCCTAGCACTGATGATGTTACCTAGCTGGGTCATGAAAGGTCTGCAAGAAAACCACCCAGCTCAGAAACCACCAAGGACCCCACTGTCCTTCCTTCCCTCCTCCTCCCTTCTAGCACTGATGATGTTACTTAGCTGGGTCATGAAATGTCTGCAAGAAAACAAGCAAACTCAGAGAACACCAAGGACCCCCACACAGTCCTTCTTCTCCTCCTCCTCCCCTTTATCCCCTCCTCCACTCCACAAACCTCACTGCCTTTGAGCCTGATGATATTACTTAGTTGGGTCGTGAAATGCCTGTAAGAAAACAACCAAACAGCACCAAGGACCCCAAATCTCAGAAGGTATCAAGGACCCCACAGTCTTTCTTTCTTTCCTTCCTTCCTTCCTTCCTTCCTTCCTTCCTTCCTTCCTTCCTTCCTTCCTTCCTTCCTTCCTTCCTTCCTTCCTTCCTTCCTTCCTTCCTCCCTCCCTCCTCCCTTCTAGCACTAATGATGTTACCTAGCTGGGTTATGAAACGTCTGCAAGGAAACCACAAGCTCAGAGAGCACCAAGGACCCCCCACACAGTCCCTCTCCTCCTCTTCCTAGCACTGCTGCTGCTGCCTAGCAGGGTAATGAAATGTCTACAAGAAAACAGCACCAAGGACCCCTTCAGTCCTCCTCCTCCTCCTCTCTGCATACCCACTCCCTCCTAGCACTGATGATGTTACCTAGTTGGGTCATGAGACGTCTGCAAGAAAGCAAACAAGCTCAATGCGCACACCAAGATCCCCACAGCCTTCCTCCTCCTCCTCCTCCTCCTCCTCCCTTTCTCCTTCTCCGCAAACCACACTCCCTCGCAACCTGATGGTATTACCTAGTGGGGTCATGAAACGTCTGCAAGAAAGCCACCCAGCTCAGAGGGCACCAAGGACCCTCACAGGCTTTTGAAACAAATACTTTTCGAGGGAGTCGAAGGCTGAACCAATTCTGACTCCGGGATTGCCTCGGTGTCACGGCCGACGTGAGAAGGGCTGACGGCCCGTTTGCTGGATCCTTAAGTGGATCAGATGGATTAACGCAGTGGTTCTCAATCTTTCTCAGGTTGAGACCCCACTTGCCCCGCCCATGCGCGCCGTGACCCTGACGCGGGCGCGCGCGGGCACGGGCGCGCCAAAAAAAAAATTAAAATTTTTTTTAAAAAATAATAATAAAAAATGGCGGCCGCGATGGGCGGATCCGCGCATGCGCGGATCAGCCCATCGCACGCACCACGCATGCGCGCATCTGCCCGTCGCGGGCCGCCATTTTGCTTTTTTTATTTTTTTAAAAAAAAATCCAAAAAAAACCCCAAAATGGCGGCCGCGACGGGCGGATCTGCGCATGTGTGGATCGGCCCGTCGCACGCGCCATGCATGCGCGCATCCGCCCGTCATGGGCCGCCATTTTGGTTTTTTTTATTTTATTTTTTAAATTTTTTTTATTTTTTTTTAATTTTTTTTCTTGGTGCGACGGGCGGATCTGAGCGTGCGCGGTGTGCGCGCGCCAAAAAAAAAATAAAAAAAAACATAAAAAAAACATAAAAATAAAAAAAATAAAAATAATAAAAACAAAATGGCGGCCGGTGGTGCCCGGCGACCCCCGCGAAATGGTCGCGCGACCCCAAATGGAGTCACGACCCCAAGGTTGAGAACCACTGGATTAACGGGAGATCTTTTCCCTCACCAAGTCAAGCCTGGCCCTGTTTATCTGGATATTAATCCTATTAAGGTGTGGGGAAGAACGAGGGTTTCTCCCTCCATATTCAGGGCAGGCAGAAGAGAAAATGCAGACAGCTCCTCCACTGATTTTTATTATTATTATTGATTACTTATTTACCGATCACACTTGCAAGTGGCCCTGGGCGGCTTGCATTTTATATCAAACAATTTTTTAAAAAAACAATACTTACTTTATCTGCAGCAGCCAGTGGAGAGTGCGAGGAAGCGCTGAGAAGCCTCATGGAGGCCTCCAGGTGTTGTGGGGGAAGGAAGAAATTGGGCACCGTAATAGGCTCGGATCTGAGGGACAAAGTTAAGGAACAGAACAGGTGGGGCGTACACAGGCGGTCCTCGACTTACAGTGGTTCATTTAGCGACTGTCCGAAGTGACAAAGGCACTGAAAAAAAGCGACCGACGGCCGTTTTCCACACTTCATGACCGTTGCGGGGGTCACGTGATCAAAATTCGGACTCACCGACTCACATTTATGACGGTTGGACGCTGCGGCGGTCCCTGGGGGGTCCGGTGATCCCCTTTTTCGACCTCCTGATAAGCAAAGCCAATGGGGAAAGACGGATTCACTTAATAGTTGTTCAATTACGGTCGCATGTCGAGGACTGTCTTGATTTCAGTTCTGGGCCTGGGGGAGATTCTTCCGACGAAGAGGCAGGGCGCCCTTTTCTTCCGAGGGTCCGTCGCGGCTGGGAAGATTCCCAGAATGCTCTGGGGCCATTGTCAGAACCTTCACGGGACCCTTCTTCACCCCCCAGGCATTGATGTCAATTGGTAGCCCCCTCCCCTTTTTTCCCTGAGGTTTCACAGAGACATCCTTCTTAGCCAAGTTGGGTTAACCCCCAGCTTGCCTCCAGTTGAGATGGGAAGCATATACATGTAATAAATCAATTTATCTCCCCCTAGAGCTGGCACCTGTCTAGATCTAGAATGACTAGTGGAGAAGAAGGCAGAGCTTCACACAGCCAATTGCTTGTAAAGACACCAGGCTAGAAAATAGGAGAAAGTGAGTTCTAGTCCCGCCTTAGGCATGAAAGCCGGCTGGGCGACTTTGGGCCAATCACCAGGAGCTGGTGAATTCTAGTCCCGCCTTAGGCATGAAAGCCGGCTGGGTGACTTTGGGCCAATCACCGGGAGACGGTGAGTTCTAGTCCCGCCTTAAGACAGGAAAGCCGGCTGGGTGACTTTGGGCCAATCACCAGGAGACCGGGAGTTCTAGTCCCGCCTTAGGCATGAAAGCTGGCTGGGCGACTTTGGGCCAATCATCAGGAGCTGGTGAATTCTAGTCCCGCCTTAGGCATGAAAGCTGGCTGGGCGACTTTGGACCAATCACCAGGAGACGTTGAATTCTAGTCCCGCCTTAGGCATGAAAGCCGGCTGGGTGACTTTGGGCCAATCACCAGGAGACGGTGAGTTCTAGTCCCGCTTTAGGCATGAAAGCCGGCTGGGTGACGTTGGGCCAATCACCAGGAGACGGTGAATTCTAGTCCCGCCTTAGGCATGAAAGCCGGCTGGGCGACTTTGGGCCAATCACCAGGAGACGGTGAATTCTAGTCCCGCCTTAGGCATGAAAGCCGGCTGGGCGACTTTGGGCCAATCACCAGGAGACGGTGAGTTCTAGTCCCGCCTTAGGCATGAAAGCCAAATGGGTGACATTGGGCCAATCAGCAGGAGACAGTGAGTTCTAGTCCCGCCTTAGGCATGAAAGCCGGCTGGGTGACTTTGGGCCAATCACCAGGAGACGATGAGTTCTAGTCCCGCCTTAAGACAGGAAAGCCGGCTGGGTGACTTTGGGCCAATCACCAGGAGCTGGTGAATTCTAGTCCCGCCTTAGGCATGAAAGCCGGCTAGGCGACTTTGGGCCAATCACCAGGAGCTGGTGAATTCTAGTCCCGCCTTAGGCATGAAAGCTGGCTGGGTGACGTTGGGCCAATCACCAGGAGACGGTGAGTTCTAGTCCCGCCTTAAGACAGGAAAGCCGGCTGGGTGACGTTGGGCCAATCACCAGGAGACGAGGAGTTCTAGTCCCGCCTTAGGCATGAAAGCCGGCTGGGTGACTTTGGGCCAATCACCAGGAGCTGGTGAATTCTAGTCCCGCCTTAGGCATGAAAGCCGGCTGGGCGACTTTGGGCCAATCACCAGGAGCTGGTGAATTCTAGTCCCGCCTTAGGCATGAAAGCTGGCTGGGTGACGTTGGGCCAATCACCAGGAGACGGTGAGTTCTAGTCCCGCCTTAAGACAGGAAAGCCGGCTGGGTGACGTTGGGCCAATCACCAGGAGACGAGGAGTTCTAGTCCCGCCTTAGGCATGAAAGCCGGCTGAGCGACTTTGGGCCAATCACCAGGAGCTGGTGAATTCTAGTCCCGCCTTAGGCATGAAAGCCGGCTGGGCGACTTTGGGCCAATCACCAGGAGACGGTGAGTTCTAGTCCCGCCTTAGGCATGAAAGCCAAATGGGTGACATTGGAGCAGTCCCTCCCTCTTTCCCCAACCCACCTCGCAGGGTTGTGGTGGGGAAAACAGGAGAAGGAAGGAGCATTAGGTTACATTGGCTGCCTTGAGTTGTTTATGAAAATAACAAACAAACAATATCCATGGAGGTTCTCAGCCGTCCAGGTCCTGGTTGTCCCAAAGGTGCGTTTTTTTTCCAGGAGGCAAAGTGGATTTCCTTGTTTCGCTTCTCGTCCAAAGAAGCTTCTCCAGCTCTGACTGGATGGTGGGGAGCGGAAGGATTTATCCTCCTTGCAGAAAAACTGGTCATTTGCATCCTTTTAGAGCAGCGGTTCTCAACCTATGGGTCGCGACCCCATTTGGGGTCGAACGACCATTTCGCGGGGGTCGCCGGACACCGTGGTCCTCCATTTATTTATTTATTTTTTCGTCGCGCGCGCGCCATGCATGCGCGGATCGGGCCCTCGCACGTGCGCCGCGTATATTGGCCCGTCGCGGTCCGCCATTTTGTTTTGCTTTTTTTGGGTTTTTTTGGTTGTTTTTTTTCGTCGCGCGCGCCGCGCATGAGCGGTTCGGGCCGTCGCGTGCGCTGCGCATGCGTGGTTCGGGCCGTCGCGGTCCGCCATTTTGGTTTTTTTTTGTCGCGCGCGCGCCGCGCATGCACAATTTGGCCCGTCGCGCGCGCGCCGCGCATGCACGGATCAGCTTGTCGCGGTCCGCCATTTTGTTTTTTTCCGTTGCGTGCACGCCGCGCATGCGCGGATCGGCCCGTCGCGCGCGCCCGGGTCAGGGTCGCGACGCGCATGGTCGGCGCAAGTGCAGTCTCAACCTGAAAAAGGTTGAGAACCACTGTTTTAGAGGGTCATTGAAGCCACTTGGATGCAAACGGGTGATCTATCTATCTCCCGTCTACAACACCGTCCTCTCAGCAGTTCCAAGAAGGCTCGACACACCCATTTGCACCCCTCAGCTGACCCTGAGGACACACACAAACCTCCAGGTGGCCTCAACGACTCTCTCAAAGAATGCAAATGACCAATTTTTCTGCAAGGAGGATAAATCCTTCCACTCCCCACCATCCAGTCAGAGCTGGAGAAGCTTCTGGGATGAGAAGCGAAGCGTCTTCAAGGACTTCCGTGTTTTTCTTTGAAGACGTTTCGCTTCTCGTCTTCACCATCCGCTCCGACTGGACGGTGGGGAGTGGAAGGATTTATGCTGCTTGCAGAAAAACTGGTCATTTGCATTCTTTTTAGAGCAGTGTTTCTCAACCTTGACCATTTTAAGGCATGTGGAGTTCAACTCCCAGAATTCCACAGCCAGCAATGCTGGCTGTGGAATTCTGGGAGTTGAAGTCCACATGCCTTAAAATGGTCAAGGTTGAGAAACACTGTTTGAGAGGGTCGTTGAAGCCACTTGGAAGTGTATCTGTGTCCTCAGGGTGACCTGAGTGGTGCAAATGGGTGTGTGGAGCCTTCTTGGAACTGCTGAAAGGACGGTGTTGTAGACTGGAGATAGATCGATCACCCGTTTACACCACTCGGGTGCTCCCGAGGAGATAGGCAAAGCTCCAAGTGGCCTCAACCACCCTCTAAAAAGAAGGCAAATGACCAGTTTTTTCTGCAAGGAGGATAAATCGTTCCATCTTCCACCATCCCGTCAGAGCTGAAGAAGCTTCTGGGATGAGAAGCGAAACGTCTTCAAAGAAAAACAAGAAAGTCCACCTGCCTCTTGAAAAAAAAAAGCACCTTTGGGATAGACAAATACCTCTTCCTCATTATCTGTTACTCGGTTTGATCAAGAGATGGCCTCAATCGAATCTGGGCTTTTCGTTTGGCTGGGGAACCATGGTGCCCCTCGAAAACAGGCCTGGATAAGGCAGTGCTAACTACAGGTTAGTCTCCTGAGACTTACAAACCTCCATTGAGTGACCGTTGGAACTGGCAACGGCATTGGGAAAAGCCACTGGTGGCCGTGTCCCACCCTTACGACGGTCGCCGCCGCCTCCCCGTGGGCACGGGATCCAAATAAAGACCCTTGGCAAGTGTTTCGTCCTCGCGACGGTTGCAGCGTCCCGGAGTCACCTGACCTTTTGACAAAGGGAAGTCGAATGGGGAAGCCAGGTCCACTTAACAGCCGTGCTGCTAACGTCACAGCCGCAGTGATTCGCACAACAACTGCGGCAAGAAAGGCCGTCAAAGGGGGGGGGGAGGAAACTCACTGAACAACGGCCTCGCTTAACGACGGAGATGTCGAGCTGAACTGCAGTCGACAAGCTGGGAACTGCCTGCAGTCCTGTCCCTGGTCCATCCTGGTTAGTTTCGGCGGCCGAATTTTAGGACTTCCTGCCCGTCAAGCTTAGATTCTCTTTCAGGGCTTGCAGACTTCCTGCCGTTCTTGGAAAAAGGACTTGGGAAATGAGTAATCATTAAAAGAGACCGGCAGCCTCCAGCACTTTTTCTTGGAAACCGCAGGGCAAAAGGTTCAGTGACTGAGCAGGAGAGCCCGGGCTTCTTCCACAGACTTTGGCCCTTGCCAGCTAGGGGTTCTGGGAATCGTAGTCCCGCATTTCTGGCAGGTACTAATCCGAAGAAGGCCGGGCTGAGGTTTTAGCAAGAAGGAACTGCACCGTAGGCCACGACCGTTTTATGAAGTACATAACATTTCATAAGGAACTCCCAAGAAGTAGAGTCCTTGACTTATGACTGTAATGGAGTCTGCAGTTACAAGTCGGGCTGGTTGTTAAGCGGCTCGCCATGTGATCGCGTGGAGGTCACATGGGAGGAAGGAGGAGGAGGACGGTGGGGTCCTTGTTGCTCTCTGAGCTGGGTGGTTTTCTGGCAGACGTTTCATGACCCAACTAGGGAACACCATAAGTGCTAGAAGGGAGGAGGAGGAGGAGGAGGAGGAGGAGGAGGAGGAGGAGGAGGAGGAGGAGGAGGAGGAGAACTGTGGGGACCTTGGTGCTCTCAGTGCTTGATGGTTTTCTTGGAGACGTTTCAATATTCAACTATAGAAAATCATTAGTACTAGATCCTGGCACTGATGATGTGACCTAGTTGGGTCATGAAACGTCTGCAAGAAAACCGCCCAGCTCAGAGAGCACCAAGGACCCCACAGTCTTTCTTTCCTTCCTTCCTTCCTTCCTTCCTTCCTTCCTTCCTTCCTTCCTTCCTTCCTTCCTTCCTTCCTCCTTTCTAGCACTGAGGATGTTCCCTAGCTGGGTCATGAAACATCTGCAAGAAAACCGCCCAGCTCAGAGGGCACAAAGGACCCCACAGTCCGTCCTTCCTTCCTTCCTTCCTCCTCCCTTCTAGCCCTGATGACGTTACCTAGTTTGGGTCATGAAACATCTGCAAGGAAACCACCCAGCTCAGAGAGCACCAAGGACCCCTCAAAGCTCTCTCAACCAGGTCCATCTTCCTCAACCCTTGTCTTCCTGGACTTCTCTTCCATGACTGGGAGTCGAAGTCAAGTTGAGGAAGGGTCGGTTGTGACAGCACCAAGGGTCACGCTGAAGAAGTAAAAGGAAGCGCCCTCCTCGTGGACATACCATCATTTATTCAAAGAGGTGAGGGCGTTTTGCACCACAGAGAAGGTGAAAAAAGGATACAGGACGAGCGTGGGCGCGCTGAACTCTTCGGGCAGGTCTTCGTCATCTTCTCCGGAAGAGGCCTCGGCCTGCTGCACCATCTCCTGCGACGCCGGACAGGGCTGGAGACCCTCTTCTCCTTTCCCGTGGATTCCTCCTTCCTGCTGGGGGTCCCTCGGCCGCTTTTCCGTTCCATCTCCCGCTTCTGGAGCAGCCGTCGGTGGTCTGACGAAGTCTCCACCTTGGTGGGTGGATGATGCTTCCTCAACTCCTACTTCCTGGACTTTCGGTGGTCTTCCTTGGCCAAACTTTCGGATTTCCACCGGTTGCGCCCGCTCTGCAGCGGAGGATTCTTCTTCCCCAGCGTCTAGCTCTTGTCCTTCCTCTATAAAAGGGCTGTTTCTGGATCCGGCGATGCTGGACACGCTCAAAGGGTCATCGTGGATCTCGTGAGAGATGGAGCTGCTTCTGAGGGCGCTCTCCTTCACTAAATATCCCCCCTCCGTGGTCACATTGGCCTCGGGGACGGGCTCCTGCTCGGTTTCGGAGACGAAGCTGGACCAGGGACTGGTTCTGTCCGTCACAGTGGTGATTTCGTTCAGGGTTCTAGGTTCTACAATGGCCTCTTCATACTCTTCCTCGCTGTGGGACTGAGCAGAGTCTTCCTCCCTCTGGAGGTCCGGTAGACACGACGGAAGGACTCCGCGGGAATCTGTCGGGTCAAAGAATTCATACAGCCTGTCTTCTGCAGAAGGGGATTTTGGGAGCGTCAGTAAGGCTTCTTCACCTACCCCGACACTCAAGAATTCATCGCTGGAAAGAGCGTGGAGCAACTTGGTCCTGGTGGCTCCATTTCCCTGATCAAGGAGGGCCTGCTCAGCACTTGAGAATCCGTCCACGTGTCCGTGAACGTGGGAGGACGCTTCAGGGGGGCTTCTCCTCTTAGCCCATAGATCTAAAGGAAAGAAAAGGGGGGTCTTTTTTTTCCAAGAGCTAGGTAACATTTTATTACTAGATAGGTCAGTCATACAGGAAAAGAAACAGAAGTTTTACACAAGGGGGGTCTTGATGCGTTGTCAAGAAAGGGGGGACCACTATGAAGCTTTCAGCATTCGTGCAATTGCCAGGGATACCGTGCTGGCTTTCGAATAGAAGAGAGCTGGAAGGGACCTTGGAGGTCTTCTAGTCCAGCCCCCTGCTATACCAGTGATGGCGAACCTTTTTTTTCTTTTTTTAATTTAATTTATATGCCGCCCTTCTCCCAAGACTCAGGGCGGCTCACAACAACAACACAATTAAAAACACAATTAAATTAAAAATTTAAAAATTAGTTTCATTCACACAACATACAAACACATTCAGCTCACAGTTGTTGATGGAGGGACACTACTAGGGCCGAGGGGCAGAGCACAGCTCATATGCCCCAAGCCTGTCGGCATAGATGCGTCTTCAGCAGTTTCCGGAAAGCTAGGAGGGAGGGAGCAGTACGAACCTCTGTGGGAAGCTGGTTCCAGAGGGCTGGGGCAGCAACAGAGAAGGCCCTTGCCCTAGGCCCCGCCAGATGACATAGGAGGCCAACCCTATGTGCCCTAACCGGTCGCTGGGATTCATGAGGCTGAAGACGGTCCCGCAAGTATCCTGGCCCATTGCCATAAAGGGCTTTATAGGTCATAACCAACACTTTGAATTGTGTTCGGAGACCAATTGGCAGCCAGTGCAGCTCACGGAGGGCTGGAGTGATATGAGCATGTCTTGGGAGACCCAAGATGGCTCGCGCGGCCGCATTCTGGACTACCTGCAGTCTCCGGACATTCTTCAAAGGTTGCCCCATGTAGAGAGCATTACATGACCGAGTGCCCAAACTGCAACCCAAAACTCACTTATGTATTGCCGGGTGCCGGGTGGGCGTGGCGCACTGGGTGGGTGTGGCTGTGGTGGTCATGGCAGACTGGGTGGGTGTGGCCAAGGTGGGTGTGGCTAGCTCGATGTTGCTCGTGGGGAGGGACGCCTGTGGGGGCCGGGCAGGGTTGGGGGAGATCCAGGGGGTCTCGGGCAGGTGGGGCGGTGGGCAGGAGGCTTGTCCTGCGGGGAGAGGCGAGGCGAGGCAAGGCGAGGCAGGGCGGGGGAGCCATTGTCACAGGGCAAGGTGAGGCAGGGGCCGGGCCGGCTACTGATGGACACCATTGGCCCCTGCACAGAGAGGCCAGCGAGCGCATGGGTCCAGGGATGCATCCGGCCACGTGGGACCTCGGCGAGTTAGCGGGTGGCTGGTTGAAGAGGGACAGTTGCCATCTCCGGGGCATGGCGTGCGTGCCCACAGAGAGGCCTCTGAGTGCCGCCTCTGGAACGCGTGCCATAGGTTCGCCACCACTGACCTACCCCATTCCACACAAGTGAAACATTACACTTACAAAGAATGAGTACAAAATGAAGACAGGCTGTCCTCAATTTACTCATTTAGTGATCATCCAAAGTTATAACGGCACTGGAAAAAACAGTGGCTAATGATCGGGTTTCACGCTTAGGACCGCTATAGTGTCTCCATGACCACATCATCAACTGGCTTATATCACGTGATCACGTGAAGTGTTAATACCACTTTATAAGGCCTTGGTAAGGCCACACTTGGAATGCTGCATCCAGTTTTGGTCCCCACGATGTAAAAAAGATGCTGAGACTCTAGAAAGAGTGCAGAGAAGAGCAACAAAGATGATTAGGGGACTGGAGGCTAAAACATATAAAGAATAGTTGCTGGAATTGGGTATATGTCTAGTCTAATGAAGAGAAGGAAGAGAGGGGACATGATAGCAGCCTTCCAGTATCTCAGGGGCTGCCCCAAAGAAGAGGGAGTCAAGCTATTCTCTAAAGCACCTGAAGGCAGGATAAGGAGCAACGTATGGAAACTCCTGAAGGAGAGAAGCAACCTGGAACTAAGGAGAAACTTCCTGACAGTGAGGACAATTAAACTGGACATACCCAATTTCTGCAATTGTTCTTCATATGCGGTAGCCTCCAGTCCTTTAATCATCTTTGTGGCTCTTCTCTGCACCCTTTCTAGAGTCTCAACATCTTGTTTACATCGTGGTGACCAAAACTGGACGCCGTATTCCAAGTGTGGCCTTACCAAGGCCTTGTAAAGCGGTATTAACCCTTCACCTGATCTTGATTCTATCCCTCTGTAAAGGACTACATGTATTACAAACAATTTATTCCACTCTTTTTTGACAGCTAATGGGACATTTCTTCCTGAATTAAAAAAGTTGATGGGTTTTGTTTTTTTTTGGGAATTTGAAAGTGTAAAAAATTCTGTCTTAGCAGGCCAGTTCATGTTTCTTTCAGCTGTGACTCTAAATTAAAAAGAGAAAACTCCGGAATCTGAAGTCAGACAGAATTACAGCAACGGAGGCTCCTTTGCTGCATAATTATACCAGGAATATTTGAAATGTCCTGACGCACTTAGAACCTAGTTTGGGTTTAACCAACCCCCTCAAACTGCTGATCTGAAGGATGCAAAACGAGAAATACATACCGATATGCCAAGACAGCCTTTTCTATGCGCAAATACTATTTAATTCCCAAGCACACATTATCATTTATGTTGCAGGAAGCGAACCAGGCCAGACTTGTGTTTTAAAATGTTTGCAAAGCAGCCCAAATAGTCTTAAATTCTGCTTTGGCCAAGTTTGGGGCTGAGGCAGAAGCCCATCCCGGTCACTGGTCACAGACCGAAGCGATATCCAAGAAACCAACCTACTTTCATTTCGGCCTTGCCAAGGCACAGCTATTGTATACACGCCTTTCACAAAGGGCACAATTTATTAGGAAATGCTGCTTATTTGGGAAACAAGTGACTTACGACCGTTTTTTTTTTCAGTTAACGGCCGTCGCAGCATCCCTGGGGTCATGTTGATCAAAATTTGGAGGCTGAGCAAGCTGTGAGCTTTTTTTTGTTAAGTGCATCGTTTTGTTAAAAAATTTAATCAACCTTTAGTGTATCAAGGTACTGTAGCCTGGGTGTGAATTTTAAAAGGCAACCTACCTTGATATATCTAAAGAAATACTTTTGCTTGTATGTTCAGCCTGCATTAAGAGACTTTAACTTGTATGCCATAAAATTTAACCCAGAGAGAGACTGCAGATTTTACTACCCAAAGGGATCATGGAAAAAATGTTTGTTTCTATTGTCCTTTTTTTACTGAAAGTATGCCTAATTCAATTGTTGTAACTTTGAAGTGGTGAAAAAGGATTTCTTGTACAGTTTACTTTGGCTTCACGGAGCCTATTAAAAGTCCATCTGGAAAAAAAAAATTAAAAATTTGGAGGCTTGGCCACTGGCATGGATCTGTGACAGTTTGCACTGACTCAGAGTCACGTGATCGACTTACATTAGTTTGGTGACCACTCGAAGTGACAGCGGCATTGGAAAAAGTGGAGTTATGACTGTTTTCCACACTTAACGACTGTTGCGGAAACGGCCCAGAGAGCCACGTGGGAGGCCTGGCTGTCCTAAGGTAACACACTCTCAGAAAATTATATGATACTCCTCATCTTTCCTATTACACCTCTCTCCTTATCTTCTCATGACTATAACTTTGTTGCTTGTGTCTTATGGTTTTAATGTCGTTTTATTTAGCATCCTAGTCTGATTGATGTGGTTTGCTTATTTAGCACCCTACAGCACCTTCTGATTTATGATGAGTATAGTTTTACGACGATTACGATGGTGGCTTATCACTTGTAACTGTCAGAGGGATCATGGAGTCCTAGTGGACAATCCCTTAGATATGAGCCAGCCGTGTGCTGCAACTGCCAAAAAGGCCAACACAGTGCTGGGCTGCATTAACAGAGGGATAGAATCAAGATCACGTGAAGTCTTAACACCACTTTACAAGGCCCTGGTAAGGCCACACTTGGAATACGGCATCCAGTTTTGGTCACCACGATGTAAAAAAGATGCTGAGACTCTGGAAAGAGTGCAGAGAAGAGCAACGAAGATGATCAGGGGACTGGAGGCTAAAACATATAAGGAACGGTTGCTGGAATTGGGGATGTCTAGTTTAATGAAGAGAAGGACGAGGGGGGACATGATAGGCAGCCTTCCAACATCTCAGGGGCTGCCCCAAAGAAGAGGGAGTCAAGCTATTCTCCAAAGCCCCTGAAGGCAGGAGAAGAAGCAACGGATGGAAACTCATCAAGGAGAGAAGCAACCTGGAACTAAGGAGAAACTTCCTGACAGTTAGAACAATTAACCAGTGGAACCACCTGCCTTCAGAAGCGGTGAATCCTCCAACACTGGAAGTTTTTAAGAAGAGACTGGACAGCCATTTTTCCGAAATGGTATAGGGTTTCCTGCCTGAGCAGGGGGTTGGACTAGATGACCTCCAAGGTCCCTTCCAACTTTACTATTATTATTATTATTATTATTGTTGTTGTTGTTGCTTGTGTGCACGCTGAGAGCTTCTGCACTGGAGACAAACTGCTTGTGGGTCTCCAGTCAACACTTGGCCAATGAAGAATTCCAGTCTATTCTATTTTGAGTTCGATGGTGGCTGTAAGCCAGGGGTCTTCAAATTTGGCCCTTTGATGATTTGTGGACCAAGTCCCAGAATTCTGGGAGTTGAAGTCCACAAGTCATAAAAGGCCAGAAAGAGGGTTGCAAAAGTATTTACAGAACCCTCACATCCTGGATATAAACTGTTTCAACATCTTCCTTCAAGGCAATGCTATAGAGCAAGAGAAGGCAACCTTGGCTCTTTTATGACTCATGGACTTCAACTCCCAGAATTCCTGAGCCAGCATGGGGGAAACTTTGCCCCCTTCATGACTCGTGGACTTCAACTCCCAGAATTCCTCAGCCATTATGGGGGAAACTTTGGCCCCTTCATGACTCGTGGACTTCAACTCCCAGAATTCCTGAGCCAGCATGGCTCAGCTTGGAAACCTCTCCCTTTTCCTTCAGCATGGCTAGCTCAGGAATTCTGGGAGTTGAAGTCCACGAGTCATGAAGGGGCCACGTTTGAAGGCCCCTGGACTTCAACTCCCAGAATTCCTCAGCCAGGCATGCTGGCTGAGGAATTCTGGGAATTGAATTCCACAAGTCATCAAAGGGCCAAGTTTGAAGACCCCTGTTGTAAGTGAAGGATTATTTTATGCCCACTACAAAAGGGAACTGTGAGCATAAAACCGGATCGTATTATAATAGTCATTGCGGTCTTCTCCAGAGCTACTTCCACCACGCCGGATGGTGGACAACTTACCAACACTCTGGCTGCTAACTTGAGGAACCAGATGAGTGGGTTTCTTCTGCAGATGGTCTCCTTCTGGATCTGGCCCCTTGGAGAAAGCTCTCTGGATGTCAAGACCATCCATGGTGCTACCAGGAGCATTTAAGTCTGTGAAAGGTCTGGTGAGTTTCTCATTGAAGTACCTCTGGATTTCGTCCAGCTCATTCAGGTTTTTTCTGGAAGAGAATCAGGTGCAAGGTAAACCTCTAGCACACTAGGTCCTCGACTTACAAGCATTTGTTTAGTGACCGTCTGAAGTTTACTTGGACTTCAGTAAGGCATTTGATAAAGTAGACCACAACCTACTACTTGACAAGATAGAAAAATGTGGGTTAGTCAGCATCGCCCCCAGATGGATCCATAGCTGGCTGACCGGCCGTACTCAGCGTGTGGTCCTCAATGGAACCACATCTACATGGAGGGAAGTGTGTAGTGGGGTGCCCCAGGGCTCTGTTCTGGGCCCAGGACTCTTCAACATCTTCGTCAACGATTTGGACGAGGGGATAGATGGGGAACTCATCAAATTTGCAGACGACATCAAGTGGCAGGAATAGCCAACCTTCCAGAAGACAGGCTTAGGATGCAGGAGGACCTGGACAGACTTGAACACTGGGCGCTATCTAACAAAATGAAATTCAGTGGTGAAAAAAGGAAGGTTCTACATTTAGGCAAGAAAAACCAAATGTACAAGTATAGTATAGTATAGGGGGTACTTTGCTCAATAGTAGCATTAGATAGAATGCATTCAATGGAATGCTCCAACACTGGATGTTTTTAAGAAGAGACAGGACAGCCATTTGTCTGAAATGGTGTAAGGTTTCCTACCTCAGCAGGGGGTTGGACTAGATGACCTCCAAGGTCCCTTCCAACTCTATTCTATTCTAAGAGACTGGACAGCCATTTGTCTGAAATGGGTGTAGGGTTTCCTGCCAGAGCAGGGGGTTGGACTAGATGACCTCCAAGGTCCCTTCCAGCTCTATCCTATTCTAAGAGACTGGACAGCCATTTGTCTGAAATGGTGTAAGGTTTCCTACCTGAGCAGGGGGTTGGACTAGATGACCTCCAAGGTCCCTTCCAGCTCTATCCTATTCTAAGAGACTGGACAGCCATTTGTCTGAAATGGTGTAAGGTTTCCTGCCAGAGCAGGGGGTTGGACTAGATGACCTCCAAGGTCCCTTCCAGCTCTATCCTATTCTAAGAGACTGGACAGCCATTTGTCTGAAATGGGTGTAGGGTTTCCTACCTGAGCAGGGGGTTGGACTAGATGACCTCCAAGGTCCCTTCCAGCTCTATCCTATTCTAAGAGACTGGACAGCCAATTGTCTGAAATGGGTGTAGGGTTTCCTACCTGAGCAGGGGGTTGGACTAGAGTCCAGGGGTCTTCCAACGTGGCCCTTTGATGACTGGTGGACTTCAACTCCCAGCATTCCTCAGCCAGGCACGGTCCACAAGTCATCAAAGGGCCACGTTGGAAGACCCCTGCTTTCTGGTGACTTCACTGCTGAGTTCCTGCTCTGGCTACGGTGGCATTCATGCCTAGCCTTGCTTAATCTTTTCACCTGAGAGCTCTGAAGAGAGACGTCTGCGAGGGACCGGAGAGTGAATCGAGCCTTCCAAGGTGGTCCGCGTTTTCTTCCGCTTGCTGTAACGACGTGTGGAACCGTCGCACATTCTGCACGTGCTGTTTGTAACGGGATCCAGTCCTGCTAAGGAAGAGACAACATCAGCTAGGGCTGGAGCAGCACTAATGTTTTCTATTTGCCCCCAGGGAAAGTTCAAACACATTATCTATCTATCTATCTATCTATCTATCTATCTATCTATCTATCTATCTATCTATCTATCTATCTATCTATCTATCTATCTATCTATCTATCTATCTATCTATCTACCTACCTACCTACCTACCTATCTCTATCTATCTATCTATCCATCTATCCATTCAGTATTTATCTATCTACCTATCTATCCACCAATCCATCTTCTATTCATTCCTGCCTATCTATCTATCTATCTATCTATCTATCTATCTATCTATCTATCTATCTATCTATCTATCTATCTATCTATCTATCTATCCATCCATCCATCCATCCATCTATCCATCTATTATCTATCCATCTATCCATCATCTTCTATTCCTACATGCCTGCCTATCTCTCTCTCTCCACCTATCTACTATCTCTATTATCTATCCCTCTATTAACTACTTATCTATCCATCTATTATCTATCCATCTATCTATCCTTCAATCCATCTATCATCTTCTATTCCTGCCTGCCTGCCTCTCTAATAACTATCTATCCATCTATTATCTATCCATCGATCTATCCATCCATCCATTCATATCTCATCTTCTGTTCCTGCATGCCTGCCTGCCTGCCTGCCTGCCTGCCTCTCTCTCTCTCTCTCTCTCTCTCTCTCTCTCTCTCTCTCTCTCTCTCTATCTATCTATCTATCTATCTATCTATCTATCTATCTATCTAATTATCTCTATCCATCTATTATCTATCCATCTATCCATCAATCCATCTGTCATCTTCTATTCCTGCCTGCCTGCCTCTCTATCTATTAACTATCTATCCATCTATTATCTGTCCATCGATCTATCCATCCATTCATCTATCATCTTCTGTTCCTGCATGCCTGCCTGCCTGCCTGCCTGCCTGCCTGCCTATCTCTCTCTCTCTCTCTCTCTCTCTCTCTCTCTCTCTCTCTACTATCTCTATCCATCTATTAACTATTTATCTATCCATCTATTATCTATCCATCTATCTATCCATCAATCCACCTATCATCTTCTATTCCTACCTGCCTGCCTGCCTGCCTGCCTGCCCCCCATCAATCATCTTCTATTCCTGCCCGCCCATCTATCCATCCATCCATCCATCCATCCATCCATCCATCCATCCATCCATCCATCCATCCATCCGTATATGCAACTCGTCTTGCTGTCACATGATACAACAGAGGAAGTAAAATCTGAAATTTTAGTCTGCCGGAATTTGGGGGAAGGCCTCAGATCCATGATGAGAGACACCCCGGCCGACACGTGCCTGCAACGGAATAAGCCCAACACTTTTTGCAGCCCTGCAACCATTTTATTTACTTGGAAAAACCATCTACCTCTTGTTTTGTCTCACCTCGCAGGACTGGAAACTTCTAGGCTCTTCTTCCATGGAGAACCTGGAAATCTGTGCGTGCCTCTTGTGGAGAAGGAGGAGGAGAATGGAGGATATTGGTCCTTTGCCTGTGAAGCAAAAGGCCTTAAGGTGGGCATCTCCAGCACATTCATTCCATGACCTGTTAGGAACCGGCCCATCCAGCTGGAGGGGAGCGGCAGGTGAGCGAGCAAAACCTACCATAAACCATGATCAGGGGACTGGAGGCTAAAACATACAAGGAATGGTTGCTGGAATTGGTTATGTCTAGTCTAATGAAGAGAAGGACGAAGGGGGACAGGATAGCAGCCAGATAGTATCTCAGGGGCTACCCCAAAGAAGAGGGAGTCAAGCTATTCTCCAAAGCGCCTGAAGGCAGGACAAGAAGTAACGGGTGGAAACTAACCAAGGAGAGAAGCAACCTAGAACTAAGGAGAAACTTTCTGACAGTTAGAACAATTAACCAGGAAAGAGAGAAATTGAGAATAAATAAGTAAATAAAAAACAATGAAACAAACGATAAATAAAACAAAAAAAACACCCTCAAAAGAACAAATCAATAAATAAAACAATAAAAAACAATAAAACAATGAATAAATGAAACAAATTAATAAAACCATAGATAAATAAAACCATAAATTGATAAAATAAATTGATAAAACACTAAATAAATAAAACAATAAAATAAAACAAGTAAAAGAAGAAACAAACATGAATAAATAAAACAATCAATTAATAAAACCATAGATAAATAAAACAAGAAATTGAGAAAAACAATAAATTGAGAACAGTACATTGATAAAACAGTAAATTCATAAAACAATAAAATAAAACAAACAATAAAACAAGAAAAACATGAATAAATAAAACAATAAATAAATAAAACAATAGATAAAACCATCAATTGAGAAAACCGTAAATCAATAAAACAGGAAATAAAAAACAATAAAAACAATAAAACAAGAAACCAAAATGAACAAATAACACAATAAATAAATAAATAAAACAAATTAATAAAACCATAGATAAATAAACAATAAATTGGTAAAATAAATGGATAAAACAGTAAATAAATAAAACAAAACAAAACAAAACAAAAAACAAACATGAATAAATAAAACAATAAATTAATAAAACAATAAAATATATATATAAAGCAATGAACTGATGAAACAATAAATTAATAAAACAATAAAACGATAAATCCAAACTTCTGTAGGCCCTTTGGTCCCACGAAAGAGGAAAAAAAAGGGGGCGGGCGGTGCTTTTACCTGGCAGCTTCTGGCCTGCCTCTCTCCTTTCAGGTGAGCGATATTTTCGAGCGGGTAGACGGCGACTTTCACCTGCCCCCGGCACTGCCCGCTGAGGTCGGTGACGTTGTACCAGCCGCAGATGTGCTGGAAGCCGCAGAGCAGGGGCGAGAGGTCCACGGAGGCAAAGCCCATCACTCGCTCCACGTCTGCAGGGAAAACAGCCTGTCAAAGCACGCCGGCCATCTCAGCGGGGCCGGCCAAAATTTGCACCTCGCGACGAGAAGACTTTGTTTCTCCAGGACCTCCAAGGTCCCTTCCAGCTGTGTTATTCTATTCTATTCTGTTCTATTCTGTTCTGTTCTGTTCTATATTCTATTCTATATTCTATTCTATTCTATTCTATTCTATTTCATATTCTATTCTATTCCATTCCATATATTTCAATTCTGTAATTCTGTTCTATTCTATTCTATTCTAGTCTCTATTTCCATATTTTCTATCCTATCCTATCCTATCCTATCCTATCCTATTCTCTATTCCATATTTTCTATTCTATATTCTATTCTATTCTATTCTATTCTATTCTATTCTATTCTATTCTATTCTATTCTATTCTATTCTATTCCATATATTTCCATTCTGTAATTCTATTCTATTCTATATTCTATTCTATTCTATTCCATTCTATTTCATATTCTATTCCATTCCATATTCTATTCTATTCTATTCCATTCCATATATTTCCATTCTGTAATTCTATTCTATTCTATTCTATTCTATTCTATTCTATTCTATTCTATTCTATTCTATTCTATTCTATTCTATTCTAATTTCTACTCTATTCTCTATTTCCTATTCTCTATTCTATTCTACTCTATTCCATTCTATTCCATTTTATTCTACTCTATTCCATTCCATTCCATGTTCTGTACTATTCTATTCTATTCCATTCCATTCCATTCCATTCTTAGCTTCTGACTGATCATTAGTACCAGCAGTAGTACATTTCTTTCGGTATCCATTTACTGAAATACACTGTAAGATGTGCAAACCACACATGAATACCTGAACAATACGCAAGCAACAATGAATATCAACAGCACAGGGAGGATGGGCAGAGAGCTCGCAATCCATCCATTTCTTTTAAAAAGATGGCTACGCTACCGTCAGAGCTTGCTTGCCAGGAAGGAGTTGTGACAGGAGAAAGGGGTACCTGCTTTATGCCAGACTTTGAGGACCAGAGTTTTCTGGGAATCCAACAGTAGCTCCTTGGAGAGTCTGCAAAAGAATCAGAGACAAATCCGAAACACGTTTACACGACCGCTAGAGGAAATGTCACTTTCCAGCAGCTTGTCGGGAAAGCTTTTGGTGTACGGGCAGTCCTCGGCACATGACCCACCATTGAGCCCCGCATTTCCGTTGCTAAGCGAGACAGTTCTTAAGTGAGTCCGGCCCCGTTTTACGACTTTCCTGGCCACAGCTGTTCAGGACATCACTGCCGTGGTTAAGAGAGTCTGGCTTCCTGACTCTGTTTGGGGATCGCGTGACCCCGGGGGAGGGGACACCGCGACAGTCATAAACGTGAGTCAGTTGCCAAATTTTGATCACCTGGCCGTGGGGCTGCTACAATGGTCATAAAGTGTGAAAAACACTCCTAAGCTACTTTTTTCAGTGCCTGAAGGCAGGAGAAGAAGCAACGGATGGAAACTCATCAAGGAGAGAAGCAACCTGGAACTAAGGAGAAACTTCCTGACAGTTCGAACAATTAACCAGTGGAACTCCTTGCCTCCAGAAGTGGTGAATGCTTCAACATTGGAAGTTTTTAAGAAGAGACTGGACAGCCCTTTGTCTGAAATGGTATAGGGTCTCCTGCCTGAGCAGGGGGCTGGACTAGAACAGGGCTTTTCAACCTTTTCACCCCTTGTACCACTTTTAGGATATGGTGACATCCGAGGACCACCCGTCGCCTAGCAAGGTGTCAAAAACTTAATGACCAAAAAAAAGGAGAAAAGTTATAAAGCACAGGTAGTCCTCGACTTAGAACAGTTCGCTTAGTGACTGTTGGAAGTTACAATGGCACTGAAAAAAGTGCCCCCCAAGCCACAGCCGAACAAGACACCTGCCTGCCTGTCCGGCCATGCTCTTTCAACTGTCCGAGGTTTCCATTGTTGTGAGCATTTCTGTTGAGGATTGGCAGCGGGGGTGGGGTGGGGGGTGTTTGGTTTTTATTCCCCCCCCCGTCTGCTGGGTGGTTGCAGCAGGTTTTGGTCCCTTCACATGACCCTGGGACACTGTGACCGTCATAAATACGAATCAGTGGCCAAGCACCTGAATGTAAATCACAAGACCCTGGAGATGCTGCAACATTCCAGCTGATTGGCGCTTCTTCGGGGCTCAGCAGAAGCGCCAGGATCAGTGCTGCTTTCCAGCTAATCGGCGCTTCTTCGGGGCTCAGCGGAAACGCCAGGATCAGTGCCGAGCTCCAGCTGGATCCTGGCGCTGATCCTGGCGCTTCCGCTGAGCCCTGACAGCCCTGCAGCTCCGGCCATCTCTTGCTCAGGCTTGTGCGGTGCTGCCCCCGGTTCAGCCCATTCCCCTCTCCCGCTACCCCTTTTCTAGGATGGTCGCGTACCCCCTGCCAGGTGCCCATGGACCACAGGTGGTCCCCGTAGCCCTGGCTGAAAAGCCCTGGACTAGAAGACCTCCCAAGATCTCTTCCAACTCTATTTTTCTACTCTAATTGTGCTCATAAGCCAAAGAGCGTTCCCAGCCCTCTATAGATGAAGGTGGGAATGTTTAGAAAAACATAAAGGATAAACTTGGCTGGTCTAGAATCCTGCTTTCTATGGGATCAAATTAGCAACCATGATTGTATTTCCAGAACAACCTACAGGTCAGGGTTTTTTTTTGCTGCTTTTCGGCTCTGTCTCAAAACACAAGCAAAACATAATCTTGCTGTAATCAGCATTTTAAATATGCCGGCAGCTCACATTTCAATGATCTCAGTGTTTAATGCTATGCGTCTCTACATGTTACAAGGAAGGCAAAAACACAGACCCACATGCAACTCAGATGAGGGCCTGGAGACTAAAACATACGGAGAATGAACGGCTGCGGGACTTGGGTTTGGCTAGTCTAGAAAAAAGAAGAAATAGGGGAGACATGATAGCAGTGTTCCGGTATCTGAGGGGCTGCCACAAAGAAGAGGGAGTCAAGCTATTCTCCAAAGGACCAGAGGGAAAGACAAGAAACAACGGATGGAAACGCATCAAGGAGAGAAGCAGCCTGGAATTAAGGAGAAACTTCCTAACAGTGAGGACAATTAACCAGTGGAACAGCTTGCCACCAGAAATCGTGAGCGCTCCATCACTGGAGATTTTTAAGAAGAGGCCAGACAGTCACCTGTCTGAGATGGTATAGGTTCTCCTGCTTGAGCAGGGGGCTGGACTAGAAGACCTCCCAGGTTAGAAGACCTCCAAGGTCCCTTCCAGCTTCTATTCTATTCTATTCTATTCTATTCTATTCTATTCTATTCTATTCTATTCTATTCTAATTTCTATTCTATTCTAATTTCTATTCTATTCTAATTTCTATTCTACTCTAATTTCTATTCTATTCTATTCTGTTTTGTATTTCTCTTCTCTTCTGTATTTCTATTCTATTCTATATTTCTATTCTATTCTATTTTTTTGTATTTCTCGTCTCTTATTTCTATTCTATTCTATATTTCTATTCTATTCTATTTTGTATTTCTCTTCTCTTCATTCCTATTTCTATTCTATTCTATATTTCTATTCTATTCTATTTCGTATTTCTATTCTATTCTATATTTCTATTCTATTCTATTCTATTTCTATTCTATTCTATTTTGTATTTCTATTCTATTCTATTCTATTCTTTTGTATTTCTCTTCTCTTCATTCCTATTTCTATTCTATTCTATATTTCTATTCTATTCTATTCTATTCTATTCTACATTTCTATTCTATTCTATATTTCTATTCTCTTCTCTTCTATTCTATTCTATCCTATTTCCACGTAAACACCATTTTTACATTTCACCGATATGAAAGGGCACAAAAAGGAACGCAAAAACCTCACAAAGAGCTGCTACAGGCAGCCCTCCGTGTGCAACAATCCTTTTAGTAACCTTTTAAAGTTACCACAGCACTGGAAAAAAGAAGAGTGACCAATTTTCAGACTTGACGGCCGTTGCGGCCATCCCAGGGCCACGTGATCCAAATTCAAGAGCCTTGGCAACCGGTTCGTATCTATGATGGACCATTCTGACACCTTACGTTACTTCCGACCGGATTATTTCGGGACATCTTTAACTTACCTTGTCTGCTGCTGAAAATCCCACACGGGGGAGTCCGTGTTTTCCACCGTGGCGGTGGTAAAAGGGTGATCGGCGTCCGTGGCCACGAAGGACACGTAGCTACTGGGCGACGTCACGCCCCGCTCTGCAAGAGGGCTCCCTGAAAACCGAGCAATTCAGATTATTAGTTTGCGTCCTGTGACAATTTCCACGACAAAGAAACAAACAGTCTTTTAACCTGGATGGTTTCTCAACGGCAAGCTGATCAGGAAAGCTGAAAAACTATGTTAATAGAAAGTAGAATCCTAGAGCTGGTAGGGACCTCAGAGGTCTTCTAGTCAAGCCCACCCCCCACCCCCCCGCTCAAGGCAGGATACCGAAGGTGAAAGAGGTCTGGGTTGGGAACGATGTTATGATTCTGGCTTCTTGCAAGGGGCTGACAGTGAAAAATCTGGACTTAACTAGCCACGTTTGGCGTTTACGTTTCTTGGGAAAAACGAAAGTTGACATTCTTCTGCCTCTAATCCAGGAGAGAAGCAACCTAGAACTAAAGAGAAACTTCCTGACAGTGAGGACAATTAACCAGTGGAACAGCTTGCCACCAGAAGTGGTGAATGCTCCAACACTGGAAGATTTTAAGAAGAGTCTGATATGGTGGATACTTCAAAATATTTTGAAAAAACGTATTGAATTTTCTCCACAGCTGTTTTTGTTAGGCATTATAAAAGACTGCAACACCATAGAGACGAACTTAATTTTGAATTTGATTACAGCAGCAAGACTGTTGGTGGGACAATATTGGAAGAAGCCAGAATTACCATCTACTGAAGAATGGACTTTGAAAGTTATAAACTTGGCAGAAATGGCTAAAATATCCGCATATTTGAAGGATCATTCAAATGAAAAATATATGTTGGACTGGAAAAAATGGATAGAGTACATACAAGGGAAATATCAATCTAAGAAATTGTACTTAGCATATAGTTAAATTTTTATATGTTGGATTGAAAAATAGAGTTAAATTCTTATTAGGATTTAAACAATTTTGTTTAGTTTAGTGGGTTTTCTTGTGTTTTATCCTGTATTCACTTTGGGAAGTCGGGGGGTGGGTGGGGGTGGGTGGGTTGGAGGGGTGTTATAATGTACTCAACTGCAATATTAGTATTATATAAGAATGATATACTTTTTGATAAAAGAGGGGTTGCTCGGGCAGTACCTCGGAACCACATCTGGAGTGGGTGGAGATTGAGGAGTGAAGGAGTGGAGGGAAGGAGGGAGGTTGTAGGAGGAGGGTGGAGTGAGAGGGAGGGAGAGAGGGTGGGGGGACAGAAGTAGAAAGAGGGAGGAAGGAAGAAGGGGATGTGGTGGAGGGGGTGCTGCCAAACAATACCCATAGTTATTTTAACTATCTTATGTAAGTTTTTATGCTTTGTTTTGGGTCGGAAAAAGTTGTAAACGATTGTATTAAGTTGAGTTGTATTTAATTAGATTTTTTGTTTATATTTATAATTATAAAATTAATAAAATATTTAAAAAAAAAAAAAGAAGAGTCTGGACAGCCATTTGACTGAAATGGTATACGGTTTCCTGCCTGAGCAGGGGGTTGGGCTACATGACCTCCAAGGTCCCTTCCAAATCTGTTATCCTGTTATCCTTCCTTCCTTCCTTCCTTCCTTCCTTCCTTCCTTCCTTCCTTCCTTCCTTCCTTCCTTCATCACTGGAAGTTTTTAAGAAGAGTCTGGACAGCCATCTATCTGAAACGGTGTAAGGTTTCCTGCCTGAGTAAGGGGTTGGACTAGATGACCTCCATGTCCCCTTCCAACATTATTTTTATTTATTTATTTATATTATTATTATTATTATTATTATTATTATTATTATTATTATTATTATTATTATAGTTGATTTCATCTTTACAAGATTCAGAAGACAAATGGCCTCTCCACTTACTGGGTTCGGCCTCTCTCTCTTCTGCCTTCAGATGTGATGTTGGTTTTGTTTTGCGCGCGTGTGTGTGTGTGTGTGTGTGTGTGTGAACAACTACATGTAGTTCTCGACTTACAACCATTTGTTCAGTGGCTGCTCAGGGTGACAACGGCGCTCAAATGTTTCTCTCACTTATGACCACAGCAGTATCCCTGAGGTCGTGGGATCGAAATTTGGGGGGGCTGACTTGTGCTTGTGACGGTTGCAGGTGTCCCAGTGATCCCCTTCTGCGAAGGTCTGACAAGCGACGTCAACGGGGGAAGCCGGTCTTCACTCAACAACGATGTTACTAGTTGCAGCGATTCACTTAACAAACCGGGCGAGAAAGGGCATAAAATGGGGCAAAACTCACAACGACTTGTCTTGCTTAGCAATGGAAATTTGGGGCTCAGCTGTGGTTGTTAAGTCAAGAATTTACGACAAGGTTGGCCACTCTAAAACTTGTGGACTTCAACTCCCAGAATCCCTCAGCCAGCCAAACTTGGCCGCTTTCAGACTGGTGGACTTCAGGTCTGGCTGAGGAATTCTGGGAGTTGAAGTCCACCAGTCTTAAAATTGATTTACGACCTCTTTGTTTCTGGACTTGCATTTCCCTGCAGATTCTGCTCTAGTGCCCAGGGTGCTACAGAGGAGTAAAATACCCAGATAATAATATTAAGACTTTTTCCTAGGACATTAATTCTGTTTTCCTGTCCTGGCTGGCCTTTTGACTCCTGTTTCTTTTGCACCAATGGCTGTCCTTTCCCAGCATCTGCCCACTGTACCTTCAACTAATGCATTTTCTCATCCTTGTCCAAAGACAGTTATTATATAAAAATCAGCAAATCTACCCACTTCTGGTTTGGACTGCAAAATCTTGGACGCTCTGTAATAAAACTCCATAGGCTATGGCCTTGACCAATATAGAATAAAATAGAACAAAACAGAACAGAACAGAATACCGGTAGGATAGAATAAGAATAGGATAGGATAGGATAGGATAGGATAGGATAGGATAGAATAAGGATAGGATAGAATAGAATAGAATTCAGGATAGAACAGAATTCAGAATAGAATAGAATAGAAAATGAACAGAATAGACTAGACTAGACCAGAATAGACCAGAATAGAAATATAGAAAAGAATAGAAGAATAGAAGAGAATAGAAGAGAACAGAATTCAGAAGAGAAGAGAAAATGAACAGAATAGACTAGAATAGAATAGACTAGAATAGAATAGAAATACAGAATAGAATAGAAATATAGAATAGAATAGAACAGAATTCAGAATAGAATAGAATATGAACAGAATAAACTAGACTAGACTAGGAATATAGAATGTGATAAGAATAGAATAGAAATACAGAATAAAAATATAGAATAGAATAGAATAGAATGAAATAGAAATAGAAACAGAAATAGAACAGAACCAAATAGAATAGAATACAATACAATACAAAACAGAATAGGCAATAGAATGGAATTAGAATTAGAATACAGAATAGAATAAATAGAGTAAAACAGAATTAGAATACACATATTGATAAAGAATAAAGATTGTAGGTACAAAAAAATAAGATACTGAAACAAGGTAAAAGAATAAAGCAAAGCATTAAAAGTTCCCACAGCTCATTACTTATGTATTTGTATTTTTGTTGAAATCTTGGAGGTTGTTACTTAAGTTTATTTAAACCATTTTATATAATGCTCTTCAATTGATCTTTGAAAAAAACAAACAAAAAACCAACGTATTTCAAATGTCTAAACTGGCCTTGTTCTAGGATGTATCGTAAACGAGAAGCTAATCTAGGTTAACTTTAGAGAAGTAGACACAGGTAGTCCTCAAATTACGACCGTAATCGAGTCCAAAACTTCCGTTGTTAAGCGAGGTATTTGTTAAGGGAGTTTTGCCCCCATACTTGCAACCGTGAAGTGGATCAGTGCAGTCCTTAAGTGAGTGACACGGCTGTTAAATGAGTTTTGCCCCATTTTACGACCTTTCTCGCCACAGTTACGTGAACCTGGCTGCCCCATGGGACTTTGCTTGTCAGGTGGTCGCAAAAGGGGATCACGTAACCCCGGGATACTGCGACCGTCATAAATATGAACTCGTGGCCAAGCGTCCAAATTTTGATCACCTGACCGTGAGGGAATGCTGCGACGGTCGCTCAGTGTGAAAAACGGCTGTAAGTCTTCTGTTTCACTGCTGCTCTGACTTTGAACGGTCACTAAACAGACGGTTGTAAGTCAAGAGCCCCCTGTATAAAGTCCTTTTATTTTCTGATCGGTCTCTCTTCCCCAGCCCTGTGTGAGAACACTGGAAGTATTTGAGGGACTGCCCCAAAGAAGAGGGAGTCAAGCTGTCCTCCAAAGCCCCTGAAGGCAGGACAAGAAGCAACGGATGGAAACTCATCAAGGAGAGAAGCAACCTGGAACTCAGGAGAAATTTCCTGACAGTGAGAACAATTAACCAGTGGAACTCCTTGCCTCCAGAAGTTGTGGGTGCTCCATCAATGGAAGTTTTTAAGAAGAGACTGGACAGCCATTGGTCCGAAACGGTGTAGGGTTCCCTGTCTGAGCAGAGGGTTGGACTAGATGACCTCAAAGGTCCCTTCCAACTCTATTCTATTCTAAGAGACTGGACAGCCATTTGTCCGAAACGGTAAAGGGTTCCCTGGCTGAGCAGGGGGTTGGACTAGATGACCTCCAAGGTCCCTTCCAGCTCTATTCTATTCTAAGAGACTGGACAGCCATTTGTCCGAAATGGTATAGGGTTTCCTGCCTGAGCAGGGGGTTGGACTAGATGACCTCCAAGGTCCCTTCCAACTCTATTCTATTCTAAGAGACTGGACAGCCATTTGTCCGAAACGGTAAAGGGTTCCCTGGCTGAGCAGGGGGTTGGACTAGATCAGTGGTTCTTAACCTGGGTGATATTGCCCCCCCAGGGGGCAATTTCGTTTTTCGGGGGGGGGGGCGATGGAAGGAAAAGGGGCGACGTGGGGGCGAAGAAACGAAAAGGGGGTGATATGGGGGCTATGGAGCGAGATGTTTTGGGAACACTTTTGAGACCTTTTCGTACAGTGAATCACTGTGTATCTGTCGTACAAAAACCAGACATTCACAAAAACTGATCCTTAGAGTTGTATTGCAGGATATATGATGATTGCTTTTTAATATGAACTTATGTTTGATGTTGATGGTTTTAATAAAATAATTAAAAAACAAAACAAAAAAACATCCGATCGCTCGCTATTAGCGGATTGAATTGTGTTTTCAAATGTTCCTCCAGCTAGCTTCAGTACAGAACACCGTACCTATGTGACGACGCATCGCTTATCTTCATGCGCGTTGCGCAGCAGCCTCTACCCCAGTGGTTCTCAACCTGTGGGTCGCGACCCCAATTGGGGTCGAACGACCATTTCACAGGGGTCGCCAAACAACGCAGTCCGCCATTTTTTCCCTTTTCCCCTCGGCCGGCGCAGGGGGCAGCACCGTGCATGTGCGGGGTAGCACCACGCATGCGCGATGCGGGCCGTCGCGCCGCACATGCACGGTGCAGGTCGGGGTCACGGCCTGAAAAAGGTTGAGAACCGCTGCTCTACCCATACAGTGGCGCGCCATTGGCCAGAATGGGCCGTGATGGAGGGGGGGAGCGCTTCTTTCGAAACATCGCATGCTGAGTGGCTGTCCCCTGTGACGTCAGCCGTAAGGTCGACGCAACTGTCGAAACTAGGTGGATCGACGTCCGCGTGTGGTTTTTTTAGTGTCCCAGTGGAGTCGAAAATTTAATTTGCAGGTCGTGCCTTTCATTTTGAAGACCTGTCAACATGGCCGAGAAGAGGAATGGTCGCCAATATTCGACGGAATACCTAAAATTGCGATTCCTTCCATCTCCCTCCAACGTACAGCTTCCGTTTTGTCTTCTTTGCGAGAAAACATTTTCAAACGAAGCGATGAAGCCTTTCCCGACTGAAAGACCATTTGGTAAGAATTCATTCGGATAAAGCCGACAAACCGGCATCGTTTTTCCAATCCTTAAAGGCCACGTTTGAAGGTCGCAGCACCGTTGGGAAGTTATTTGGAAAATCGTCACTCAACGCCGACAAGGGGCTCATTTGTTCCTACGAAGTATCTTTGTTGATTGCAAAGTGTGGCAAACCTCACACTCTTGGAGAAACGCTGATTTTACCAGCAGTGAAACAGATTGTTGCCACCCTGTTGGGGCCCAGCGCAAGCACGATCACACAATCGATTCCTTTGAGCAATGACACCGTATCAAAAAGAATCGATGAAATGTGGAAGAAAGGCTTATTGACACCTTGAAAAATACAGAATTCATGATGCAGATGGACGAGTCAACGATGCGTGAAAAATGAAGCCGTGTTATTGGCTTAGGTCCGTTTCATCTTAGTTCCTGCATTGCGGTTTGTTCTTATGCCCCTTTTTATATTTCTTTTTGCGTCTTAAATTTCACTTGTAATTCAATCATTAGATGTTATTGTTTTTCTTTTGGGGCACTTCACTTTCTTGCCGTTGAATTTTGTTTTCAGTGGTCATTACATTTAAGTGTCTTGAATAAATAAGATAATAATAATGAAATACACGTATCACGAAGTTTGGGAGTAAAGGGACGGGAGGCACCCAAACTTTCCACACAGTTGAGAAATGGGAAAAAGACTGGAAATAAATGATTTGCATCGATATGTCCTGATGACAATTTTAAAGAAAACAACAACAAAAAAGGGTTTGCATAAATTGAAGAATTATTTCCTATGTTGTGATTGAGAGGTTATGTGGGGGGAGGGGGGGTGATGACAACTTCCTCATTGGCTCCAGGGGGCGATTCGTTCAAAAAAGGTTAAGAGCCACCGGACTAGATGATCTCCAAGGTCCCTTCCCACTTTAATACTACTCTTTCTTTCTTTCTTTCTTTCTTTCTTTCTTTCTTTCTTTCTTTCTTTCTTTCTTTCTTTCTTTCTTTCTTTCTTTCTTTCTCTTTCTTTCTTTCTTTCTTTCTTTCTTTCTTTCTTTCTTTCTTTCTTTCTTTCTTTCTTTCTTTCTTTCTTTAGTAGACTTTTATACCGCCCTTCTCCCGTAGGACTCGGGGCGGTTTACAGCCAAATTTAAAACATAACAATAATAAATATTTAAAACAGAATTAAATAACCTAGGCTGTACTAAAAACCAAATTAAAATCCCATACTAAAACCCTAACTACATTAATTTAAAATTACATAAAAACCCGAGGAGGTCTAGGCCAGGCCGGCTTGATTGAAGAGATGAGTCTTCAATTCTCTTCTGAAGGTGCGGAGATCATGACACGTCCGGAGTTCTGGGGGGAGCTCATTCCACATCGTCGGAGCCCCCACAGAAAAGGCTCTCCCCCTGGGCGCCGCCAGCCGACACTGCTTAGCCGATGGCACCCTGAGGAGGCCCTCCCTGTGGGAGCGAACTGGTCGGTGGGAGGTATTTACTGGCAGTAGGCGGTCCTGTAAGTAACTGGGTCCTATGCCATGGAGCGCTTTAAAGGTGGTGACCAACCCCTTGAAGCGCACCCGGAAGACCACCGGCAACCAGTGCAGCTCGCGCAGGATGGGGGCCGTTCGTGCCTGCCAGGGCGCCCCCACCACCACCCGCGCAGCCGCATTCTGCACCAGTTGGAGCCTCCGCGTGCACTTCAAGGGGAGCCCCATGTAGAGAGCATTGCAATAGTCCAGTCTGGAAGTGAGGAAGGCATGAGTGACCATTAGTTCTGACCCCAGCTGAGCTACCAGTTGTCAAGCTTGGCCTATCTTGAATAACTTGGAGAAAACAATGTGTGAATGCTGCATAATATGTTTTTATGTTCAATGTTGATTGTTTTAATAAAAGAATTTTTATAGTGAAAAAAAAAATCAGTGACGTACCCTTTGGCCTCCCCCTGGGCTCGTAACTCAAGGGCTACCTGGTGCAACGCGATACGGTACAGTAATAAAATCAAACGCCAGAATTTGCTGAAGCAGTGAGTAGCTCTTCCTGAAGGCAGAGAACAAAATAAAATAAAATAAAAACATTAAAAAAAACCGCAGGAGGAATGTGTCAGGGGTGCAAAGAGGAAGGAAGTGGTACTTTGAGCGAGGGGAGGAAACTCTGAAAATAATTTCCCAACTGCTCTTTAACCTGATCTGGAAGGCCGGCCTGTTTTATCAAAAAGCCATCCGTGGGGGAAATATGGGGAAGGTGCTGAATGGAGTCATCTGGTTTAATCTGAATGGAGTCATCTGGTTTAATTTGGCTGGAAGTATTGGAGTGCATCGGGAGGGAACGATTGGGGGGGGGGGTTTGACGAACGGCCTCAGGGTGCCTCGTAGGGCAGAGCACGAAGGCCAAGAAAACACCCTGCGGGGGAGGCAATTCTAGGAATAAGGCCCGCCCTGCATCAGAAGCAGAACAAAAGGTGATTTCAAGGCTGCCCCCTTTCATTTCCACCTTGGTTGAATTGTAAACGCCTGCATTTCATTCCATTCCATTCCATTCCGCTCCGATCTACTCTGCTTTGTTCTTTTATCATACTCATAGCTTATCCCAAAGGGTGAATTCTAGTCCCACTTTAGGCATGAAAGCCAACTGGGTGACTTTGGGCCAATCATTAGGAGACGGTGAGTTCTAGTCCCACTTTAGGCATGAAAGCCAACTGGGTGACTTTGGGCCAATCACCAGGAGACGGTGAGTTCTAGTCCCACCTTAGGCATGAAAGCCAGCTGGATGACTTTGGGCCAATCACCAGATGACGGTGAGTTCTAGTCCCACTTTAGGCATGAAAGCCAGCTGGATGACTTTGGGCCAATCACCAGGAGACGGTGAGTTCTAGTCCCACCTTAGGCATGAAAGCCAGCTGGATGACTTTGGGCCAATCACCAGGAGACGGTGAGTTCTAGTCCCACCTTAGGCATGAAAGCCAACTGGGTGACTTTGGACCAATCACCAGGAGACGGTGAGTTCTAGTCCCACCTAAGGCATGAAAGCCAACTGGGTGACTTTGGGCCAATCACCAGGAGACGGTGAGTTCTAGTCCCACCTTAGGCACGAAAGCCAACTGGGTGACTTTGGACCAATCACCAGGAGACGGTGAGTTCTAGTCCCGCCTTAGGCATGAAAGCCAACTGGGTGACTTTGGGTCAATCATTAAGAGACGGTGAGTTCTAGTCCCGCCTTAGGCATGAAAGCCAACTGGGTGACTTTGGGCCAATCACCAGGAGACGGTGAATTCTAGTCCCACCTAAGGCATGAAAGTCAACTGGGTGACTTTGGACCAATCACCAGGAGATGGTGAGTTCTAGTTCTGTCTTAGGCACGAAAGCCAACTGGGTGACTTTGGGTCAATCACCCAGGAGATGGCTGCCCCCTTCTGCTTCCAGCTTGGCTGAATTGCAAACGCTTGCATTTTATTTTATCACTGTATGGCATTGGAATAGGGCGGCATAGAAATCGAATTAAATAAATAAATAAATAAATTGTACGTAGAGTCCTTCAGTTATGACCACAATTGAGCCCAACATTTCTGTTGCTTCAGCGAAACCTTTGCTAAGTGAGCTTCGCCCCATTTTACAACCTTTCTCACTGCCGTTGTTAGGAAGACGATTGTTAAGTGAATCTGGCTTCTCCGTCGACTGTCAAAAGGTCCCGAAAGGGGATCACATGACCCTGGGACACGGTGACCGTCATAATTAACGAGTCGGTTGCCAAGCGTGTGAATTTTGATCACGTGACCACAGGGATGATGCAACAGTCGCTACGTATGAAAAACAGTCATAAGTCCCTTTTTTTTTTCCAATGACATTGGAACTTTGAACAGTCCCTAAAGAAATTGTTGTAAGTCGGGGACTATCTGAATATCATGTGTAGCTAACGTATATAAATAACAAAACCACCTTTAGTTTTTTTTTTTTTAAATTATATGAACTTTGGGCCACGAGTTGGACATGCCGCTGTTAAAGCTTATCTGAATGTATTAGAGTTTTTCCGATGTTTCTGAAATATTATTACAGGCCATTCGAATGGTGAATTTGAAGGCCACAGTGTAAAGAAAAAAAAAGATAGGTTAAGATGGGGATTATATCCTAGTTCAGGGGTAGGCAACCTTGGCTCTTTTATGACTCGGGGACTTCAACTCCCAGAATTCCTGAGCCAGCATGGAGGAACTAAGGCCCCTTCATGACTGGTGGACTTCAACTCCCAGAATTCCTGAGCCAGCATGGGGGAACTATGGCCCCTTCAGGACTCCGGGACTACAACTCCCAGAATTCCTGAGCCAGCATGGGGGAACTGTGGCCCTTCATGACTCGGGGACTTCAACTCCCAGAATTCCTGAGCCAGCATGGGGGAACTGTGGCCCCTTCATGACTCGTGGACTTCAACTCCCAGAATTCTTGAGCCAGCATGGGGGAACTGTGGCCCCCTTCATGACTGGTGGACTTCAACTCCCAGAATTCCTCAGCCAGCATGGCTCAGCTTGGAAACCTCTCCCTTTCCCCTCAGCATGGCTGGCTCAGGAATTCTGGGAGTTGAAGTCCATGAGTCATCAAAGGGCCAAGGTTGCCTAGCCCTGTCCTACTTGGAGGATTGCAGAGGGGACCGACAGCTATCAATCCAGACGTCTGCTATCAGAACTGTCACTCTCACACCTGTGCTTCGCAGTTGTTCAATGCCAGTCTGCCAGGGTCCCTGGGTGGAGGGGAAAGTGAAAAAGTGAAACTGCTGGAAATAAATGCTCCAACTCTTTCTCGTCCTCCTCCGAACTGGCTTCTTCAAGACACCTTCCACGCAGAGTGACTGTTTCAAAAACGTCTTCTTTGATTGGGCGATCCAGCAATGGGAAGTGTCTGGGAGGGAAAAGTGACTTGGTGGGCGAATCTCAGTTCTGGCTTTGCTTTACTGTAATTCTATCACGTGATAGAATCAAGATCACGTGAAGTGTTAATACCACTTTACAAGGCCTTGGTAAGGCCACACTTGGAATCCTGCATCCAGTTTTGGTCACCAGGATGTAAAAAAGATGTTCAGACTCTAGACTAGAGGACAGAGAAGAGCAACAAAGAGGATCAGAGGTCTGGAGGCTAAAACATATAAAGAACAGTTGCTGGAATTGGGTATGTCTGGTTTAATGAAGAGAAGGACGAGCGGGTGACAGGATAGCAGCCTTCCAGTATCTCAGGGGCTGCCCCAAAGAAGAGGGAGTCAAGCTCTTCTCCAAAGCGCCTGAAGGCAGAACAAGAAGCAACGGATGGAAACTCACCAAGGAAAGAAGCAGCCTGGAACTAAGGAGAAACTTCCTGACAGTGAGAACAATTAACCAGTGGAACAACCTGCCTCCAGAAGCCGTGAATGCTGGAAGTCTTTAAGAAGAGACTGGACAGCCATTTGTCCAAAATGGGATAGGGTTTCCTGCCTGAGCAAGGGGTTGAACTAGATGACCTCCAAGGTCCCTTCCAGCTCTATTCTATTCTAAGAAACTGGACAGCCATTTGTCCGAAATGGTATAGGGTTTCCTGCCTGAGCAGGGGGTTGGACTAGAAGACCTCCAAGGTCCCTTCCAACTTTTTATTTTTTATTTTTTTATTTATTACTATTATTATTATGATGATGATGATTATTCCACTTGACCTTTAGTATACGATACGTAAACGAATGGAGTCAAGGATGAGGACCTTGAGGCAGGACTGACAATCGGCTTACCTTTTAAGCTGAGGTGCATGGCTCTTTCCACGAGAACGCTCGCGGCGAATGTGTTCTCCAGATCACTCACAGCTGGTTTCTCCTGGGGGAGCTCGTCGACGGGAGGATTCGCCTCCGTGCGGACTTCCAGTTGCTGCTCTGCTGCCTTCTTTTCTTCAACGCTGTTGCTATTGCTGTTGCTGCTATCCCGGTCATCTTCGGAGTTCCCAGGCCCGCCGGATGGACCAGCAGGTGTCACCGCAATGTGAATGCGCAGCCCGGCTCCGCCCAGGTTGGCAGCGTTTCGTCGGAACAAGGGAAAGACACCTGCGGGGAGGAAGGGGAGGCTCATTCAAAATTGCAGATCTCACCCTGCTGAGAAGGAGCTGCTCGGTTTTCAACGAAGGAACCAACCACATGTTGATTTTGCCGTTGGTTCATTGTGCTGTAGAACAGGGCTTTTCAACCAGGGCTACGGGGACCACCTGTGGTCCATTGGCACCTGGCAGGGGGTATGCGCCCATCCTAGAAAAGTGGTAGCGGGGGAGGGGAATGGGCTGAACCGGGGGCAGCACCGCACAAGCCTGAGCGAGAGACGGCCGGAGCTGCAGGGCTGTCGGGGCTCAGCGGAAGCGTCAGGATCAGTGCCAGGTTCAAGCTGGAGCTCAGCACTGATCCTGGGGCTTCTGCTGAGCCCGGAAGAAGCATCAGGATCAGCTGGAATGTTGCAGCCTCTCCAGGGTCTTGTGATTTACATTCAGATGCTTGGCCACTGATTCATATTTATGACGGTCACAGTGTCCCAGGGTCATGTGAAGGGACCAAAACCTGCTGCAACCACCCAGCAGACGGAGGGGGGAATAAAAACCAAACACCCCCCACCCCATCCCCGCTGCCAATCCTCAACAGAAATTCTCACAACAATGGAAACCTCGGACAGGAGGAAGAGCGCAGCCGGGCGGGCAGGCAGGGGTCTTGCTCGGCTGTGGCTGGGGGGGGGCACTTTTTTCAGTGCCATTGTAACTTCCAACAGTCACTAAGCGAACTGTTGTAAGTCGAGGACTACCTGTACTTCATCACTTTTCTCCTTTTTTTTCTTTTCTTGGTCATCAAGTTTTTGACCCCTTGCTAGGCGACGGGTGGTCCTCGGATGCTGCCCTATCCTAAAAGTGGCACCATGGGTGAAAAGGTTGAAAAGCCCTGTTCCAGAACCAGGCTAGTGACTACCTTTAAAACTGCTGTAAACATACCACTGACTGTTCTCTTCTTTCGCGGCCTGTCTGCCAGAGATGCCAGGTCCACGTACGCTGATCCGATCAAGCGGTCGCTATCCCGCGGTCTTTCCGTATCACCGTCTTTGCCGTAAGCTCGCCACACCTGGAGTTCCAGTTTTTCTTCCCTGAAATACCAGAATAACGCCGGACTGGACCGGAGCTCCATATGGTTGGGATTCTTAAATGTCACAGTCACGTGTTTGTCCCCTTCTGTTGTTTTCGGCCTCCTAAGTGAGGTCCAGGCAGCTTCCTGATCGTACAGTTTATAGCGAAGGTAGCAATAGACACTTTTATGTAAGTGGGTCTGTCCTGCGAGTAGCACGCTCTGTAGCGGTAGCCACAGCCGAGGAGTAGAAACCGTCACACGGACCGGTGTTGAAAGGGAGTGGCCTTCGCTCTCGCTGTCCTCCGGCAGATCGTCAGAGTAGGGTTCCTTCCAATTCCAGCCGAGAAGATTTGCAGTCTCCAGAACACGCTCTCGGTCTCCGGGGTGAACAAAGGCCACGGAAAGGTTCAAGCCTCCGACGACGCTTTGCATGACGTCTGCACACCGCGAGGCGGAGAGATCCTCTGGGAGAATGACGGGGTACCAACCTCTGAGACCTGTAAAGGAAACACAAAGAGAATGAGTTCTTGATGAAAGAAGGAAAGATAGAAAGAAAGAAAGAAAGAAAGAAAGAAAGAAAGAAAGAAAGAAAGAAAGAAAGAAAGAAAGAAAGAAAGAAAGAGGAAGGAAACAAAGGAAGGAAAAGAGAAAGGAAAAAAGGAAGAAAGAAGGAGGGAGGAAACAAAGGAAGGAAAAGAAAGGAAGGAAGAAAGAAAGAAAGAAGGAGGAAGGAAACAAGGGAAGGAAAAGAGAAAGGAAAAAAGGAAGAAAGAAGGAGGGAGGAAACAAAGGAAGGAAAAGAAAGGAAGGAAGAAAGAAAGAAAGAAGGAGGCAGGAAACAAAGGAAGGAAAAGAGAAAGGAAAAAAGGAAGAAAGAAGGAGGGAGGAAACAAAGGAAGGAAAAGAAAGGAAGGAAGAAAGAAGAAAGTAAAAGAAAGGAAACAAAGGAAGGAAAAGAAAGAGGAAGGAAGGGGAAACAAAGGAAAAGAAAGAGAAAGGAAAAAAGGAAGAAAGAAAGGAAAAGAGAAAGAAAAAAGAAATAAAGGAGGGAGGAAACAGGAAGGAAAAGAAAGGAAGAAAGAAAGAAGAAAGTAAAAGAAAGGAAACAAACAAAGGAAGGAAGGAAAAGAAAAAGAAAGGAAGGAAGAGGAAACAAAGGAAATAAAAGAAAGAGAAAGAAAGAAAGAAAAGAGAAAAAGAAAGAAAGAAAAAGAAAGAAAAAGAAAAAGGAAAGAAAGAAAGAGGGAGGGAGGAAGATCTATCTTTCATGCTACATCACTTATTTACTTATTTGTTCCAATTTGTTATCGTTGTCCAGCTCTGATGAACTTTTGAGTGGGGTAGAAAACCACAAAACAATCTATTTTTTTTTTTAAAAAAAAAAGGCAAAACACAAAACCACTCAGGCAGCCTGGACTCATTCTTCAAAGCAACACAAATTGAACAAAACAACACCAGGTACCAACAGAAAAGAATTATCTGTAGTTGAGCGTTGAAGTAGGGGGCTCTCTGCTGCTCCCCGAGCTCCGTGGTTTTCTTGCAGTGGTTTCATGACTCAAGGAGGCAATTATTTGTAAAAATAATAAAAGACTTGATGCAAATTAAATACACAATCATGATGCAGGGCGCATCTGGTGCGCTGGGGGTATCTATGCCAAGACCCTCCCGGCCTCAGATGCCCCCTTGCACCAAGTTGCAACACCAGGCTTGTGATAAGTGTAGAGGTGACGGGGGTAACGTGGAGTCTTTACCTGATCTCCGAATTAACAGGTCTTTGGCAGGGACGCGTACGGTTCCCAGCAGGCAATCTTTCAAAGTTTGAGCTTCCCTTGGAGCTGCAGGAGTAAGTAACAACGATGACGTAAATTTCCCATCGGAATAATTGGAATTCACCTCCCCCCAGAAGGCATCAATCTAGAGCAGGGCTCTCCAAATTTGGCTACTCTCTGGACTTCAACTCCCAGAATTCCACAGCCACCTGACCGGGCGCACGTGCAACCGGGGTCTGAATTTATACCTGTCCTCGTGCATCTTGCGGTCACGGGACCACGAGGGATGATGGTTTCATTGAAAACCGTCATTTTAGGTCCGGTTTGGGGCAAAAACGCTCCCGAGCAAACGCCGAGTCCGCTGAACGACCGCACCCTTTGCTTAATGACCACTGCAAAATCAACTCGGTCACACGACGGCTCGTTTTATGACTGTCACCATTGCCCTGCCATAACTGGCAGGCTCCGTTATGGTTGTAACTTGAGGACTATATATATATATATATATAAGCACAAGCACGAAGCCGAAGACACCAGCCTGAAGATGACGAGTGGGACCTCGTCGAAACGTCGCCAAGATACTCTAAATCTTACACGGGAAAAGACCCGAATACGCCAAGACCTGCATACCTGTACCTATGAAAATCTACGAAAACACACACACACATACATATATATGTTTTCTGAGGTTTTCACGGGTGTTTGTATGTAGGTCTTTGGTTATTCGGGTTTTCTCCCTTGTAAAATTGGAAGTGTCTTGGCGACGTTTCGACGAAATCCCATTTGTCATCTTCAGGCTGGTGTTTTTGGCTTCGTGCTTCTAGGATTCATTGCTCCTAGAAGCACGAAGCCGAAAACACCAGCCTGAAGATGACGAATGGGATTTTGTCGAAACGTTGCCAAGACACTTCCAATTTTACAAGGGAGAAAACCCGAATAACCTATATATACACTAAGAAGCATAAAATGAAGCTGTTCAACTACGGGGAGCCCTCGAGTTACTATCGTTCGTTTAGTGACACTTCGAGGTTACAATAGCACTGAAAAAAGGGACTGACCACTATTTTCACCCCATCCATGCCGCGGTCATGTAATCAAAAATCTGGACACTGGGCAACAGACTCGTACTTACGACAGTTGCGGCATCCCGGGGTCACATCTTTTGTGACCTTCCGACATGCGAAGTCAATGGAGGAAGCCGGATTCACTTAATGACCGTTTCACTAACTTAACAACACAGGCATTCACTTAATAGATGCGGCAAAAAAGGTCATGAAATGGCACAAAACTCAACTTAACAAACGTCTTGCTTAGCCACATAAATTCTGGGCTAAATTATGGTCGTAAGTCGAGGGCTACCTGTATTCCTTGACATGACAGCTAGGGGGAACTGAAACCATTAAGAGCCCTTGGCAGTGCCACATGGGCCAGGTAGTGCCAACCAAGCAGAGTCCTATCTGCAAATGTCTCCTCTCGTATCTCAGTCAAGGGAAGGGAAGTTGCACTAAAGTACAGGCGGTCCTCGACCTACGACCGCAACTGAGCCCAAGCTTTCTGTTGCTAAGTGAGTTTTGCCCTATTTCATGACTTTTCTTGCCACCGTTAAGTAAATCACCGCAGTTGTTAACCGAATCACGTGGCTGTTCAGCGAATCCAACTTCCCCCGTGGACTGTGCTTGTCAGAAGCTCTCAAAAGGGGATCACGTGACACCCCAGGGGCACGGCGACCGTCATAAAAACGAGTCGGTTGCCAAATATCTGAATTTTGATCACGTGACCCCTGGGAAGGATGAAAGGGTCGTTAAGCGTGAAAAACAGGTCACCAGCCATTTCCTTCCACCGCCGCTGTGAGTTTGAACGGTCGCTAAATGAACTGTTGTAAATTGTGGACTGCCTATATACCGCAAGGTTCACCATCGATGAATCCAGGCCACCCAGCTTTGGGGCTCAGTTGTGCAGTTCGACAACTGGACCCACTTTGTTTGTCGCACCTGGGTTCAGGGGCTGGTGATAGAGCTGGAACACCATCTCGGACCGCTGCAGGAGCTCCCCAAGGCAGCAGGCTTCTCCGCTGCTCCTCTGGACCACGAGACGGCAGGGGAGCTCCGCGTGGTGCCCGAAGGCGGGACAGAACGAGCGAGCCACGGTTCTCGTCCTGCGCCGCTCGGCCTCCGGAAGGAAGGGGAGGTGTATCGACACGTAGGTGTTGAGCCCAATTTCCGCACTGTATTGGAACGAAGGGTACTTTTCGGCCACCGCCCTAAGCGACGAGAAGAAAACATTGCATTTTTAATGTACTTCTTTGTACAGGTCGTCCCCGACTTACGTCCACGCGTTTAGTGACCATTCCAAGTGACAACGCTCGTAGAAAGAGAGACTTATGAACCTTTTTCGCACTTATTTTTTTTTTGTAAAACTTTTTTATTAATTTTAAAATTATAAGTATAACCAAAAAAAATCAATTTAAAAACAGCTCAACTGAATAGAATCGTATACAACTTTTTCCAAACCCAAAAACAAAACATAAAAACTTAACTGAAATAGCTAAAACAGTGGTTCTCAACGTTTTTTAGGTTGAGACCCCACTTGCCCCGCCCATGTGCGCCGCGACCCCGACCCGGGCGTGCGCGTGCGCGTGCGCAACGGGCAGATCCGCACATGCACGGGGCGCACACGCCGAAAAACAACAACAACAAAAAAAACAAAATGGCAGACCGTGACGGGCGGATCCGCGCATGCACGGCGCGCGCATGCGATGGGCCGATCTGCACATGCGCGCCGCGCGCACGCCCAAAAAATAAAAAAAACAAAAAAAAATAAAAAATGGCGGACCGCGACGGGCGGATCCGCGCATGCGCGGCGCGCGCACACGACGGGCCGATCCGCGCATGCGCGGCACGCGCACGCCAAAAAAATAAAAAAAATAAAAAAAATTTAAAAAAAAAAATGGTGGACCGGGGTGTCCGGCGACCCCTGCGAAACGGTCGTTCGACTCCAAATGGGGTCGCGACCCATAGGTTGAGAACCACTGAACTAAAATAACTATGGGTATTGCTCGACGGCACCCCCCCCCGCCACCACATCCCCCTCTTCCTTCCTCCCTATCTCAACTTCTCTCCCCCCACCCTTTCTACCTCCCTCTCTCTCCTCCCTCCTCCAACAACCTCCCTACTTCCCTCCACCTTCACTCCTCAAACTCCGCCCCCTCAGATGTGGTGCCGAGGTGTCGCCCGAGCAACCCCTCTTTTATCAAAAAAAATATATATATCATACTTATGTAATACCAATACCATGTTACAGTTGAGGAAGTTATAAACCCCCCACCCACCCACCCACCCCGACTTCCCAAAGTGAATACAGGGTAAAAAAAAAAACACAAGAAAACCCACTAAACTACATCAAATGGTTATATAAATCCTATTGAAAATTTAACTATATTTTTCAGTCCAATATATAAATATTTAACTATATGCTAAATACAATTTCTTAGATTGATATTTCCCTTGTATATACTCTATCCATTTTTTTCCAGTCCAACATATATTTTTCATTTGAGTGATCCTTCAAGCATGCAGATATTTTGGCCATTTCTGCCAAGTACTTATGATGTTGGGACGTCACCACCGTCACTTCGAAGTTACAACAGCGCCGATAAACGTGACTTATGACCATTTCCAGGCCTACGACCGTCGCAGCATCCCCGCAACAGAAATTTTGGGCGCCATCGTGGTCCCATGTCGTTAAGTGAATCATTGTGGTTGTTAAGTTGGTAACTGGCCGCTAAGAGAATCCAGCTTCCCCGTTGACTTTGCTTGTCAAAAGGTCACAAAAGGGGACGCACACGTGACCCCGGGACGCTGCCACCATCCTAAATATAGGTCAGTTGCCAGGTGTCTGAATTTTGATCACATGACCACGGGGAGGCTACAACGGGCCGTAAGGTTGAAAAACGACAAGGAGCCACTTTTTCCAGTGCTGTTGTACCTTCGAACCGTCACTAAGTGAACCGTTGTAAGTCGAGGAGCCTCTGTATTGAGCTTCCAACTCCTCCTTACCTGGCCGCGGCTTGCAATCCGGCCGCTGCGTGGATTTGGACAGAGAGGGAAACGGTCTGAGCCTCTAGCAGGCTTTCGTTTACTTTCAAAGCCTGTCGGTACTTTACGCTCACTTGCAGCAAACCTGGAAAAAAAGGACAGGGTGTTGTCATAAAAGGGCTAAGTTTGAAGACCCCCAGCCTTCACATGTCCAACTTCAACTCCCAGAATTCCTCAGCCAGCCATGCTGAGGGGAAAGGGAGAGGTTTCCAAGCTGAGCCATGCTGGTTCAGGAATTCTGGGAGTTGAAGTCCCCGAGTCATGAAGGGACCATAGTTTCCCCCATATTGGCTGAGGAATTCTGGGAGTTGAAGTCTTCGAGTCATGAAGGGGCCACAATTCCCCCATGCTGGCTGAGGAATTCTGGGAGTTGAAGTCCACGAGTCATGAGGGGGCCAATGTTTCCCCATGCTGGTTCAGGAATTCTGGGAGTTGAAGTCCACGAGTCATGAAGGGGGCCATAGTTCCCCCATGCTGGCTCAGGAATTCTGGGAGTTGAAGTCCGGGAGTCATGAAGGGGACATAGTTCCCCCATCCTGGCTGAGGAATTCTGGGAGTTGAAGTCCGGGAGTCTTGAAGGGCCCACAGTTCCCCCACGCTGGCTCAGGAATTCTGGGAGTTGAAATCCACGAGTCATGAAGGGGGCCAATGTTCCCCCATGCTGGCTCAGGAATTCTGGGAGTTGAAATCCACGAGTCATGAAGGGGGCCATAGTTCCCCCATGCTGGCTCAGGAATTCTGGGAGTTGAAGTCTTCGAGTCATGAAGGGGCCATAGTTCCCTGGCTGAGGAATTCTGGGAGTTGAAGTACACGAGTCATGAAGGGGGCCATAGTTCCCCCATGCTGGCTCAGGAATTCTGGGAGTTGAAGTCTTCGAGTCATGAAGGGGCCATAGTTCCCTGGCTGAGGAATTCTGGGAGTTGAAGTCCACGAGTTATGAAGGGGGCACAGTTCCCCCATGCTGGCTGAGGAATTCTGGGAGTTGAAGTCCAGGAATCATGAAGGGGCCAAAGTTTCCCTCATGCTGGCTCAGGAATTCTGGGAGTTGAAGTCCACGAGTCATGAGGGGGCCGTAGTTCCCCCATGCTGGCTGAGGAATTCTGGGAGTTGAAGTCCACCAGTCATGAAGATGATATAGTATATATAGTATGTTTTAGGTGTGTGTCGTGTATGTGTTTCACTTTGAGAGTGGGCAACTAAATTTCATTGTTGATGTGTGTCGTTGTGCCCACAGTAAAAAAATGACAATGAAGGTTATCTTATCTTATCATGCCACGATCAACCCCCACCTTAGCCCTGGAGCGAAGTCCTACCTGAGGACCGAGGATGAAGTTCTCCGGAGCTGCCGATCCTCGGCATCACCGGCAGGCGGAAGGTCTGGACCCCCACTTCCTGACGGTGCTGCATGGTGACCATGGCACAAAGGCGCGAGAGGGGCAAGCTCGCCCGGGCCACCATCTGGTCTCGGACGTTGGGGTAGTAGTACCTGCGGAAGGGAGGAAAGCGAACGGTTGCAAGCTCCAATTCAGCTGGAGAAAGAAGAGAAAGCAAAACAGGATAGGAAGCGAAATGGCTCGGTCAGGGGCAAAACGATAAAGCAGTTGGCCAGAGAGAATATTTGTGGCTCCAGGTTGAATTGTGTGTGTGTGTGGGGGGGTTCCTCAGTGCTCTCTGAGCTGGATGGCTTTCTTGCAGACGTTTCATGATCCGACTAAGTAACATCAGCAGTGCTAGAAGGCAGCTGGGTTTGTGGAGAGGAGGAGGAGGAGGAGGAGGAGGAGGAAGGACTGTGGGGTCCTTGGTGCTCTCTGAGGTTGGTAGGTTTCTTGCAGACGTTTCATGACCCAACTAGAGAACATCATCAGAGCTAGAAGGGAGGGGGGTGGGTGGAATGGAATTAGGAGGAGGAAGGGAGGAGGAGGAGGAGGAGGAGGAAGAAGAAGGACTGTGGGGTCCTTGGTGCTGTCTGAGGTTGGTGGCTTTCTTGCAGACGTTTCATGACCCAGCTAGGTAACAACATCAGAGCTAAAAGGGAGGGGGTGGGTGGAGACGAGGAGGAGGAGGAGGAGGAGGAGGAGGAGGAGGAGGAGGAGGAGGAGGAGGAGGATTGTGTGCGAGTCCTTGGTGCTCTCTGAGATGGGTGTTTTTCTTGCAGATCTTTCATGACCCAACTAGGGAACATCATTAGCGCTAGAAGGGAGGGAGGTAAGGGAGGGAGGTTTGTGGAGTGGAGTTAGGAGAAGGGAGGAGGAGGAGGAGGAGGAGGACGACGACGACTGTGTAGTCTTTGTCTGAGCCTAGTGGGTTTCTTGCAGTTGTTTCATGACCCAATTAGGGAACATCATCAGTGCTAGGAGGGCGCTAGCAAACTCCACCCTCACTCACACTGATGCCATCTAGTTGGGTCATGAAACGTCTGCAAGAAAACCACCCAGCTCAGAGAGCACCAAGGACCCCACAGTCTGTCCTTCCTTCCTTCCTTCCTTCCTCCCTCCCTTCCTTCCTCTTCCTCCTCCTCCCTTCTAGTACTGATGATGCTACCTAAATGGGTCATGAAACATCTGCAAGAGAACCACCCAGCTCAGAGGGCACAAGGGACCCTGGCAGATCTCCTCCTCCCCTCTCCCTTTTGAGGACTGACTAAAAGATCTGGGTAGGTTTAGCTTTCAGAAAAGACAAGGGAGGGGAGATAGGACAGGAATTGGGAGATCGGTCACGTCTGAGGATCCATTCCCAAGCGCCGGTCCTCCTCAGCCCCACGCCATGCAAACGGAGAGAGACAAGCAGGCCCCGCCCTGGGAATGGGCTGCCCGACAGGTCGAAGCTACGTACCTGCACCAGATTTCAAAATGAATCCCTCCACCTTCTCCGACTAGGCTCTGGGCAGAGAAAGCCCCGAAGAGCAACCGCTGAACTGGGACCTCAGCTGGTACCAGCAGAGTGTGATGATGTTCGTCGTGGAAGGCGGGATCAGGGACGCACAACGTGGTGGAGGTGCGGAAAGCCTTTAACTCCAGGTCTGAAGGAGAAAATAAAACTCTAGTTTCAATCAAGTAGCACAGGGTCTCCCAACCTTTTGGGCCCCAGGGACCAGTTCCGTGGAGAGAGGTTTTCCCGCGGACCGCAGGGGAGCTTGTTTTTGCACGCCGCCTTCATCCTGCGGAGGGGGCTTCGCTTGTTTGCGCAGATCGGTTGCGAGCAGGTAGCAGACTGGTGCTGGTCCACGGGGACCCCTGAGGTTAGCAGACAGACAGAGAGAAGTGCAAGGGAATAAGGCCACAGAACAGATCCAGTTTTGGTCACCAGGATGTAAAAAAGAGGTTGAGATTCTGGAAAGAGTGCAGAGAAGAGCAACAAAGAGGATTAGGGGTCTGGAGGCTAAAACATACAAGGAACAGTTGCTGGAATTGGGGATGTCTAGTTTAACAAAGAGAAGGACGAGGGGGGACAGGATAGCAGCCTTCCAGTATCTCAGGGGCTGCCCCAAAGAAGAGGGGGTCAAGCTCTTCTCCAAAGCGCCTGAAGGCAGGACAAGAAGCAACGGGTGGAAACTCACCAAGGAGAGAAGCAACCTGGAACTAAGGAGAAACTTCCTGACAGTGAGAACAATTAACCAGTGGAACCACCTGCCTCCAGAAGCGGTGAACGCTCCAACACTTAAGAAGAAACTGGACAGCCATTTGTCCGAAATGCTATAGGGTTTCCTTCCTGAGCTGGGCGTTGGACTAGATGACCTCCAAGGTCCCCTTCCAACTTCATTATTATTATTATTAGAATCATCTGGAGGGTTATATTCAATTTGTAGTAAACATAGACATGTCCTCAAGGTCAGTCGTGCTGTCTTGTGCTTGGAATGAGGCGCACTAGAGGTTTTCCCAAATACGCTGGATAACCCTTTGACTGGGGCGCTCTGAGACTCCTGCCTTGAGTAGGGAGGCTGGACCGGAAGACCTCTAAGGGCCCCTCCAGCCCTGTGATTCGGTGTTTGGTGTTTAAGCCTTGCTGGATAAATTGGACAAAAGGTTCACCACAAACATCTCTAACAGTCCTTCTCCTAGGCCACAGGTAGGCAACCTGGGCTCTTTTATGACTCGTGGACTTCAACTCCCAGAATTCCTGAGCCAGCCAAGCTGAAGAGAAAGGGAGAGGCTTCCAAGCTGAGCCAGGCTGGCTCAGGAATTCTGGGAGTTGAAGTCCCCGAGTCATGAAGGGGCCATAGTTCCCCCATGCTGGCTCAGGAATTCTGGGAGTTGAAGTCCCCGAGTCATGAAGGGGCCATAGTTCCCCCATGCTGGCTCAGGAATTCTGGGAGTTGAAGTCCCCGAGTCATGAAGGGGCCATAGTTCCCCCATGCTGGCTGAGGAATTCTGGGAGTTGAAGTCCACGAGTCATGAAGGGGCCATAGTTCCCCCATGCTGGCTGAGGAATTCTGGGAGTTGAAGTCCACGAGTCATGAAGGGGCCATAGTTCCCCCATGCTGGCTGAGGAATTCTGGGAGTTGAAGTCCACAAGTCATGAAGGGGCCATAGTTCCCCCATGCTGGCTCAGGAATTCTGGGAGTTGAAGTCCACGAGTCATGAAGGGGCCATAGTTCCCCCATGCTGGCTCAGGAATTCTGGGAGTTGAAGTCCACGAGTCATGAAGGGGCCAAAGATCCCCCATGCTGGCTCAGGAATTCTGGGAGTTGAAGTCCACGAGTCATGAAGGGGCCACAGTTCCCCCATGCTGGCTCAGGAATTCTGGGAGTTGAAGTCCGCCAGTCATGAAGGGGCCATAGTTCCCCCATGCTGGCTGAGGAATTCTGGGAGTTGAAGTCCAGGAGTCATGAAGGGGCCCTAGTTCCCCCATGCTGGCTGAGGAATTCTGGGAGTTGAAGTCCACGAGTCATGAAGGGGCCATAGTTCCCCCATGCTGGCTGAGGAATTCTGGGAGTTGAAGTCCAGGAGTCATGAAGGGGCCATAGTTCCCCCATGCTGGCTCAGGAATTCTGGGAGTTGAAGTCCACAAGTCATGAAGGAGCCATAGTTCCCCCATGCTGGCTCAGGAATTCTGGGAGTTGAAGCCCACAAGTCATGAAGGGGCCATAGTTCCCCCATGCTGGCTCAGGAATTCTGGGAGTTGAAGTCCACGAGTCATGAAGGGGCCAAAGATCCCCCATGCTGGCTCAGGAATTCTGGGAGTTGAAGTCCGCCAGTCATGAAGGGGCCATAGTTCCCCCATGCTGGCTCAGGAATTCTGGGAGTTGAAGTCCGCCAGTCATGAAGGGGCCACAGTTCCCCCATGCTGGCTCAGGAATTCTGGGAGTTGAAGTCCGCCAGTCATGAAGGGGCCATAGTTCCCCCATGCTGGCTGAGGAATTCTGGGAGTTGAAGTCCAGGAGTCATGAAGGGGCCCTAGTTCCCCCATGCTGGCTGAGGAATTCTGGGAGTTGAAGTCCACAAGTCATAAAAGAGCCCAGCTTGCCCACCCCTGAACTAGGCAGAAGCTCAAAGGAAAGGCATCCGACTTGCTAGCAGGAAGGACAGAGGCAAACAGAGGATACAGAATGCCGTACTGGTATACTAGGTGTGTTTTCTGCCATTTCTCCCAGGGTTTCCAGATGTTCTCCCTGGATTCTGTCCACTCCACCTCCTGGAAAGCAACGACCCTATCCTGGATCAGCCCACAGTCCCTATCACGGTGGGGTCCTGGGTCCTCTTGGAGTTGGGTGGATTTCTTGAAGACAGGGAGGGAGGGAGATTTGTGGAGAGGAGGAGGAGGAGGAGGAGGAGGAGGAGGAGGAGGAGGAGGAGGAGGAGGAGGAGGAGGAGGAGGAGGAAGGACTGTGGGGTCCTCGGTGCTCTCTGAGCTGGGTGGTTTTCTTGCAGACGTTTCATGACCCAACTGGGGAACATCATTAGTGCTAAGAGGGAGGGGGAGGAGGAGGACGGAAGGAAGAAAAAAAGGAAGGAAGGAAGGAAAGAAAGAAGGAAGGAAGAAAGGAAGAAAGGAAGGAAGGAAAGACTGTGGGGTCCTTCGTGCTCTCTGAGCTTGGTGGTTTTCTTGCAGATGTTTCATTACCCAGTTAGGTAGCATCATCAGTGCTAGAAGGGAGGAGGAAGAGGAAGGAAGGAAGGAAGGAAGGAAAGAAGGAAGGAAGGAAGGAAGGAAGGAAGGAAGGAAGGAAGGAAGGAAGGAAGGAAGGAAGGAAGGAAGGAAGGAACGACTGTGGGATCCTGGGTGCTCTCTGAGCTTAATGGTTTCCTTGCAGACGTTTCATGACCTAACTAGGGAACATCATCAGAGCTAGAAGGGAAAGGGGCTTATGGGGGGGGAGGAGGAGGAGGAGGAGGAGGAGGAGGATGGCGACTATGGGGTCCTTGGTGCTTCCTGAGCTGGGTGGTTTTCTTGAAGACGTTTCATGACCTAACTAGGGAACATCATCAGGGCTAGAAGGGAAAGGGGCTTATGGGGGAGGAGGAGGAGGAGGAGGAGGAGGAGGAGGAGGAGGATGGCGACTATGGGGTCCTTGGTGCTTTCTGAGCTTGGCACTTTGCTTACAGGCGTCTCCTGACCCAACTAAGGAACACCATCAGTATTAGCACGGAGTAGACTTTGCTTTCTGTTTCCATACAACCGCCAGGGTTGCTGGGAGGATCCTCGGCGCTTCTTGGGTTAGGCTGGTGTTGCCATGACTGAGAAGGAGTCAAAGGAACCGCGGGAGCCCGTCTGAAAGGGGCTTTTTGTAAGAAACTCACCCTTCCCGCTTAGCTCTCCTTCCCGGAGCGTATCGGGTCCTGAATCCTGAGCAGGAAAATGGTACTGGACGTAACAATCCGCCTCTCCCCAGACGGTGGACTGGAGGGGCGTCAGGCCTTGGACCCCCTCAATGTGGACCTCAAAGGTGTGCTCCACCAGGCCGTCCTTTCCCCGGCTGAGCCACTGAACAAGACAAAAAAAGGGAGGGAGGGAAGGAAGGAAGGAAGGAAGGAAGGAAGGAAGGAAGGAAGGAAGGAAGGAAGGAAGGAAGGCGGGTGGGAAATCTTAACGGGTAAGAATGAGACTTCGTCTCAAAGCAACGACCTCGCACACCGGACGTAAAACGCGCCAGCCGCTTGGATGCCCCTCCAGAAATTCTACCAGCCTGATATTTCTCCCACCGGAGGCCGCCTCCTTCAAGGCTGGGCCTCTAGGAAAAAGCTTAGCGGCCGTCCTTGACCTACGACCGCGCGGGAGCCCGAATTTCCCGCTGCTGAGCAAGACAGTCGTGACGCGAGCCTTGCCCCGTTTTACGACCTTCCCGGCCAACAGCTGTTAAGTGAGACACAGGGCTGTTAAGCGGAGCGGGTTTCCCCCTTCACTTTGCTTGTCCGGACGGTCGCAAAAGGGGATCAGGTGAAGCTGGGATGCGGCCACCGTCGTACGTATGAGTCAGTGGCCCAGAGTCTGAATGTTTACCACGTGACCTTGAGCCTGCTGCAATGGCCGTAAGTGTGGAAAACGATTGTAAGTCCCTTTTTATCAGTAGCATTGTAACTTTGAACAGTCACTAAACTTGTACATAAAATTGCTGAGAGGGCAAGCCGCTAATATATAAACAGACAGCAAACCCCCCTCCCTTCTAGCACTGATGATGTTCCCTAGTTGGGTCATGAAAGATCTGCAAGGAAACCACCCAGCTCAGAGATCACCAAGGACCCCACAGTCCTTCCTTCCTTCCTTCCTTCCTTCCTTCCTTCCTTCCTTCCTTCCTTCCTTCCTTCCTTCCTTCCTTCCTTCCTTCCTTCCTTCCTTCCTTCCTTCCCTCCTCCCTCCCTCCTCCCTTCTAGCACTGATGATGTTCCCTAGTTGGGTCATGAAAGATCTGCAAGGAAACCACCCAGCTCAGAGATCACCAAGGACCCCACAGTCCTTCCTTCCTTCCTTCCTTCCTTCCTTCCTTCCTTCCTTCCTTCCTTCCTTCCTTCCTCTCCTCCTTCCTTCTAGCACTGATGATGTTCCCTAGTTGGGTCATGAAACGTCTGCATGAAAACCGCCCAGCTCAGAGAACACCAAGGACCCCACAGTCCTTCCTTCCTTCCTTCCTTCCTTCCTTCCTTCCTTCCTTCCTTCCTTCCTCCCTCCCTCCCTCCCTCCTCCCTTCTAGCACTGATGATGTTCCCTAGTTGGGTCATGAAACATCTGCATGAAAACCGCCCAGCTCAGAGAGCACCAAGGACCCCACAGACTGACTTTCTTTCTTTTTTTCTTTCTTTCTTTCTTTCTTTCTTTCTTTCTTTCTTTCTTTCTTTCTTTCTTTCTTTCTTTCTTTCTTTCTTTCTTTCTTTCCTTCCTTCCTTCCTTCCCTTCCTTCCTTCTTCTCCTCCTCCTCCTCCCTTCTAGCATTGATGATGTTCCCTAGTTGGGTCATGAAACATCTGCCAGAAAACCACCCAGCTCAGAGAGCACTAAGGATCCCACAGTCTGTCCTTCCTTCTTTTCTTTCTTTCTTTCTTTCTTTCTTTCTTTCTTTCTTTCTTTCTTTCTTTCTTTCTTTCTTTCTTTCTTTCTTTCTTTCTTTCTTCCTTCCTTCCTTCTTCTTCCTCCTCCCTTCCAGCACTGATGATGTGAAATGAAATGTCTGCAAGAAAATCTCCCAGCTCAGAGAGCACCAAGGACCCCATAATCCTCCTCCTCCAACTCCACCCCCTTCAAGCACTGATGATGTCACCTAGCTGGGTCATGAAACGTCTGCAAGGAAGCTGCCAAGCTCAGAGAGCACCCAGGATCCGACAGTTATCTTCCAGCTCCTCCTGCTTCTCCACAAACCCCATCCTCTTAACACTGATGATGTTACCTAGCTAGGTCACGAAACGTTTGCAAGAAAACCGCCAAGTTCAGAGAGCAACAAGGGCCCCAGAGGTCTCCCCCTCCTCCTCCTCCTCCTCTCTCCACCAACCCCCTCCCTTCTATCACTCATGATGTTAGCTATGCATGTCATCTGATCATCGGTGTATTAGAACCAGCAAGGCTCCAGGTTCAAGAACTCTCCGTCAAATCACGCTCTTTTGCGCCTTTTCTTTCTCTAACTCAGCGGTTCTCAACCTATTGGTCACGACCCCATTTGGGGTCAAACGACCGTTTCGCGGGGGTCGCCGGACACCGCGGTCCGCCATTTTGGTTTTTTTTGTTTCATTTTTTTTTTCGTCGCGATACGCCATTTTGGTTTTTTTGTTTTTTTTTCTGTCGCGCGCGCGCCGCGCATGCGTGGATCGGCCCGTCGCGCGCACGCGTACGCGCTCGGGTTCGCGCCGCACATGGGCGGCGCAAGTGGGGTCTCAACCTGAAAAAGGTTGAGAACCGCTGCTCTAACTGATTAAAAAAAAGAATAGCATGCGTGCCACCTGAAACTTTTGGGGAAATACAGTAGTGGCCAAAATTGTGGAAAACTTTTGGGAAAAGTGTACTTTTGAGGTCGGATGGCTAATAACACCACTTGGGGGTTTTTTGGGGGGTGGGTGGGGGAGTAGTACCGTAAAATTATATATCAACGGAAAGATAATTTAATCAAGAATGTGATGCAACAAAGTTTGTTCAATTATCTCGACTGTATTGTATGAAAAGATATTAAGCCAAACAACCAGAAAAAAAAAAAGCACCACTTGCTCAGGTTGATCTCAGGCAGCTTTCCTTCCTTTGATTGTAGCCAATGAGCGTGAGCGTTTAGAGAGCCAATCGGGCGTCATCTTGTCTTGGCCATGAGCCAATCAGAACACAGTAGGATCCGGTGATTGATGTCATGTATTGAAGCCGAGAGGAGGACATTGGTCAGTGTGTTATGTGATGGCTATCGAGTCGGTTGGGTTTTTTTTGTGTGTTTTTCATTTAGTGAGCTTGTAAAACATCATAAAATTAAAGCAGCGGTTCTCAACCTTTTCCGGGGCTTGACCCCGGCCCTCATCATGCATGCGCGGTGTGATGGGGCGCATCGCGCATGCGCGGCACGACGGGGCGCATCGTGCTGCGCGGCGCGACGGCCCGCATTGCAAAGAGGAAACAAAAATGGCTGACCCAAAAAAAAATGGCCGACCCAAAAAAAAAATGGCCGACCCAAAAAAAAAATGGCGGGCCCGCATCGCGCATGCGGGGCGCGACGGCCCGCATCGCAAAGGGGAAAAAAATGGCCGACCAAAAGAAAAAAAAAATGGCCGACCAAAAAAAAAAATGGCCGACCAAAAAAAAAAAATGGCCGACCCCCCCCCAAAAATGGCAGGCCCACATCGCGCATGCGGGGCGCGACGGCCCGCATCGCGCATGCGGGGCGCGACGGCCCGCATCGCGCATGCGGGGCGCGACGGCCCGCATCGCGCATGCGGGGCGCGACGGCCCGCATCGCGCATGCGGGGCGCGACGGCCCGCATCGCGCATGCGGGGCGCGACGGCCCGCATCGCGCATGCGGGGCGCGACGGCCCGCATCGCGCATGCGGGGCGCGACGGCCCGCATCGCGCATGCGGGGCGCGACGGCCCGCATCGCGCATGCGGGGCGCGACGGCCCGCATCGCGCATGGGGGCGCGACGGCCCGCATCGCGCATGCGGGGCGCGACGGCCCGCATCGCGCATGCGGGGCGCGACGGCCCGCATCGCGCATGCGGGGCGCGACGGCCCGCATCGCAAGGGTGAAAAAATGGCTGACCAAAAAAAAAATAAATGGCCGACCAAAAAAAAATAAATAAATGGCGGGCCCGCATCGTGCATGCGCAGCGCGAGGGCCTGCATCACAAAGGGGAAAAAAAATGGCCGACCCAAACAAAAAAAAAATGGCCGACCAAAAAAAATAAAAATAAAAAATGGCGGACGGTGGTGTTTGGCGACCCCCGTGAAATGGTCGTTCAATCCCAAATGGGGTCGCAACCCACAGGTTGAGAACCGCTGAATTAAAGGAATGGTGCCAAGGGTTGACTGGTGGCCCAGAAAGCGATGCAAAGTAGTAGTATTAAGTGAACAAGGCTACAGTTATAAAAAATGGGAAGAAAAATGGGTGGAAACTTAACCAAAGGGGGCATTTCTACTGGACCCTTTTCCCAAAAGGGGAATTCCACCATTTTGGCCACTCCTGTAAATAGAAACACCCAGCTGTGGACGCACCTTAGGGGAGGCTGCAGGGAAGGGGTCCAGAGCGTGCGGTGGGCGCGGCCCGGCTGGAGATGCTGGCCCTTCTTCCTTCTTGATTCTCTGCAGCGCCAAGACCTGATCAGACGAACCCATGGCTAAGGTGGTCTTCAGGGTCCCGTTCTTTTGACCGGAGAAGACGTCGACCACGTCCACGGAGCCGTCCACTGCCAGCACAGGATACTGAGCCTGAAGCAGCAGGCTGGAAACCTTGGTGTCTCTGCGGGGGGAATTGCAGAAGCCATCAGCAGGCCTGGCTTGCCAGGTTGCTCTACAGCAGTGGTTCTCAACCTTTCTCAGGTTGAGACCCCACTTGCCCCGCCCATGCACGCTGCGACCCTGACCCGGGTGTGCGCGCGGATCGGCCCGTCGCGGCCGCCATTTTGTTTTTGTTTTTTTATTTTTTTTATTTTTTTTAATTCTTTTTCGGCGTGATGGGCGGATCTGCACATGCACGGATCGGCCTGTCGCACGCACCGCGCATGCGCGGATCCGCCCGTCGCGGCCGCCATTTTGTTTTTTTATTTTTTTTTTATTTTTTTTCCAGTGCGACGGGCGGATCTATGCATGCGCGGCGCGCGCGCCAAAAAAGTAAAAAAATAAGAAAAATAAATAATAATAAAAAATAAAAATAAAAAAAAAATAAAAAAAACAAAATGGCGGCCCGCGGTGTCTGGCTACCCCCGCGAAATCGTCGAGCGACCCCAAATGGGGTTGCGACCCCAAGGTTGAGAACCGCTGCTCTACAGCCAGGGGTCTTCAAACCTGGCTGCTTTAAGACTGGTGGACTTCAATTCCCAGAATGCCTCAGCCAGCCAAACTGGCCTGCTTTAAGACTGGTGGACTTCAACTCCCAGAATTCCTCAGCCAGCCAAACTGGGCCGCTTTACGACTGGTGGACTTCAACTCCCAGAATTCCTTAGCCAGCCAAACTGGGCCGCTTTAAGACTGGTGGACTTCAACTCCCAGAATGGCTCAGCCATGCAAGGACTGACAGAAGACATGATTAAAATTATGTCACAACACAAATTAATTTCACAACACATGGACAAACTCAGCCATAGTTTCAACTGGGAAACCGTGAGCATCCTAAACCAAGCTAAATCCAAAAATACTAAGGACTGGCATTTATACAGATCAATGCACACATAGAGATAAACCACATTTACACAGCATCGGAAAGAAAATGAAAAAAGCTAAGAAAGAAACAAAACGACAAGAAAGAAGATGAAGCCCACCAGTCTTAAAGCAGCCACGTTTGGAGACCCCTGCTCTAGAGGCAGTCCCAGTCCTTGTCTTACAACCACAATGGAATCCAGACTTTCTATTCCTAAGCGAGAGATTTGTTAAGGTGAACTGTGCTCCGTTTTAAGATCTTTCTTGCCTCAGTTTTAAGTGAATCACTGGAAAGAGGGCAGAGAAGAACAACGAGGATGATCAGGGGACGACTGGAGGCTAAAACATATGAGGAACGGTGGCTGGAATTGGGGATGTCTAGTTTAATGAAGAGAAGGACGAGGGGGGGGACAGGATAGCAGCCTTCCAGTAGCATAGCTGGCTCGGGAATTCTGGGAGTTGGAGTCCAGGAGTCATAAAAGAGCCGAGGCTGCCTACCCATGTCCCCAGGGAGCCATGGAAGATGCTTACCTGAACGAAACGTAGAACTGATGCAGGGGAAGCTTGGCCAGTCCCAGCAGCCGGTCCCCTCCCGGGCTGAGCACCTTATTCCACACCTCAATCACCATGACATTGTTCTTCAGCCGCTCCAGATGTTTCGATGTCAGCGCAACGGGGGTAATCTAGAGGGAGGATTGGATCGTGAGCGGAGCAGCTTAGAAATCTTGAGCAAGGCCAGGCAACATATTCCCTCAATGACATATCCCCTAGGACAGGGATAGGCAACCTTGGCTCTTTTATGACTCATGGACTTCAACTCCCAGAATTCCTAAGCCAGCGTGGGGGAACTGTGGGCCCTTCAAGACTCCCGGACTTCAACTCCCAGAATTCCTGAGCCAGCATGGGGGAACTATGGCCCCATCATGACTTGTAGACTTCAACTCCCATAATTCCTCAGTCAGCATGGGGGAACTATGGCCCCTTCATGACTTGTGGACTTCAACTCCCAGAATTCCTCAGCCAGCATGGGGGAACTATGACCTCTTCATGACTTGTAGACTTCAACTCCCAGAATTCCTCAGCCAGCATGAGGGAATTATGGCCCCTTCATGACTCGTGGACTTCAATTCCCAGAATTCCTCAGCCAGCATGGCTCAGCTTGGAAACCTCTCCCTTTCCCCTCAGCATGGCTGGCTCAGGAATTCTGGGAGTTGAAGTCCAGGAGTCATAAAAGAGCCAAGGGCTAGGATACGTTAAACTTGAACATATCATAAACCTGAACACTGGGCGCTATCTAACAAAATGAAATTCAATGGTGAAAAAAGGAAGGTTCTACATTTAGGCAAGAAAAACCAAATGCACAAGTACAGCATAGGTGACACCTTGCTGTGAGAGGGATTTCGGAGTCCTAGTGGACGATCCCTTAAATAGGAGCCAGCCGTGTGCTGCAGCTGCCAAAAAGGCCAACACAGTGCTGGGCTGCATTAACAGAGGGAGAGAATCAAGATCACGTGAAGTCTTAATACCACTTTACAAGGCCTTGGTAAGGCCACACTCGGAATATGGCGTCCAGTTTTGGTCACCACGATGTAAAAAAGATGCTGAGACTCCAGAAAAAGTGCAGAGAAGAGCAACAAAGAGGATCAGGGGACTGGAGGCTAAAACATATAAGGAACAGTTGCTGGAATTGGGTATATGTCTAGTCTAATGAAGAGAAGGACGAGGGGGGACATGATAGCAGACTTCCAGTATCTCAGGGGCTGCCCCAAAGAAGAGGGAGTCAAGTTGTTCTCCAAAGCGCCTGAAGAAGGCAGGACAAGAAGCAACGGGTGGAAACTAATCAAGGAGAGACGCAGCCTGGAACTAAGGAGAAACTTCCTGACAGTTAGAACAATTAACCAGTGGAACCACCTGCCTCCAGAAGCCGTGAATGCTCCAACACTGGAAGTTTTTAAGTAGGGACTGGACAGCCCTTTGTCTGAAATGGTGTAGGGTTTCCTGCTTGCTCAGGGGGTTGGACTAGATGACCTCTAAGGTCCCTTCCAACTCTATTATTATTATTATTATTATTATTTTATTATTATTATTATTTTATTATTATTATTATTAATATTATTATTATTATGGATCATCGCACAGTCAGCCAGATGTTCAGACTGGATTTGGCCTTTTTGTCTACCTATCGAGTCTTTCCCAAAGACCTGGGATAGGCAGATGTGGATGTTTGATGGTATTACAGATCTCGTCGCAGGATGGAAGCAGTTCGGAGTAAGGCCGCCTTTTGCAATTGACTAATGGCAAATTATTGTTGTTGTTGTTGTTATTATTATTATTATATAGATAAAGCAACCTTTATTGTCATTTTTTACTGTGGGCACAACAACACACATCAAAAATGAAATTTAGTTGCCTGCTCTCAAAGTGAAACACATACATGACACACGCCTAAACATACTATATACAACATATACATACGGTAGTATATACAACATATGTATAGACCTACACCCATACATATTACTACTACTACTTACTACTACTACTACTACTACTACTACTACTACTACTACTACTAAATTTACACGTGAATAGGACACAGACAACAGACTCCTGCTCCTCGACCTCGAGGTAAGGAGGCAACGGACCACGGAGAACGGGAGACCCGCGTCTACGGCGAACCCACGCCCACGGATGTTGCTGTGACTTGCCTGAGAAAAATGGAAGGTGGGCCGCGGGGTCCCCCACACGACAGCAGACCTGGTGGCCTCTTCGGTGCTGAAGAGCTTGCAGATTAAGTACAGGTTGCAAGCCAGGTCCAGGCCCCCGTTGGGGGGGAGACTGATCTGCCCTTCCGAGACCATCAGGAGGACGTGCAGCAGCGCCCCTTCCTCTTCCGAGAGGCTCATCTGCGTCAGGAGGTCGCGGGAGACGGGCGGAGGGACCGGCTGCCGACCCATGTCTTTGGGGGACCTCGGCGAAGCCGCTGGCAAAGGATCTTCGCTTCTCGCTGGGACCTGGCGGCTCCTTTGAGGGATTCTGGTAGAGGGAAAGGGGCTGCTTTCAGCCTCCTGCAAAATGGCGCCGTGGCTCCTGACGGAACCGACGGGGGCTCTAGGCGATGCGCTGCTTGCTTTGATGTTGGAGACGTCTTTGTTGGCCGCTACAAGCTCCACAGACACCTATTACGTGGAAGTTAGAGACACCGCCGTTAAGAGGGTGAGGCAGCCCTGGCCCGTTACCACCCAACTTTTAAACGTCTATGGAGGTCCTCCCTCCTCCAGGTCCCGGTGGTCTCAAAGGTGCTTTTTCAAGAGGCAACTGGACTTCCTGCAGCAGTTATTAACTGAACTATTGTAAGCCAAGGACCACTTATACCAGGGGTAGGCAACCTTGGCTCTTTTATGACTGGTGGACTTCAACTCCCAGAATTCCTGAGCCACCATGGGGAAACTATGGCCTCTCTTATGACTGGTGGACTTCAACTCCCAGAATTCCTGAGCCAGCATGGGGGAACTATGGCCCCTTCATGACTCGTGGACTTCAACTCCCAGAATTCTTCAGCCAGCATGGGAGAACTATGGCCCCTTCATGACTTGTGGACTTCACCTCCCAGAATTCCTCAGCCAGCCTGGCTCAGCTTGGAAACCTCTCCCTTTCCCCTCAGCATGGCTGGCTCAGGAATTCTGGGAGTTGAAGTCCACGAGTCATAAAAGAGCCCAGGTTGCCTACCCCTGGTTGTATCATTAGTCATTTTAATCTTTTTAGACAATCCATGTCCTGGTTAGGTTTTTTCCCCAATTTTTAACTTCCCATTACTATTTAAATTTAACGTTGAATATTTATAGTCTCCAAGTTTTCAATAACCCCAATTCCCTTCATCACAATTCATCCCAAGTTCTTACATCAGCTGGTTAACAATACAATATAACACTCTTATTTTCTAATAATTTCTAAATATCTAAATTTGTTGTTAGTTGCAAAGTCGTGTCTGACCCATCGCGACCCCATGGACCCCATTCCTCCAGGCCTTCCTGTCCTCTCCCATCTTCTGGAGTCCATTGAAGCTCACGCCTCCTGCTTCAGGGACTCCATCCAGCCACCTCCTTCTCCGTTGTCCCCTTCTTCTTCTCTTGCCTCCATCTTTCCCAGCATGAGGCTCTTCTCCAGGGAGTCCTTCCTTCTCATTAGGTGGCCAAAGTACTTGAGTTTCCACTTCAGGATCTGGCCTTCTCAAGAGCAGTCAAGGCTGATCTCCTCCAGGACTGACCGGTTGGATCGCCTTGCAGTCCAGGGGACTCGCAGGAGTCTTCTCCAGCACCAGAGTTCAAAGGCCTCCATTCTTTGGCACTCAGCCTTTCTTATGGTCTAACTTTCACAGCCGTACCTTGCAACTGGGAAAACCATGGCCTTGACTATGCGTAGTTTTGTTGGCAGGGTGACGTCTCTGCTTTTTAGTATGCTGTCTAGATTTGCCATAGCTTTCCTCCCCAGGAGCAAGCATCTTTTAATTCCTTGGCTGCAGTCCCCATCTATGGTCTAAATTTAATATCTAAATTTAATAACCAAAACATTCTTGTTTTGTGTAAGCAGGAGTCGCCTTGACAGCAGTCGTAGCCCTACTTGGCAAATCCACTTGGATAATGTGAGAAATGACCCACCCGTGGCTTTAGGGACAAATCTTCCACAAGTGGGTTGTGCAATCACACCCTCACGTGCTCTTCCACCCATGAAAAATGCTATCCAAATGTGGACCGACGAAACAAGGGTTATTGCCCAGGATTTTAGAAATTAAAAAAAAAAAGTCAGAAGCAAATTCTATACCTGTAAAGGCCCCAATTGGCCTGAGACACCGTTTTCTTTCACCGGCAATTCACAGCTGACGAATAAATCCTCGGACCGAAGAACGTCACGAAGGGGAAAGGCTGCTGTGCCGATCAACGCTGGCTGAAGGTCACAATGAGAGAAATTACGTGCATTCTGCACAGTTCTCTTGCGGGTGCTACCCAATCCCTATTGCACAGAGCTCTCTATTTATGCTGCGTCTATGGAAAATGTACGCACACAGCATAAACTCTGTAGCATTCATTGGGGTGACCCCGGTCAGAATACTTAGCCGAGGGAATCCTGAACCGCAAGGCGCGGTTGAAACTTAGCAAAAACATGATCAATGTTAGATAGTAGAATTTAGCGCCAAAGGCATCACGGAGCAGAGTTGATAAATATTTGAGAATATTTATCTGCATGCCAGGAGTTGCCATTTGCACTTTTTATTAAATACCTGGCCCTTCTAATTCGTTTTTACCTTAAAATGCTAGTGTCAGATCAATCCGACTCCATCTCCCTGTCTTCGGCCAGGTTCTGCTCAAAAGTCTGCACTTTGCACTGTAGGATTGATTCTAACCCCCTTAGATATTTTAGAATGTATGTGTGTGTGTGTGCGCTCATGCATGCATGCATGCATGTATGTGTGTGTGTTGATAGATAGATAGATAGATAGATAGATAGATAGAGATAGATAGATAGATAGATAGATAGATATGTACAGAAAGACAGACAGACGGACAAAAGGACAGACACAGAGAGATGGATCGAGATAGAGAGATAGAGATAGGTGAATGTAGATAGATAGATATAGATATAGAGATATAGATATAGATAGATACAGTATAGATAGATAGATATAGATAGATACAGACAGACAGACAGAGAGATGGATAGAGATAGAGAGATAGAGATAGGTGAATGTAGATAGATAGATATAGATATAGAGATATAGATAGATACAGTATACCGGTAGATAGATAGATAGATACAGACAGACAGACAGACAGAGAGATGGATAGAGATAGAGAGATAGAGATAGGTGAATGTAGATAGATAGATATAGATATAGAGATATAGATAGATACAGTATAGATAGATAGATATAGATAGATACAGACAGACAGACAGACAGACAGACAGATGGATAGAGATAGAGAGATAGAGATAGGTGAATGTAGATAGATAGATATAGATATAGAGATATAGATAGATACAGTATAGATAGATAGATAGATACAGACAGAAAGAGAGATGGATAGAGATAGAGAGATAGAGATAGGTGAATGTAGATAGATAGATATAGATATAGAGATATAGATAGATACAGTATAGATAGATAGATATAGATATAGAGATATAGATAGATACAGTATAGATAGATAGATATAGATATAGAGATATAGATATACAGTATAGATAGATAGATATAGATAGATACAGACAGACAGACAGACAGACAGACAGAGAGATGGATAGAGATAGAGAGATAGAGATAGGTGAATGTAGATAGATAGATATAGATATAGAGATATAGATAGATACAGTATAGATAGATAGATAGATAGATAGATACAGACAGAAAGAGAGATGGATAGAGATAGAGAGATAGAGATAGGTGAATGTAGATAGATAGATATATAGAGATATAGATAGATACAGTATAGATAGATAGATATAGATAGATACAGACAGACAGACAGACAGACAGACAGAGAGATGGATAGAGATAGAGAGATAGAGATAGGTGAATGTAGATAGCTAGATAGCTAGATATAGATAGAGATATAGAGATATAGATAGATACAGTATAGATAGATAGATAGATAGATAGATAGATAAATAGATAGATAGGTAGGTAGGTACAGAAAGACAGACAGACACAGAGAGATGGATAGAGATAGAGAGATAGAGATAGGTGAATGTAGATATATAGATATAGATATAGATAGATAGATAGATAATGATAGATAGATATGCATGCATATATACATACACACACACACACATATTAATGTTGCTAAGTGAGACATTTGTTAAGTGGATTTTGCCCCATTTTATATTCTTGCCTGTGTTGTTAAGCGAATCACGGCAGTTATTACGTCACTAGCACGGTTGTTAAGTGAATTTGTCTTTCCCCATTGACTTTGCTTGTCAGAAAGTCGCAAAAGGGATCACATGACCCCAGGACACGGCATCCGTCATAAATAGGAGTCAGTTGCCAAGCCTTTAATGTTGATCACTTGACCAGGGGATGCTGCAACAGTCATAAATGTGAAAAGTCATGTTTTTCAGTGTGGGTGTGGATGGGTGTTATTAATTTATGTGTATGCATATGCACACACACACACACACACACCCTTTCTTTGGCATTTTATTTATTTAATTAATTGCAGTGTCCATCCCTCTACACACTAGTCTAGGAACGAGTAAGGATTTGATGAGGATCTGAGAACTTTTTCATCCCACTTTTACAAGGAAGCAGTGCTGAAATAGCTTTAAAAAGGAATCAAAATGCAGGATAAAACACAGGGAGGTGTGACGTGAAAGGCGCACGATTAAAGTCAGTTTGGGCTCCCTGCCTTCAAGATATCAAGATGCACAAAGACTGATGTTGCCTAAACTAACAATTCTGTGTTGTTTTAACTCAGGGCTCTTCAAACTTGGCTCTTTGATAACTTGTAGACCAAGCAGGGGGGAATTATGGCCCCTTCATGACTGGTGGACTTCAACTCCCAGAATTCCTGAGCCAGCATGGGGGAACTATGGCCCCTTCATGACTTGTGGACTCCAACTCCCAGAATTCCTCAGCCAGCATGAGGGAAACTTTGGCCCCTTCATGACTTGTGGACTTCAATTCCCAGAATTCCTCAACCAGCATGGGGGAATTATGGCCCCTTCATGACTCGTAGACTTCAACTCCCAGAATTCCTCAGCCAGCATGGGGGAACTGTGGCCCCTTCATGACTCGTAGACTTCAACTCCCAGAATTCCTCAGCCAGCATGGGGGAACTATGGCCCCTTCATGACTCCTGGACTTCAACTCCCAGAATTCCTGAGTCCGCATGGGGGAACTATGGCCCCTTCATGACTTGTGGACTTCAACTCCCAGAATTCCTGAGCCAACATGGGGGAACTATGGCCCCTTCATAACTGGTGGACTTCAACTACCAGAATTCCTGAGCCAGCATGGGGGAACTATGGCCCCTTCATGACTTGTGGACTCCAACTCCCAGAATTCCTCAGCCAGCATGAGGGAAACTTTGGCCCCTTCATGACTTGTGGACTTCAATTCCCAGAATTCCTCAACCAGCATGGGGGAATTATGGCCCCTTCATGACTCGTAGACTTCAACTCCCAGAATTCCTCAGCCAGCATGGGGGAACTGTGGCCCCTTCATGACTCGTAGACTTCAACTCCCAGAATTCCTCAGCCAGCATGGGGGAACTATGGCCCCTTCATGACTTGTGGACTTCAACTCCCAGAATTCCTGAGCCAACATGGGGGAACTATGGCCCCTTCATGACTCGTGGACTTCAACTCCCAGAATTCCTCAGCCAGCATGGCTCAGCTTGGAAACCTCTCCCTTTCCCCTCAGCATGGCTGGCTCAGGAATTCTGGAAGTTGAAATCCACCAGTCATCAAAGGGCCAAGTCTGAAGAGCCCTGGTTTAACCCACTGGGGTTTTGGTCCTGTCCTGCGATGAATCATAAAATAAGTGCCTTTAGTTATTTTTCATCCAGGAGGAGAATATGGAAAATGACTGTACCTTCCTTTGGGTGCCTTTTTTCAAAAACAGGTTCAATTCGAGGGGCGACTTCCACCAATGGGTGATCATGGAGCCACTGAAGTCGACAGGGAACACGTGGCGTTGTTGGAACTTCACCCCTGCAGGAGGAATTGGAGAGAAACAAAACAGAAAGGTAGAAAAAAGGATTTCCTAAGTCAACATTTCATGGGTTCAGTAGAAGACGACTTAAGAAAGAATCTAGGATGTCTGCAGGGGTATTAAAAAAAAAAAAGAAAAAGAAGAAGAAGAAGAAGAAGAAGAAGAAGAAGAAGAAGAAGAAGAAGAAGAAGAAGAGGAAGAGGAAGAGGAAGAGGAAGAGGAAGAGGAAGAGGAAGAAGAAGAAGAAGAAGAAGAGGAAGAGGAAGAGGAAGAGGAAGAGGAAGAAGAAGAAGAAGAAGAAGAAGAAGAAGAAGAAGAAGAAGAAGAAGAAGAAGAAGAAGAAGAAGAGCAATCAGGATAGAGATACATTTTCAATTTGCAAAGTAGCAGCTTGTTTTTATTCCAAAAAAAAAAAAATCAGTCCAGCTGCCTTCTCTAAAATAAAAAAAGAACAGAAAATCTTCATTGACATGTGGCAGAAATGACCGTAACAATTGGGCAGGGCTCCCTTATCGCATCGACTGGCGCCGATGATGTTACCTGATTCTGGCAATAAAACATCCACACTCAAGGAGAGTGCCAAAGTTGGCTTGAAAGTCAACATTAAGAAAACCAAGATCACGGCATCCGGCCCTCTCAATTCCTGGCAAACAGATGGAAAAGAAATGGAGGTAGTGACAGATTTTATCTTCCTGGGCTCCAGGATCGCCGCAGATGGGGACTGCAGCCAAGAAATTAAAAGACGCTTGCTGCTGGGGAGGAAAGCTATGGCAAATCTAGACAGCATACTGAAAAGCAGAGACATCACCCTGCCAACAAAAGTACACATAGTCAAGGCCATGGTTTTCCCAGTTGCAACGTACAGCTGTGAAAGTTGGACCATAGGAAAGGCTGAGTGCCGAAGAATGGAGGCCTTGGAACTATGTTTAACAAAGAGAAGGATGAGGGGGGACATGATAGCAGAGTTCCAGTATCTCAGGGGCTGCCCCAAAGAAGAGGCAGTCAAGCTGTTCTCCAAAGAGCCTGAAGGCAGGAGAAGCAGCGACAGGTGGAAACTAACGAAGGAGAGAAGCAACCTGGAACTAAGGAGAAACTTCCTGACAGTGAGAACAATTAACCAGTGGAACCACCTGCCTCCAGAAGCGGTGAATGCTCCAACACTGGAGGTTTTTAAGAAGAGACTGGACAGCCATTTGTCTGAAATGGTCTAGGGTTTCCTGCCTGAGCAGGGGGTTGGACTAGATGACCTCCAAGGTACCTTCCAACTTTACTATTATTATTATTATTATTATGGTGCTGGAGAAGACTCCTGCGAGTCCCCTGGACTGCAAGTGGATCCAACCGGTTGGTCCTGGAGGAGATCAACCCCGACTGCTCTTGAGAAGGCCAGATCCTGAAGTGGAAACTCAAGGACTTTGGCCACCTAATGAGAAGGAAGGACTCCCTGGAGAAGAGCCTGATGCTGGGAAAGATGGAGGGCGAGAGAAGAAGAAGGGGACGACGGAGAAGGAGGTGGCTGGATGGAGTCCCTGAAGCAGGAGGTGTGAGCTTCAATGGACTCCAGAAGATGGTAGAGGACATGAAGGCCTGGAGGAACGTGGTCCATGGGGTCACCATGGATTGGGCACGACTTCACAACTAACAACAACTTAACACAGCCTTGCTCAGCAATGGAAATTCTCGTCTCCGTTGGAAGTGGAAGACCGTCTATATTTAAATTCCCGCCATGAAAACCTTTCTTTGAATAGTTGCTCAGTCTCAGGATCTCTAAAAGGGCTGTCACGGTCACAGTGGACAACGGAACAACCGGTTCCGCTCGATCCGACGCAGGATTATGGGAAAAATGGTTGCCTGCCCACTCAGGTCTTACCGTCTGCTGAGAATCTACTTGAAGCCACCCGGACAATTTCCGTAGTTACGGCTGTCTGGCCTATCCCATTTTTTGAAGTTCCCACGGGAAACTGATACTCGGCAAAGAGTGTCCTAGGCAGAGAAGAAATTGTGGAGATAAATGGGGGCAGTTCAACAACATTCGGTGTTTTTCATAAGACTTGACAAAACTTTGGGAGACTTAATCCGTTCGTTCCTTAATTCATGAGGCGCATAACAACAATCCTGTGAGCTGGTGATTGGCCCAAAGTCTTCCAGCCAGCTTTCATGCCTTAGGTGGGACTAGAACTCACCATCTCCTGGTGACTGACTCAAAGATATCCCGCTGGCTTTCATGCCTAAGGCAGGACTAGAACTCACCGTCTCCTGGTCATTGGCCCAAAGTCTTCCAGCCAGCTTTCATGCCTTAGGTGGGACTAGAACTCACCGTCTCCTGGTGATTGGGCCAAAGTATTCAGCTGGCTTTCATGCCTTGGGTGAGACTAGAATTCACCGTCTCCTGGTGATTGGCCTAAACTAAAGTTATCCAATTGCCTTTCATGTCTAAGGTGGGACTAGAACTCACCATCTCCTGGTGATTGACTCAAAGATATCCTGCTGGCTTTCATGCCTAAGGCAGGACTAGAACTCACTGTCTCCTGGTGATTGGCCCAAAGTCTTCTAGCCAGCTTTAATGCCTTAGGTGGGACTAGAACTCACCGTCTCCTGGTGATTGGGCCAAAGTTACCCAATTGCCTTTCATGTCTAAGGTGGGACTAGAACTCACTGGTTCCTGGTGATTGGCCCAAAGTCACCCAGCTGGCTTTCATGCCTAAGGTGGGACTAGAACTCACCGTCTCCTGGTGATTGGGCCAAAGTTATCCAATTGCCTTTCATGTCTAAGGTGGGACTAGAACTCACTGGTTCCTGGTGATTGGCCCAAAGTCATTCAGCTGGCTTTCATGCCTTGGATGAGACTAGAATTCACCGTCTCCTGGTGATTGGCCTAATCCTAAAGTCATCCAATCACCTTTCATGTCTAAGGTGGGACTAGAACCCACCATCTCCTGGTGATTGGCCTAAACCACGTCCAGCCATCTTTCATGCCTTAGATGGGACTAGAACTCACCGTCTCCTGGTGACTGGCCTAAAATCACCCAGTTGGTTTTCATGTCTAAGACAGGACCAGAACTCACTGTCTCCTGGTGATTGGCCCAAAGTCACCCAGCCGCTTTCATGACTAAGTTGGGACTAGAATTCACGTCTCCTGGTTTCTACCCTGGGGCCTTCACCACTAGACCAAACTTCCACCTTAAAAATGATCTTTGGAAGAGATCTGCCCCCCCCCACCTGATCGTTTGTGGAAGCCTCTGCTCTCCGATTAAAAGAGCCATTCCCATGAGGTCTAGCCACGTGGGCGAGTGGACAGGGCTGATTAAAACTCTCACCTCCTCTTAGCCAAAGCTGGCCTGGGCGGTTTCCCACTGGGGCTCTTCGGATTGGGGGTACTCTGAGCGCTGTCCTCTGGGGGGACCCCTCTTAAGCTGTCAATCACCACTCTGGCGAGGCGGATCCGGCCCAGCACAGCCAGCCTGTCAAGGCTCAAACTGACAGCTTGGATTTCATCTGTGGACTCGGTGAGCGACGGATGAGGAGCGGGTTTAGGAGGGGAACGGCTGCAAAGAGAGACAAGGAACGGAAGAACCTTTTAAGTGAAACCACAGCCTTAAAACAACTCTGAGGTCTTGTAATTATTTATTATTATTATTTATTATTTAATTCAATTTCTATGCTGCCCTATTCCAAAAAACTCAGGGCGGCTTACAACATAAATACTAACATATAGAAATCTGACATTAAATACACTATAAAACCCCTAGATAAAAACCAATCATCCAAAGACAAACTTACAACAAACATACACTGGCTGGGGCAAGGTGTTAACTGCCCCAGGCCTGCCGACAGAGGTGTGTTTTAAGCAGTTTGCGAAAGGTGGAGAGGGTGGGGGCGACACGGATCTCTGGGGGAAGTTGGTTCCAGAGGGCTGGGGCCGCAACAGAGAAGGCTCTTCCCCTAGGCCCTGCCAGCCGACACTGTCTGGCTGACGGGACCTGGAGAAGGCCGACTCTGTGGGCCCTAACCGGTCGCTGGGTTTCATGGGGCAGCAGACGGTCCCGTAAGTAACCTGGTCCGATGCCATGTAGGGCTTTATAGGTCATAACCAACACTTTGAATTGGGCTCGGAGACCAATTGGCAGCCAATGCAGCTCGCGGAGTGATGCCGAAATGTGGGCATTTCTGGGTAGGCCCAACACTGCTCGCGCGGCTGCATTCTGCATTACCTGAAGTCTCCGAGCGTTTTTCAAAGGTAGCCCCATGTAGAGAGCATTGCAGTAGTGAAAATGCTTGCCTGCATCACCAGGTGTATTACAGGCGGTTCTCAAATTATCACACAGAGTCTCTTTAGTGACCGTTCGAAATTCGAACGGCGCCGAAAAAGGTGACTTATGACCAGTTTCCAATCTTGCGACCGGAGCATCACTCATTGGTGGAAGTGGCCCCTCAAATTCCAACTTATTTATGAAAAAAGGTACCCAAAGAAAAGGTATTCTGTTATTTTCCATGCCACCAGGAGTTGTGAATTCTCCATCGTCGGAGGCTTTTAAGAAGAGAGTGGACAGCCATGGTACAGTTTTTCCCTGCCTGAGCAGGGGGTTGGACTAGATGACCTCCAAGGTCCCTTCCAACTCTGATATTCTTTTAGTGAAAAGAAGGACGAGGGGGGACAGGATAGAAGTCTTCCAGTATATCAGGGGCTGCCCCAAAGAAGAGGCAGTCAAGCTCTTCTCCAAAGCGCCTGAAGGCAGGACAAGAAGCAACGGATGGAAACTGATCAAGGAGAGAAGCAACCTGGAACTGAGCAGAAACTTCCTGACAGTTAGAACAATTAACCAGTGGAACCACCTGCCTCCAGAAGCAGTGAATGCTCCAATACTGGAAGTTTTTAAGAAGAGACTGGACAGCCACTTGTCCGAAATGGTATAAGGTATCCTGCCTGAGCAGGGGGTTGGACTAGATGACCTTCAAGGTAACTTCCAACTCTTTATTATGTATTGTCACAAAATGTTATTTTTTTCTACTGAAACAGGCCCTTCAGCCTACTGTATTTGGCTATCAGCTCCAGATAAGAGAAAAAAGGAGAGTCCTGGGGAAATTGTGTCCTCTGCTGACTAGCAGAGATGTATATGGAAAATTTGCAACGTTCAGGTTAAAGTAGGGATCTTCAAACTTGGCCCTTTTATGACTGGTGGACTTCAACTCCCAGAATTCCTGAGCCAGCCATGCTGAGGGGAAAGGGAGAGGTTTCCAAGTTGAACCATGCTGGCTGAGGAATTCTGGGAGTTGAAGTCCACCAGTCATGAGGGGGCCATAGTTTCCCATGCTGGCTGAGGAATTCTGGGAGTTGAAGTCCAGGAGTCATGAGGGGGCCATAGTTCCCCCATGCTGGGTGAGGAATTCTGGGAGTTGAAGTCCAGGAGTCATGAGGGGGCCATAGTTCCCCCATGCTGGCTGAGGAATTCTGGGAGTTGAAGTCCAGGAGTCATGAGGGGGCCATAGTTCCTCTATGCTGGCTGAGGAATTCTGGGAATTGAAGTCCACGAGTCATGAAGGGGCCATAGTTCCCCCATGCTGGTTGAGGAATTCTGGGAATTGAAGTCCACGAGTCATGAAGGGGCCATAGTTCCCCCATGCTGGCTGAGGAATTCTGGGAGTTGAAGTCCAGGAGTCATGAAGGGGCCATAGTTCCCCCATGCTGGCTGAGGAATTCTGGAAGTCCAGGAGTCATGAGGGGGCCATAGTTCCCCCATGCTGGCTGAGGAATTCTGGAAGTCCAGGAGTCATGAAGGGGCCATAGTTCCCCCATGCTGGCTGAGGAATTCTGGAAGTCCAGGAGTCATGAGGGGGCCATAGTTCCTCTATGCTGGCTGAGGAATTCTGAGAATTGAAGTCCACAAGTCATGAAGGGGCCATAGTTCCCCCATGCTAGCTCAGGAATTCTAGGAGTTGAATTCCCCAAGTCATAAAAGGGCCAAGTTTGAAGACCCCTGACATAATGTGAGGGGGAAATAATGCTAACTCAGAAGGAGCTAAACTGATGTTTCTCACCCTCAGCCATTTTAAGAGGTGTGGACTTCAACTCCCAGAATTCCTCAGCCAAAGTGCCTGGCTGAGGAATTCTGGGAGTTGAAGTCCACAAGTCATCAAAGGGCCAAGTTGGAAGACCCGTGGGTTAAAGGATGAGAGGTGAGTTATTCCTGGCGCCAGAACATCATCAGAGGCTGCACGTGGAAGAAAGAAGATTCCAGAACAACGGTTTTACCTGGCTCTCGTCTCCCAGGCCTTCCCTTTCCGCCTGCGAGGACTTGATTCTAAAGCCTTTGGCGATCTCTGCAGCTTTGTGCCCTGCGGGCGACTTAGTTTTCCAGAAGAAACAGCCTCCTCCTCCTCGTCACTAAACACGTCACTGAAACTGCCGTCAGATTGCTGAGGAAAATAATCAAGGAAAACAAACATTACAAAGGAATATGCGTAGCTCAGGGCTAAGGTGTGGGGTCCTTGGTGCTCCCTAACCTGGTCTCCTTCCTTGCAGAGGTTTTGTGACCCAGCTAGGGAACATTATCAGGGCTAGAAGGGGAGAGGAGGAGGAGGAGGAGGAGGAGGAGGATTATGGGGTCCTTGCTGCTCTCTGAGCTGGGTTGTTTCCTTGCAGACATTTCATGACCCAGCTAGGTAACATCGTCAGTGCTAGAAGGGGCTGGAGTTGGAGGAGGAGGAGGACTGTGCAGTCTCTCTGAGCTGGGTGGCTTTCTTGCAGACGTTTCATGACCCAACTAGGTAACACCATCAGGCTGCGAGGGAGTGTGGTTTGCGGAGAATGAGAAAGGGAGGAGGAGGAGAAGGAGGAAGACTGTGGGGATCTTGGTGTGCGCATTGAGCTTGTTTGCTTTCTTGCAGACGTCTCATTACCCAGCTAGGTAACATCATCAGTGCTAGAAGGGAGTGGGTATGCAGAGAGGAGGAGGAGGAGGACTGAAGGGGTCCTTGGTGCTGTTTTCTTGCAGACATTTCATTACCCTGCTAGGCAGCAGCAGCAGTGCTAGGAAGAGGAGGAGAGGGACTGTGTGGGGGTCCTTGGTGCTCTCTGAGCTTGTGGTTTCCTTGCAGACGTTTTATAACCCAGCTAGGTAACATCGTCAGTGCTAGAAGGGGGTGGAGTTGGAAGAGGAGGAGGAGGAGGAAGAAAACGACTGTGGGGACCTTGGTACTCTCTGAACTGGGTTGTTTCCTTGCAGACGTTTCATGACCCAGCTAGGTAACATCGTCAGTGCTAGAAGGGGGTGGAGTTGGAGGAGTTGGAGGAGATGGAGGAGGAGTTGGAGGAGGAGGAGGAGGAGGAGGAGGATGACTGTGGGGTCCTGGGTGCTCTCTGACCTGAGTTGTTTCCTTGCAGACGTTTCATGACCCAGCTAGGGAACATCGTCAGTGGTAGAAGGGGGTGGAGTTGGAGGAGGAGTTGGAGGAGGATTGGAGGAGGAGTTGGAGGAGGAGGAGTTGGAGGAGGAGGAGGAGGAGGAGGAGGATTATGGGGTCCTTGCTGCTCTCTGAGCTGGGTTGTTTCCTTGCAGACATTTCATGACCCAGCTAGGTAACATCGTCAGTGCTAGAAGGGGGTGGAGTTGGAGGAGTTGGAGGAGATGGAGGAGGAGTTGGAGGAGGAGTTGGAGGAGGAGGAGGAGGATGACTGTGGGGTCCTGGGTGCTCTCTGACCTGAGTTGTTTCCTTGCAGACGTTTCATGACCCAGCTAGGGAACATCGTCAGTGGTAGAAGGGGGTGGAGTTGGAGGAGTTGGAGGAGGATTGGAGGAGGAGTTGGAGGAGGAGGAGGAGGAGGAGGAGTTGGAGGAGGAGGAGGAGGAGGAGGAAGACTGTGGGGTCTTTGGTGCTCTCTGAGCTGAGTTGTTTCCTTGCAGACGTTTCATGACCCAGCTAGGTAACATTGTCAGTGGTAGAAGGGAGAGGGGGTTGTGGAGAGGAGGAGGAGGAGTTGGAGGAGGTGGTGGTGGTAGAGGAGGAGTTGGAGGAGGAGGAGGAGGAGGAGGGAGAAAACGACTGTGGGGTCCTTGGTGCTCTCTGAGCTTGCTTGTTTTCTTGTAGACAGTTGCCAAGTTTGGAGCCCCTGACTGAGGCATTCTGGGAGTTGAAGTCCACAAGTCTTACAGTGGCCAAATCAAAAGTAACACTTTTCTAGCCAGAGAGGCGACTTGGAATAATAGGGGATTGACTATTCCCCCAGTAAGGCAGCATTCAGCCCTGTACACACCTTTTCTACTCACCTGAGCTGCGTAGAACAGATTTTCCAAGAGACTCTGGTCGTAGTGAGGGTCGTTCAATTCACTGTCGTGCAAGTGGCTGGCGGGGGAAAGAGACTCGGGAGGAGAGCCCGCCACGTCCGCAAGAGGATCCGGAGATAAATCAGAACTGCAGAAAAAGGAAGACGAAATTCCACAGGGGCACTTCTTATAAAGGCTGGTCGAACTTACCTACAGTATTCTATCTAGGTGGTCCTCAAGTTACAACCATTCATTTAGTGACTCTTTAAAGTAGGAGGTCTTCAAACTTGGCCCTCTGATGACTTGTGGACTTCAACTCCCAGAATTCCTCAGCCAGGCATGCTGGCTGAGGAATTCTGGGAGTTGAAGTCCCCGAGTCATGAAGGGGCCATAGTTCCCCCATGCTGGCTGAGGAATTCTGGGAGTTGAAGTCCCCGAGTCATGAAGGGACCATAGTTCCCCCATGCTGGCTCAGGAATTCTGGGAGTTGAAGTCCCCGAGTCATAAAGGGGGCATAGTTCCCCCATGCTGGCTGAGGAATTCTGGGAGTTGAAGTCCCCGAGTCATGAAGGGGCCATAGTTCCCCCATGCTGGCTGAGGAATTCTGGGAGTTGAAGTCCCCGAGTCATGAAGGGGCCATAGTTCCCCCATGCTGGCTCAGGAATTCTGGGAGTTGAAGCCCCGAGTCATGAAGGGGCCATAGTTCCCCCATGTTGGCTGAGGAATTCTGGGAGTTGAAGTCCAGGAGTCATGAAGGGGCCATAGTTCCCCCATGCTGGCTCAGGAATTCTGGGAGTTGAAGTCCCCGAGTCATGAAGGGGCCAAGGTTTCCCCCATGCTGGCTGAGGAATTCTGGGAGTTGAAGTCCAGGAGTCACGAAGGGGCCAAGGTTTCCCCCATGCTGGCTGAGGAATTCTGGGAGTTGAAGTCCAGGAGTCACGAAGGGGCCAAGGTTTCCCCCATGCTGGCTGAGGAATTCTGGGAGTTGAAGTCCAGGAGTCACGAAGGGGCCATAGTTTCCCCCATGTTGGCTGAGGAATTCTGGGAGTTGAAGTCCATAAGTCATGAAGGGGCCATAGTTTCCCCCATGTTGTCTGAGGAATTCTGGGAGTTGAAGTCCGTGAGTCATGAAGGGGCCATAGAGCCCCCATGCTGGCTCAGTTGAAGTCCACCAGTCATAAAACGTGGCAACTTTGAGACATACAGACTTCAACTCCCAGAATTCCTCAGTCAGCCATGACCAGCTGGGGAATTCTGGGAGTTCAGAAAGCCTAAAGTTACCAAGTTTGAAGAGTCCTGGCTTCAAGTTACAACAGCACTGAAATAAAGTGATTTATAACCAGTCCTCGCACTTACAACCATCCCAACATCTCCAAGGTCTCGTAATTAAAATTCAAGACGCTTGACAACTGACTCGCATTTATGACAGTCTCCGTGTCCCGGGGTCGTGTGATCCCCTTTAGCCACCTTCTGACATGGGGGAAGCTGGATTCACTTAACAACCACATTAACAACTTAACAACTACTGCAATTCACTTAATGACTGCGGCAAGCAAGGTTGCAAAAGGGGGTAAAAACTCCCTTAAATGATGTCCTCACTTAGCAACAGAAACTTTGTGGTCGTAATCTGAGGACTACTCCAGGAACACAAATTTTGCAAGATTCCTGAGGCATTTTTTTTTTAAATGGGAGCCAAACCAATATATCTCACCTGCCCAGCAGGAGCTCAATGGCTTTTTTCTCAGCATCCAAATCAAATTCCGAACATTCCCGCAATGGCTCAAGAGGGTCTTCACCCATAAGGCCGGGATTCTTCAGGGTTCTGGAAATAATATTAGAATTAAAAAAAAGGAAAGGAAGATGTGAGGAATCCGAAAAGATACTAAAACCCAAAACATTTTGTGGAGAGAAAATGTGATCCTTTAAAGTGAGGTTAAGAACAATACCTATATAACACAAATTAAAACAGATCGATTTTGCCTCCGCTTCAAGTTACTCCGAAAAACTGTCACTAAGGAGAAACTTCCAGACAGTGAGAACAATTAACCAGTGGAACTCCTTGCCTCCAGAAGCGGTGAATGCTCCAACACTGGAAGTTTTAAAGAAGAGACTGGACAGCCATTTGTCTGAAATGGTATAGGGCACAGGTCTGCAACCTGCGGCTCCGGAGCCACATGAGGCTCTTTCAACCTTCCCCTGCGGCTCCCAGCCTCCTCTGCCATTTGCAGAGAGCGACAGAGACAGAGAGAGGCACTTGTTCTTCCGTGTTTCTCTCTCTCTCTCTCTCTCTCTCTCTCTCTCTCTCTCTCTCTCTCTCTCTCTCTCTGTGTGTGTGTGTGTGTGTGTGTGTGAGAGAGAGAGTGGACTCATAGTGTTCTCCGAGGAGCTGACAAGCTTTTGGGGCGGGGCTCCTCCCTTTGCTGCGTCTCTGCAGGAAGCAGGAAACAGTAAGGGCAGGAGAGATCTAGCTAGCCCAACTATGCTGACTCAGGAATTCTGGGAGTTGAAGTCCATGAGTCATAAAAGAGCCGAGTTTGCCTACCCCTGAGTTTGTTGGAGAACAGCTTGAAGCCAGCTTGTCAGGTGAGCAGTAGATAGGAGAGAGGGAGAGAGGGGGGGGAGAGAAAGAGAGAGAGGGAAAGAGAGAGAGACACACACAGAGAGAGACAGAGACTCTTCTGACATCTAAAATGAAGATAATACTGCATATATCCTTTTTTACCTTTATTATACACACACAGAGAGAGAGACACACACACACACTTATAATAAAGGTAAAAAAGGATATATGCAGTGTTAGCTTCATTTTAGATATCAAAAGAGTTTTGCGGGTCCCGGTGTTTTGTTTTTGGTGGGAAACGGGTCCAAGTGGCTCTTTGAGTGTTTTGGGTTGCCTACCCCTGGTATAGGGGGTTGGACTAGATGACCTCCAAGGTCCCTTCCAACATTATTATTATTGTTGTTGTTGTTGTTATTATTATTATTTATTAAACCCTGGAGACACAAACCTTCCCTCCTGCCTGCCCACACTCACATTCCGGCTTGTCGGGAGAGGTCCTGCTTTATGGAAGGTCGAGCTTCATACAGTTCTAGGACAGGATCTGGATTGGCTGTCATGGCGGACACAGCCATCGCATTTCGCAAGCGGTTCCCTCGGTCCAAAAGGTCTGGGGGAAAAAGAGAAAATCGAAAAACATAATTAAAATTAAAAACAAAGGGAACCAACCCACGCTGGCTGACCGTGATCCTCTTTTCGGGATTCAAATGCAATACAGCCTTTAAAAGAGAGAAAAAAAATTTATTGAAATAAAGGTAGTCCTCGATTTATGACCACAATCGAGCCCAAATTTTGAACAGTTGTTAAGTGAGTTTTGCCCAGGGGTGGGATTCAGTCAGTTCGCAACCAGTAGCTAATTTTTTTTTCTTGTCCGGGCCCAGAATGGACTTCCGGAAGCGGCATCCACGCAGAGAACTGGTGCTTCACCTATTTCAGGGGTAGGCAACCCAAAACAGTCAAAGAGCGACTTGGACCCGTTTCCCACCGAAAACAAAACACCGGGAGCCGCAAAACCTTTTTGATATCTAAAATGAAGATAACACTGCATATATCCTTTTTTACCTTTATTATAGGTGTGTGTGTGTGTGTGTGTGTGTGTGCGTGTGTGTGTGTGTGTATATATATACACACATACATATACATACACACATATATACACACACACACACACACAGACACCTATAATAAAGGTAAAAAAGGATATATGCAGTGTTATCTTCATTTTAGATGTCAAAAGGGTCTCTCTCTCTCTCTCTATCTGCCCTTGGTCTGCCAGTCCTCTTCCCCCACTCTCTTTCTTTCTCTCTTGCTCTTTCCTCTCTCTCTCTCTCTCCCTCCCTCTCTCTCTTTCTCTCTCTCTCTTTCTCTCCCCCCTCTCTCCCTTTCTCCTATCTGCTGCTCACCTGGCAAGCTGGCTTCAAGCTGTTCTCCAACAAGCTCAGGGGTAGGCAACCTCGGCTCTTTTATGACTCATGGATTTCAACTCCCAGAATTCCTGAGTCAGCATAGCTGTGCTAGCTAGCTCTCTCCTGCCCTTCCTGCTTCCTGCTTCCTGCAGAGACGCAGCAAAGGGAGGAGCCCCGCCCCAAAAGCTTGTCAGCTCCTCGGAGAACACTGTGAGTGCACTCTCTTTTTTACACACACACACACACACACACACACACACACACACACACACACACACACACACACACACACACAGATGCAGGGAAGGGCAATTGCCTCTCTCTGTCTCTGTCGCTCTCTGCAAATGGCAGAGGAGGCTGGGAGCCACAGGGGAAGGCTCAAAGAGCCGCATGCAGCTCCGGAGCCGCAGGTTGCCGACCTGTGACCTATTTGAATCCCACCGCTGGTTTTGCCCCATGTTACGGCCTTTTTTGCCACGGTTGTTAAGTGAATCACTGCAGTTGTTAAGTTAATAAAGTGAATCTGGCTTCCCCCCCCCATTGACTTTGTTTGCTAGAAAGGTCACAAAAAGGGATCACGTGACCCCCTGGGACACTCGGCGACTGTCGTAAATACAATTTGAATTTGAATTTTGACCCCCGTGGCCACAGAGATGCTACAACGGTCCTAGGTGTGCAAAACGGTCATACATCCCGTTTCAGTGCCGTTGTAACTTCTAACGGTTGTTAAGTGAATCCAGGTTCCCCGTTCACTCTGCTTGTTCCGGAAGGCACAAAAAGGGGATCACATGATACCGCAACCATCGCAAGTACATGCCAGTTGCCAAGTGTCTCAATTCTGATCACGTGACCGTGGGGAATGCTGCAACGGTTGTAAGTCTGAAAAACCATCCTAAGTCACTTTTTTCCCCAGTGCCGTTGTACATTCAATTGAGCACTAAATGAATGGTTGTTGAGTCAAGGACCGCCTGTGCGTTAGTGTTCCACACCAGTGTTCTGTCCCAGCCTACACACGTCCTTGTTACTTCGCAAAGACAACCCCTCTTTTAACAGTAAACTGGGGAACCCTTTTTATTTGAGTCACAGACCTGATAATTGTCCCAGAAAACCAAAGCAACAGAACGCTTTTCCAACGGGAGACCTTGTCCAAAAAGCAAAACGGAGCACGAGTCGAACAGGAAATGACTCAACAGGCAAAATAAACAGACCATGATCTCTTGACACTGAAGTTCTTGGCAAAGGGCTGCCTCCTGCAACCAGCCCTGCCCACACATTCCCTTTTTGTTATGCAGGCCCCAAGCCGTGGCTTCTCACTGCTTTCTCCTCTTCCCCTGGATTCACCCCATTGCCTCCCTCTGTCCTACTCGTGTGACCTGTCTACGTGTATGAGCGTCTCTGAGGTCTTCCAACTGTGCTTCCTCCGAGTCCGAGTCAGCTTCCCAGCACAGCAGGATCACGAGTGGAAGGGCCAGCCTCTTCATTAGTTTGTAAGTCCTGCAGCTCATCAGAGCCCCCACCTTCCTCCTCCTCCTCTGATTCCCCAGACTCAACTACCGGGATCACAGGCTGGCACGGAATCACAACAACCAGCTTACCTGCCAGGAGATCCTTCGTGGCTGGACTGTTGCAAGGAAGAACACGGGCAGGGGCTGCGCTTGCCTTGCCTGACTTCATTTGTGCCTCTGGATCAGAGCTGTTCAAAAAAAGCCTTTGTGGCTTGGGATCCTTCGCGGTCAAGACGCAATTCGGGTGGTGTTGAGATCCGGAAATACTCCTTGGGATATTCTCCGAGTTCTCTTGGAAATATAAGTGATCTTTTCCCCTGAAACATAAGCGCCCCGGGAAACTCAGTTCAGGCTGGCTTGAGATCCCTGCAGTGGCTTCAGACGTTGGGGTTATCTTAGTACAGGGGTCCCCAACCCCCGGTATGTGGAGCGGTACCGGGCCACGGCACGCCAGCAACCGGTCTGCACAAACACAAAACCACGCACCCTCCGGTCCGTGGAAAAAGCTTTCTCCACGGAGGAGAGTGGAGAAATATTGGGAAATCAATAAGAAATAAGAACATTATACTGTATTATTCATCAGATGATGTACGATGGTGAGAAATAGAGTACGTTTGAATAGATAAGAGGTGTATATCCTGAATACTAGACGTTGTGATGAATTGGATACAGGGAAATTTGGTGAGTCAAAATTTGGACATTATAAACAACAAAATGTCAGATTCAAATATTAACGGGAAACTAAAAATTGGGAAAAACTAATTAGGACACTGATTGCCTATAAAGACCGAATGTTAAATAACTAGGATGTATATAAGCTAAAAATTATGGATAAATGTAAGAATGTTATTTTTATTTAATCGATATAATAAGAATTGTATTAGTTTAAATATGAGATGGTAAATACTAAGGAGAAAAGAGAGGAAATATTTAATGTGGTACTTTTAGATTTGTATTTATTCTATTCTATTCTATTCTATTCTGTAATTCTATTCTATCCTATCCTACCCTATCCTGCATCCTATTCTATTCTATTCTATTCTATTCTATTCTATTCTATTCTATTCTATTCTATTCTACCCTACCCTGCATCCTATCCTATCCTATTCTATTCTACTCTACTCTACCCAATCCTGCATCCTATTCTATCCTGCATCCTATTCTATCCTATCCTATCCTATCCTATCCTACCCTTTCCTGCATCCTATTCTATTCTATTCTATTCTGTAATTCTATTCTATCCTATCCTATCCTATCCTACCCTATCCTGCATCCTATTCTATTCTATTCTATTCTGTAATTCTATTCTATCCTATCCTACCCTATCCTGCATCCTATTCTATTCTATTCTACTCTACTCTACCCTATCCTGCATCCTATTCTATCCCATTCTATCCTATTCTATCCTATTCTATCCTATCCTTTCCTGCATTCTATTCTATTCTATTCTATTCTATTCTATTCTATTCTATTCTATTCTATTCTATTCTATTCTATTCTATTCTATTCTATTCTAAAATATAACATAACATGCATACACGTATATGTACAATATTAAAAGCATGGCTATCCTATAAAGCCAGCAGTTCTTTTTTTCCAAAAAGATAGGAAATATACATTTTGGAACCTTTGGGGCTGATTTTTTTTTTTAATCTCAGTTGACAGAAGAGTTTAAAAAAAACGTACCTTGGAGTACTTGCTCTGCTGCTGCCTGTGGACTCTCTTCCATGAAGGTGTGTGCCAGCCGGTCTATGGATCTGGGACGGAGCAAGGGAGTGGCTGAAATCTGCAGCATCTTTGTTCGCATGTGTGCTGGGGACCGTGGGGCTGCTTTCGTACACATCGGACAGAGGTTCCAGATGCAGGGATATCTGCAGTGGGGCATTTGAGCAAGCCTGTAAGAACAGCTCCCAATTCACACTCGATCTAACGCAGGGGTCTTCACACACTTTGCCCTTTTATGACTTGTGGACTTCAACTCCCAGAATTCCTCAGCCATCTGGGAGTTGAAGTCCACAAGTCATAAAAGGGCCAAGTTTGAAGACCCCTCATCTAACAGGTTGAAGACTGTTTACAAGACTTCAGGGGCTTCTCACTAATCTTTATAACAGTTTTGCAAGAAAATCTTTTCTTTTTCTTTTTTTTTTTGCAAAAGAGCCAGGCAGTTGTGATGGTGAATGCACCAGGATAGAAAGCAGGAGATCCTGAGTTCTAATCCCGCCTTAGGCACAAAATCAACCAGTCCCGCTCTCTTAGCCTTTGGAAGAAGGCCGTGGCAAACCACTTCGGAAATCTTCCCAAGAAAACTGGCTGGTCAAAAAGCTGACTTAAAGGCAACAACAATAATAACAACAATATAATTTCCAGGAGAAGCTGGGAAATAATGGTTTGCTTAAGGCTATCCAGAACATTTACGATTCCAGAGAGATGTATCTGTCTGTCTGTCTGTCTGTCTCTCTCTCTCTCTGTCTATCTGTCTGTCTCTATTATTTATCTGTATCTATCATCTACCATCTCTTCATTCATTATGTCTGTCTGTCTACGTTCATCTATCTATCTATCTATCTATCTATCTATCTATCTATCTATCTATCTATCTATCTATCTATCTATGTCTATGTTTGTCTGTCTGTGTATTATTTATCTGTATCTATCATCTACCATCTCTTCCTCCATTATCTCTGTCTGTCTACGTCTCTGTCTGTTTGTCTGTCGGTCTATCTATCTATCTATCTATCTATCTATCTATCTATCTATCTCTGTATTATTTATCTGTATCTATCATCTACCATCTCTTCATACATTATGTCTGTCTGTCTACGTCTATCTCTATCTCTCTCTTTCTCCCTCCCTCCCTCCCTACCTACCTACCTATCAAGGAAATGGAGCGCCTCCCTTATGAAACCAGATTGCAACGCCTTGGTCTCTTCAGCCTTGAAAGACGGCATTTAAGGGGTGACTTGATCGAAGTGTATAAAATCATGCATGGGATAGAAAAGGTGGATAGAGAAAAATTCTTTTCTCTATCACACAATACCAGGACAAGGGGGCACTCCCTAAAGCTCATAGCTAAGAAAGTGAGGACAAACCAAGGGAAATATTTCTTCACCCAGAGGGTCGTTGATTTATGGAATTCACTTCCTGAAGGGGTCGTGACAGCTGTCAGCCTTGACAGCTTCAAGGCAGGGCTAGATAGATTCATGGAGGCCAAGTGTATCAGTGGTTGTTAAAACAGATGTCCATGTGCCGCCTCTATGTTGGTTGAGGCAGGCAGGATTCCCTTGAGTACCATTTGTTTGGGGGTCAAGGGAAAGGGAGGGTTTTGCCTTCTCTTTCTGCTCAAGATCCCCATGTACAATTGGTGGGCCACTGTGTGACACAGAATGCTGGACTCGATGGGCTTTGGCCTGATTCAGCAGGGCTCTTCTTAGGTTCTTATGTTCTACCTACCTACCTATTATTTATCTATATCTATCATCTACCATCTCTTCATCCATCATGTCTGTCTGTCTGTCTGTCTGTCTGTCTGTCTGTCTATCGGTCTATCGGTCTATCTGTCTATCTATCTATCTATCTATCTATCTATCTATCTATCTATCTATCTATCTATCTATCTATCTATCTTTAATATTTTCTAAATCTTTGCACAACATTCAACAGCCCTTTTGAGTTGTCTGCACCAATATCAGAAACCTGATTCCCAGCAACTCATTTTCCAAACGGTTCTTGTGGGGAAAAAGAGGAGAGAGAAGGAGCATTGGATATATTCGCTGCCTTAAGTTATTTATAAGAATAGTAAAAGTGGGATGCAGATAAAACGAATCCTCCAGAAAACCCAAACAACTGCTTTAGAACACGGGTCCCCAACCTCCGGGCCAAGGCCCATTCGGAACCGGTCTGCGCAAGCAGTGGGTGAGCGCGCTAACGCCGCTCCACTTGCGTGAACGGTGAGGGTGCCTGCCCATGCGCAAATCTCTCACATACCAGCAATTGGTGCAAACGGAGCTACATATGCAGAGACGTCCCTTGTCCACCGCTAACGCCAAAAAACCGGAAAGGTTGGGGTCTGCTGCTTTGGAACATCCAGACTATTACTAATTAATGCCATGGTTCCGACAGATGAAACTCTTCAAAAGAACTTTGAGGCATTGTTTACCTTAAAGAACCTTTATTTTGAGTCGCATAGCATTGGCACTGGCATAAGCGAAGCCAAACACTGAATTCCCCTCCCCTGAGCACATGGTATCAAAGCACAATTCCCTCCTCCAATTGACAGTCCTAAATCACATTCCCCAATTAGCTTGAAAGGCAGGCTTCCCCTCCAGTTCTCCAGCCCGCCATTCCTTATCATTTCTGGTTACAATAACCTTGTTTCTCACGCTAGGTCTAGAGTTGTTATGTCTAGCTGGACTCTCGTTCCCAGCATCATCTAACTCTAAAAGCAAAAGAGAAAAGATGGCTACATTTCCCTCTGTTCTCGGTGCAAAAACATCCGATGTGAGCAGCGTTGACCTCGACATTGTGTGCATTTTAAACTGATCCCTATTTACAATATTTGGAGTTGAGGCCGGGCAACGGGGGAAAAATAATAATGTTACTCAAGAATTCCTGACTCACCTGCAGCTCTCCCATCTTTTCCGATGACGGAGAAACGATGGTGAAAAATCCACTGATTGGGTGGCTGGGGGAGAGCTGAGCCAGCCCCTTGATTTGAACCCGTCCGATCGGAAGGTGGTCTGATTTGGTCATTACTTCCAGGAGGAGAACCCCCATATCTGTCGGAAGTCAACAAAGAGGATCAAATTGTGGCTACGGGTTTTGCTTCCCAAGGACAATTCCAACTGTCCGTCCATTACCCTGGGGGGAGAAGTTTTGTCCCCCTCGGAGAGGGTTCGCAACTTGGGTGTCCTCCTCGATCCACAGCTAAGCTAAGAACATCATTTTTCGGCTGTGGCGAGGGGAGCATTCGCCCAGGTTCGCCAGGTGCGCCAGTTGCGGCCCTATTTGGACCGGGAGGCACTCCTCACAGTCACCCATGCCCTTGTCACCTCTAGACTCGACTACTGTAATGCTCTCTACATGGGGCAACCTTTGAAGAATGTCCGGAGACTGCAAGTAGTCCAGAATGCGGCCGCGTGAGCCGTCTTGGGTCTCCCAAGACATGCTCATATCACTCCAGCCCTCCGTGAGCTGCACTGGCTACCAATTGGTCTCCGAACACAATTCAAAGTGTTGGTTATGACCTATAAAGCCCTTTATGGCAATGGGCCAGGATACTTGCGGGACCATCTTCTGCCTCATGAATCCCAGCGACCGGTTAGAGCGCATAGGGCTGGCCTCCTACGAGTCCCGTCCGTCAAACAATGCCGCTTGGCGGGACCTAGGGCAAGGGCCTTCTCCGTTGCTGCCCCAGCCCTCTGGAACCAGCTTCCCTCGGAGATTCGTACTGCTTCCTCCCTCCTAGCCTTCCGGAAAGGATTGAAGACACATCTATGCCGACAGGCTTGGGGGCATGTGAGCCGCGCTCTGCCCCTCGGCCCTAAGAGTGTCCCGCCATCAGTGCATGTGAATTGATTGTGTTTGTGTGTGGTATGAATGTGTTAATTTTTAAAATTATTGTAGTATTTTTTTGTTGTGAGCTGCCCCGGGTCTTCGGAGAGGGGCGGCATATAAATGTGATATAAATAAAATAAATAAATAAATAAATAAATTGGTCCAACTGGATAAGCAACATACGAAGTCGAAGGGTACGGATCTACTTCAAAACCGTATCTGTCGTATACAGTTGAACTGGAGTGTTCGTTGAGGATCCCTGAGTGGGTTGGTTTTCTTGCAGACGTTTCATGACCCAGCTAGGTAACATCGTCAGTGCTAGAAGGGAGGGGGGAGGGTACCAGTGGAAGCGGTCTTAGTGGTTCCTTGGCTGGGGTGTTGGCTGTTAGCTTGTCTGGCAGTTCCTTGACTGCTTCTTGACCAAGGCACTAGAATATAAATTGAGAGCAACCCTCACTCCCTACTGGTGCTGATGATGTTCCCTAGTTTGGTAGTGAAACGTCTGCAAGGAAACCACGAAGCTCAGAGAGCACCAAGGACCCCACAGTCCTCCTCTTCAAAACCTACTCCCTTGAACAAGGGTCTTCAAACTTGGCCCTTTTATGACTTGTGGACTTCAACTCCCAGAATTCCTCAGGCAGCGTGCCTAGCTGAGGAATTCTGGGAGTTGAAGTCCAGGGGTCTTCAAATTTGGCCCTTGGATGACTTGTGGACTTCAACTCCCAGCATTCCTCAGCCAGGAATTCTGAGAGTTGAAGTCCACAAGTCATAAAAGGGCCAAGTTTGAAGACTCCTGCATTAATCCATCTATCTTTCTTTCTTGCTTTCTTTCTTTTTCTTTCTTTCTCTTTCTTTCTTTTCTTTCTTTCTCTTTCTTTTCTTTTCTTTTCTTTTCTTTTCTTTTCTTTTCTTTTCTTTTCTTTCCTTCCTTCCTTCCTTCCTTCCTTCCTTTCCTTCCTTCCTTCCTTCCTTTCTTTCTTTCCTTCCTTCCTTTCTTTCTTTCCTTCCTTTCCTTTCCTTTCAAAACCCACTCCCTTGAAGCATTGATCACGTTCCCTAGTTTGGTAATGAAACATCTGCAAGAAAACCACCAAGCTGAGAGAGCATCAAAGACCCCCCCCAGTCCTTCCTCCTCCTCTTCTTCTTCAAACCCCATTCTCTCTCTTTTTTTTAAACAATATTTTATTGAGTTTATATAGGTAAGGGAAAATTAGGAACAATATGGGTATGGTAAGGGAGAGGGAGGGGGGGAAAGGAAATAGGGGATTTAGGATAAAATAAGGAAAGCCACAATCACGTATTTTAACAAACAAGCAACTGTCCGGATCTTAATAACGAGTGAATATCTTAAAATAAAATTAAGTTTTAGAAACACTCCGTCTGCAAGAAAACCGCCAAGCTCAGAGAGCACCAAGGATGCCAAGGATTATCGTACTTCTCAATTGCACTTACCCATTTCTCTTTTTCACCCTAAAAATAGCAAATCTGTGGCCAGTTGCAGAGGACCTCTGTGGACTGACCACATCCAGGGCACACCCGTTCAACCGGTCACCCTATGAGTTGCAAAGAGCCAGCCTCTTACCTGCCAGGTAAGAGGCAAACTGCTTGGGCCCACATCGCACTGGGTAGCAGGTGGTGATGTTCAGGATTTTCGGCTCCGGCTGGGAAGCATCCTGGGGAACGAAGACGGTGCCGCTGCTGGTTTCTCCCCACCATCTCACCCGAACCAAGGATGACGCCGGCGGCTTGGCGACCATCCACAGGATTTTGCTAACGGTCAGCTTGAGGAAGCAGCGCAGGGCTCCTTCCACCAGAGGCGGTAAACTGGTAGAAGGGGAGACATCACTGAGAGCTGCAGAGAAATAACAGAGCGCAAGTTAAATTAGATTATGACTATTATGACCTCCAAAGCGCCAGAAGGCAGGAGAAGAAGCGACGGGTGGAAACTCCATCAAGGAGAGAAGCAACCTGGAACTGAGGAGAAATTTCCTGATAAGAGAGGGCAATTAACCAGTGGAATGACTTGCCATCAGAAATCATAATTGGAGGCTTTCAAAAAGAGACTGGACAACCATTTGTCTGAAATGGTATAAGGCTTCCTGCCTGAGCAGAGGGCTGGACTAGATGACCTCCAAGGTCCCTTCCAACTCTGTTATTCTGTTAATCATCATAAACATCTCCAAAGTGCCTGAAGGCAGGACAAGAAGCAACGGATGGAAGCTAATCAAGGAGAGAAGCAACCTAGAACTAAGGAGAAACTTCAGTTAGAACAATTAACCAGTGGAACCACCTGCCTCCAGAAGTGATGAATGCTCCAACACCGGAAGTTTTTAAGAAGAGACTGGACAGCCCTTTGTTTGAAATGGTATAGGGCAGGGGTAGGCAACCTTGGCTCTTTTATGACTTGTGGACTTCAACTCCCAGAATTCCTGAGTCAGCATGGGGGAACTATGGCCCCTTCATGACTCCTGGACTTCAACTCCCAGAATTCCTGAGCCAGCATGGTGGAATTATGGCCCCTTCATGACTCCTGGACTTCAACTCCCAGAATTCCTGAGCCAGCATGGGGGAATTATGGCCCCTTCATGACTCGTGGACTTCAACTCCCAGAATTCCTGAGCCAGCATGGGGGAATTATGGCCCCTTCATGACTCCTGGACTTCAACTCCCAGAATTCCTGAGGCAGCCATACTGAGGGGAAAGGGAGAGGTTTCCAAGCTGAGCCATGCTGGCTCAGGAATTCTGGGAGTTGAAGTCCCCAGGTCATGAAGGGGGCCAAGGTTGCCTACCCGATATAGGGTTTCCTGCCTGAGCAGGGGGTTGGCCTAGATGACCTCCAAAGTCCCTTCCTCCTCCTCCTCCTCCTCATTATTAAATTTATATGCCATCCATCTCAGTGTTATGGTAACTATGGAGCAGCTTCCAGAGCAATAAAAAGTTGTGGGTTTTTTTAATAAAAAAGGTACAGATAGTCCTTTTTTTTTTAGTGACTGTTCAAAGTTACAGAGGTACAGAAAAAAGGGACTTATGACCGTTTTTTTCACTCGTACGACCGTTGCAGCATCCACGCGATCGCGTGATCAATTCAGATGCAACCAGTTCTTGAACTTCTGGTTATCTACCCTGCTTCCATTCCATCAAGGCGGCTCCCCTTATAGTACATAAAAACACGACATTTTCCAGCGCTGGTTTCCTACTGCCTTCCTCTAGGGTGTCCTTCCCATTCTCCTGCCCTCTGGGATCTCCTGGTGGTCCCCCATTCATCTCTTCATCTGGGAAATCCTTTCAAGCAACAGCCAGCAGAGGAAAAAGCAAAGCATCTATTCCCTCGTCTTCTGCCTTCATCGATAGTGCCCCCCCAGCTCACTTTGTCCCCAAGGCAGAACTCGAACACAGAACCAGTTCCCAAACTTCTCCCAGTATCTAATCTGCTGCCATTCCCCATTCCATCAAGGTGGTTCTCCTTATAGTACATTAAAAATATGACATTTTCCACAACTGGTTTCCCACCATCTTCGTCTACGCTGTCTCTCCCATTCTCCTGCCCTCTGGGATCTCCAGGTGGTCCCCCATCCAACTCTTCGTCTGGGAAATCCTTCGCAGCAACAGCAGGAGAGGAGGGGGGGAAAGCATCTATTCCCACATCTTCTGCCTTCATTGACCTTGCCCTCCCCCCGGCCAGCTCAGTTGGTGCCCAAGGCAGAACTCGAACTCAGAAGCAGTTCTTAAACTTCTGCCGGTATCTGGCTTGCTGCCATTCCCCATTCCATCAATTGTGGCTCTCCTTATAGTACATTAAAAATATGACATTTTCTACAAGTGGTTTCCCATCGCCTTCCTCTAGGGTCTTCCTCTCATTCTCCTGCCCTCTGGGATCTCCAGATGGTCCCCCACCCAACTCTCCCTCTGGGAAATCCTTCCCAGCAACAGGAGAGGAAAAAAAACCCAGAAAGCATCTATTCCCACGTCTTCTGCCTTCACTGACCTTTCCCCCCCCCCACCCCCGGCCAGCTCACTTGGTACCCAAGGCAGAACTCGAACTCAAAACCAGTTCTCCTGGTTATCCAGCCGGCTGCCATTCCCCCATTCCATCAATTCTGGCTCTCCTTAAGAGCGCATTAAAAAACACGACATTTTTTCCACAAGTGGTTTCCCACCGCCTTTGGTGTCCCTCCCATTCTCCTGCCCTCTGGGATCTCCTGGTGGTCTCCAGTCCATCTTTAAGGAAATCCTTTGCAGGCGAGGGAAAAAAGCGAAGCGTCTCTTCCCACGTCCGAGCATTTTGCGAACCCGGGTCAGCCGCTGGGGTTGTGGGAAGGAGACAGGGACGGACCCAGCCCGGCCTCGACTTTCCTTCACCCACCCGTCCGACGACGGCCGGTCGCCACCCGGCCCGGCCCGCCTTTGCTCTTCTTCTGCTTCATCCTCGCCGCTAGGCCCGGAGCCGCTGCCTAGCAACGGGCGCCGCCGCCGCCGCGCGGGCTGCTGGGAAAATGGCGGGAGGGCCGCGGCCTCGAGCGGTCGCCGCTTCAACTACTACTCCCGGAAAGCTTTGCGAGGGAACATAGAGATACGGCTATTAAGTTTTAGAAACAGACTCAGTTTGCTATAGAATGGGGGGGGGGTTTCTCCCCAACTTGGAGCCGTTTAAGATGGGCGGGCTTGAGGCGTGGACTTTAACATGTGTGGACTCATGTGTAGGCTTCATGTATGGCAGGGGGTCTTCAAACTTGGCCCTTTGATGACTTGTGGACTTCAACTCCCAGAATTCCTCAGCCAGCGGGCCTAGCTGAGGAATTCTGGGAGTTGAAGTCCGAGGGGGTCTTTAAACTTGGCCCTTTGATGACTTGTGGACTTCAACTCCCAGAATTCCTCAGCCAGGCACACAAGGGCCAGGTTTGAAGACCCCTGTTGTATGGACTCAGGTGATGTGTACTTCAATTCCCAGAATGCCCCAGCCAGCCAGCCATCTTAAAAGTACATGATTGAAAAACATTATTATAGAGTGAGAAAACAGTGAAATTAATTTTTGGGGGAAATCTCACATTTTAATCCTAATCCCTTCTTTACCAGGGCAGGGGCGTATCTATGGCAAGACTGCATTTTTGTTGATGTCAGGGGAAGAAAGCCAATTCCCCAAATATTCCGATAAGAGCTGCAGCACTCTTGTTTCCCAGTCTGGCCCTGGAGCATGGGAGTTGTAGTTGTACGGCCGACATGCAAAGTTACTTCTTGTACTGTAATTTTCCTTGAGGATTGGGCCTTACCCTCCTTTCTTCCCTCCTCAGTATTGCATTGCTTGCATGCAAACAATTTGGCTATCAAGCTTCTCCCTATTTGCAGGCAATCCCCGACTTACGACAGTTCATTTAGTGGCCGTTCAAAGCTACAAGGGCACTAAAAAAAGGGACTTACGATCATTTTTCACATTTTCGACCCTTGGTCACATGATCAAAATTTGAACACTTGGCCACTGACTCATATTTATGACGGCTGCAGTGTCCCAGGGTCATGTGATCCCCTTTTGTGACCTTCTTACAGTGGGGGAAGCCAGGTTCACTTAACAACTGGATTACTAATTGAACAACTGCAGTGATTCACTTAACAAGTGTGGCCAGGAAGGTTGTAAAATGGAGCAAAATTCACTTAGAAAAGTTTTGCTTAGCAACAGAAATATTTGTCTCAATTGTGGTGGTAAGTCAAGGACTACCTGTGCAATGACTCCAGTGATAAAATATGAGAATGTAGAGAATAGAATAGAATAGAATAGAACAGAATAAAATAAATACAGAATAGAATAGAAATATAGAACAGAATTACAGAACAGAATAGAAATACAGAATAGAATAGAATAGAATAGAATAGAATAGATATATAGAATAGAATAGAAATACAGAATAGAATAGAGTAGAATAGAATAGATATCTAGAATAGAACAGAAATACAGAATAGAATAGAAATATAGAATAGAATTACAGAACAGAATAGAATAGAAATACAGAATAGAGTAGAATAGAATAGATATATAGAATAGAACAGAAATACAGAATAGAATAGAAATATAGATTACAGAACAGAATAGAATAGAAATACAGAACAGAATAGAATAGAAATACAGAACAGAATAGAGTAGAATAGAATAGAAATACAGAAGAGAATAGAGTAGAATAGAATAGATATATAGAATAGAATAGAAATACAGAATAGAATAGATATATAGAATAGAATAGAAATATAGAATAGAATAGTGTAGAATAGAATAGAATAATCTCTTTATTGTCAATTTAAATGTACATTAATACGTTAAAATAACATTTCGTTGCAGACAATTCTCCAAGGGTAACCACCTCCAACATACACTGCATAAACATGAGACCAAAATAAATACAACAAAACAACAATAATAGTAATAGTAATACATATAGCCACATACACATAGATATATACCTCAGAGAAACAACACAGGTATACCAATCTTGCCAGTTTAGGTCACTCTATTTATTATCTCTATGGCTCCACCAAGCCTCTCTTGGTCGCTCGAACAGCCTCCTCTTTGCCCCTACTCCGCTTCCCAGGGAGCCTTTCGGCAACTTCCGGACGTGCGTCGCCGCGCGTGCCCCGACCGCAGTCCCGCCGGGACTGCCTTTCCCGTCCTGCCTCGGGGGCGGGAGCCCCTCCCTTTCCGGGCGAGCGCGGAGGGGCTGCTGGGAGCGGCGGGCCGGCGGCTCCTTCTGGGAAGGCGGGGGCCGGATCCTCCACGCCCCTCGGCCGCTGCGCTGCTCGCCGGCCCCGCGTCCCCCTCGCCATGTCCGCCCTGGAGAAGCAGCTGCAGCTCGGCCGCCTGCCCCCTCGCCCGCCGGGCCCCGCCGGAGGCAGCGGCCAGGCCCCTCCCAAGATGCGCATGGGGTAGGACGGCGGCGGTGACGTCACGAGGGGGGCCCGCGGCGGTGACGTCACGGGAGGGAAAAGCGGGGAGGCCGGCGGTGACGTCATGGGCGGCGGAGGGGGAGCCCCTCTTCAATGGGGAGGAGAGGAGGGGGCGTGGCCCGGGGGGGCCAGGATTGGGGGGGCTGGGAGGGGGAGGGGGGAATGAACCTAGTCCCCTGCGAGGACGCTGGACTACAACTCCCATTATCCCCTGCCAGCAGGGCCCCGGGAGGGGGGAGTTTTCCCTGCGAGCCCCCCCCTCCCCCTGTTCCCAATCCCATTGGATTGGATTTATTCCGTTTATAGGTCGCCCAGATCCAAAATCCTGGCTTCCAAGTGACATTAAATCTATGGGAGTGTCTCTCTTCCCTTTCCCCCCCATCTCCCCCCCCCCGCCAAGCTGGATCATGGGGAGGGTCTCTTCCCTTCCCCCGCTCATCTGGACCACTGGTCATTTTGCCCCCCTTGCGACTGGTCCTTCTAACTTACAACCCCCCTCCCTTTGAAATACCCTCACCTTCGCCTCCCCCTCCCCAACTGCCATCCTCCTGTCCTGCGGAGATCCCTTTCCCATCATCCCCAGCCAACCGGGAAACCCCCCCCCACCCAAACAAGCTCCCTTTGACAAGGGGAGGGGGTAGATCCCCAGGAGAACCAGCACCACGGACAGGGCTAACCCCCCCTCCCACCCCAATGGACTCCCACCCCCTCCAGCCTGCCTGGAGGGGGGGGGGTTTGAGAAGACCTGGATGAGAGATGCTGCGGAGTGGGGGGCACGCTTGGGGGGGGCAGCGATTAATATTTATACGTTACTTATAAGTAAGGGTGTAGGTCTTTACATAGGTCATATATAGCAGTGGTGGGGAACCTATGGCACGGGTGCCAGAGGTGGCACTCGGAGCCCTCTCTGGGGGCATGCGTGCCGTTGCCCCAGCCTTGCCTTCACCCGCAACCCCCTCCTCACCAGCAGCCTCCCTGGAGTGGCCCCTGAGTGTGGCCCACAGGGAGCAGCGCAGCCAAGGACATGGCAGCCAGGCAGCGTAGACAGAACTCTGCCCTCATGCCCCATCGGGCGTGGGCAGAGGGTGTGGCCGCCATGGCGCTGCTGGGCTGCCTGGGCAATCTACGGCGGGCCCTGGAGGCGGTCAGCGGCCCTCCGGGCAGGCAGGGTGAGGCGGAGTGGGGGCGGGGTGGGAGGTGGAACGAGGGCAGGGGGTAGAGCGGGGCGGGGCCAGTTTTTGGGCACCTGGTCTCTAAAAGGTTCGCCATTGCTGATATATAGCATGCTTTAAATGTTATATTAATAATAATAATAATAATAAAGTTGGAAGGGACCTTGGAGGTCATCTAGTCCAACCCCATGCTCAGGCAGGAAACCCTACACCGTTTCAGACAAATGGCTGTCCAGTCTCTTAGAATAGAATACAGTTGGAAGGGACCTTGGAGGTTATCTAGTCCAACCCCCTGCTCAGGCAGGAAACCCTATACCGTTTCAGACAAATGGCTGTCCAGTCTCTTAGAATAGAATACAGTTGGAAGGGACCTTGGAGGTCATCTAGTCCAACCCCCTGCTCAGGCAGGGAACCCTATACCGTTTCGGACAAATGGCTGTCCATTCTCTTAGAACAGAAAAGAGTTGGAAGGGACCTTGGAGGCCATCTAGTCCAACCCCCTGCTCAGGCAGCAAACCCTACACCGTTTCAGACAAATGGCTGTCCAGTCTCTTAGAACAGAAAAGAGTTGGAAGGGACCTTGGAGGCCATCTAGTCCAACCCCCTGCTCAGGCAGCAAACCCTACACCGTTTCAGACAAATGGCTGTCCAGTCTCTTAGAATAGAATACAGTTGGAAGGGACCTTGGAGGCCATCTAGTCCAACCCCCTGCTCAGGCAGGAAACCCTACACTGTTTCAGACAAATGGCTGTCCAGTCTCTTAGAATAGAATACAGTTGGAAGGGACCTTGGAGGTCATCTAGTCCAACCCCCTGCTCAGGCAGGAAACCCTATACCATTTCAGACAAAGGGCTGTCCATTCTCTTTAGAATAGAATAAAGTTGGAAGGGACCTTGGAGGTCATCTAGTCCAACCCGCTGCTCAGGCTGTCCAGTCTCTTCTTCAAAATATGTGTGTCCACTTTGAGAGGGAGCAACTAAATTTCATTTTTAATTTGTGCCGTTGTGCCCACAGGAAAAAAAATCACAATAAAGGTTATCTTAAAAAAAAATCTTATCTAATTGGGGGGGCTCAGTCTGCAGAGGTGGGGGTGGGTGCAAAGCTCTGGGGGGCAGAGTTGCACACACCATCAGCTGGGGTGGGGGTGTGGGAAGCAGAACTGCTCCCATTGCTTTGATGAGAAAAAGGGGGGGGGGATCCAGAAAGGATTTCTGTTTCCCCCCCCAAAAAAAGGGGGGTCTGGAAATAGAAGCCTGTGTTGCTGGGACATGGGAGTAAAATCAGAAGGAGAGAAAGAAGAGTTATAACCTCAAGCTTGGCAACTCCCAGAATTCCTGAGCCAGCATGGGGGAATTATGGCCCTTTCACAACTGGTGGACTTCATTTCCCATAATTCCTGAGCCAGCATGGGGGAACTATGGCCCCTTCATGACTCGGGGACTTCAACTCCCAGAATTCCTCAGCTAGCATGACTCACAATTTCCTGCTTATCTGCAAGGTTAATTTTGTATTGGGGTTTTAGGCGGGGTTTTAAAATAGGTTGATGAACGTTGGACTCTAAAACAAGGAAATTGTGCTGGGTTTTTTTCTTGCCGAATGTCTCCGGCCTTGCATTTCTCTCTCCCAATCTTCCAAATTTGGCCTGGCTATCCTGAGGTTAAGATATAATAATGATTGATGATGATGATTGATGATAATGTTATAATTGCTCTCTGAGCTGGGTGGTTTTCTTGCAGACGTTTCGTGACCCAGCTAGGTAACATCATCAGTGGTAGAAGGGAGGAGGATGAGGAGAAGGAAGGAAGGAAAGAAGGAAGGAAGGAAGGAGTGTTGGGTCCCTGGTGCTCTCTGAGCTGGATGATTTTCTTGGAGACGTTTCATGACCCAGCTAGTTAACATCATCAGTGCTAGAAGGAAGGAAGGAAGGAAGGAAGGAAAGAAGGAAGGAAGGAAGGAAGGAAGGAAAGAAGGAAGGAAGGAAGGAAGGAAGGAAGGAAGGAAGGAAGGAAGGAAGGACGATCTGTGGGGTCCTTGGTGCTCTCTAAACTGGATGGTTTTCTTGCAGACGTTTTATGATCCAGCTAGGTAACATCATCAGTGTAAGGAGGGAGTGGGTATGCAGAGAGGAGTGCTTCATTTTAGGACCTTTTTCGCGCCGTTGCTATGCGAATCACTACACATAAGGGAACCGCATGGTGGTAAGCAAATCCAGCTTCCCCCGTGGAATGTGTGTGTCAGATGCTAGCTGGGAAGACCATGGATGACGATTGCGTGACCCGGGACACTTCCTAGAGCCGTGTCGGTTTCCAAGTACCTAAATTTTGATGGTTGGACGGTGGGAATGCGCCACGGCCGTAAGTGAAAAACGGTCAGTCCCTTTGTTCAGTTGCCGTTGTAGCTTTGAACAGTCACTAAATGAATTCTTGTAAGTTGAGGACTACCTGTATAATCACTTGCACTTATATATCTCTGTATTACTGATGATGTTTCCTAGCAGGATAATGAAATGTCTGCAAGAAAACAAGCTCAGAGAGCACCCAGGACCCCACAGTCTTCTTCCTCCTCCTCCTCCTCCTCCTCCTCCTCCTCCTCCTCCTCCTCCTCCTCCTCCTCCACAATCCCTCCTCCCTTCTAGCACTGATGATGTTCCCTAGTTGGGTCATGAAATGTCTGCAAGAAAGCAATCCAGCTCGGAGAGCACCAAGGTCCCCACAATTCTCCTCCTCCTGCTCCTCCTGCTCCTCCTCCTCCTCCTCCCTTCTAGCATTGATGATGATCCCTAGTTGGGTCATGAAACGTCTGCAAGAAAACCACCAAGCTCAGAGAGCAACAAGGACCCCACAGTCGTTTTCCTCCTCCTCCTCCTCCTCCTCAATCTCTCCTCCCTTCTAGCACTGATGATGTTCCCTAGTTGGGTCATGAAACGTCTGCAAGAAAACAAGCAAACTCAAGAGACCCCACAGTCTTCCTCCTCCCCCCCTCCTCCTCCTCCTCCTCCTCCCCCCTCCTCCGCCATTAATTTTCCCAAGGGGTCTCATGGGAAACTGGGACTGTCAAACCAACAAGGGAGTGAAGACGCATAGGCATTCATGCCTGCATAAACCTAAATTGGGGGGGGGGGAATTCGCCTTCATTCACAATAAAAAGCAGACCACACTGGCCCGACAGGGACCGCCAAAGGGCCGGAGGTGGCCCAGGGGCCATCGAATGCCCACCTCTCTTTTAGACTCGCCCTTTTTTAAAAAAAATAATAATAAAAATTAAAAATCAAAATTAAATGCCTTTTTTTTTTTCTTTTTCAGCCCTGGGAGGAAGCGCGATTTCAGTCCGGTTTCCTGGAGCCAATACTTCGAATCTATGGAAGACGTGGTGGTGGAGACGGACTCCGGCCAGGATATATCCATTC